>VYZM01019342.1:0-108855 GCA_013398915.1 Dromas ardeola
CGGGAACGCATATGTATGTTATATGCATATGTATGTTATATGTATGTACGTGCACGCTCATACATTCCCCCGCACTGCGGGAACCGGTCGGGCCCGGCCTCCCCTAGCGACTGCCTGCCCCGGGAGTCAGGCCCGCGATCGATTACCGCCTCCGCTCGCCGAGGAGGCGCCCCCGCCGCCCTGCGCCCCGCCATCACCTCGCCACGCCGCTCGGAAGGCACCGTAGCTGCACGCCCGGCCGATCGCCGCCGCCGCCATACTGGCCCCATCCCCCGCTGCCGGCCACCGTACTTAGCTGCCCCGCGCGCTGCCTGATGAGAGAGCCAGAGCAGCCAGGGGCCGGCTGGGGGAAAACTAGGGCGGCGCGGCGAAAGCCAGCGGCTGACACTCAGCTGAAGCCTCACTGAAACGGTGCCACTCCCTCAGCCCCTTCCCGCCAGCAGCTGCAGGGTAGGGGGTCCCACAGGCAAGCGGCCGAACAGCCGCCGGCAGCGGCCGCGGCAGGACCCCAACGGTCGCTCAGCCGCTCCTCAGGAGCTGCCCTCACCTCAGCTGGCGGGGCTCTGCCGGCCGGCTCCTCTGCCTTCCGCTCCTCCCGCGTTTCTGCAGTCTCCTGCCCTCGTCTCCTGCCCTCGTCTCCTGCCCTCGTTTCCCATCCGCACTTACGTTCTTCATCTTCTTGTTTGACTGAAGCCTTCATTGACCTAATAAATGGTTGGCAGACCTAGGGGTTCATCACCTCTTATGGCCTTTCTGATTTTTTTTTTTTTGTTGCTGCGTCTTCTTTTTCTAACTATCATCTGGTTGTTCTTTTTTTTTTCCCCCCATAAACTTTTCAGCCTGCCCATAGTATTCTTCGCCGTGCTTTATTAGGCTTTTGGCCTTCACTGTCCGCTTTCTTTCATGCCTCTGATCGCTGATGCGCTTTGTGTTTCTTCCTTGCCTTTGACCCATCATTTTCTCTCATTACCAAATCTCACAGAATTCCATCTGAGCATTGGCTTTCTTTGCCTCTGCTTTTGCTTTTGTGTTGCTGGCTGCTGCTGGAGGAAAGGTGGAGACCTTGGTAAGAGAGAGCTGAAGTAACTAGCTGTCCACTGGTACCTCTATTCCCTGCGCCGGTGCCGGCAGCTGGGGGCCCACTGGTGTGGGGCTGGCACCGGGCCCTGCCCAAAACTAAAGCTCACGTGAACACCAGCGTGGCAGCGCTGCCTGGAGCTCACGGGGCTTTCCAAGGAGTTACGATCTCTTTCCCCGTGGTTCCGTTCCCCTTTCACACAGCTGAGGTGCAGTGGGCTGCGCAGGGCTCCCAGTGGATGGGGGCTCGGTTAGATGAGGTGTCTCCTCACAGCTTTTTCTTAGTGGCTCTGCGTTGCCACTGGCCAGAGTGGCAGCCAAGCCATGCTTGCTGTTCCGTGAGTGCTGGTGGCCATTTGATCCAAAGGGCAGGTGAGCTCCAGCAGAAGCTGTTTCCTGCACAGACTAACTTTGCCTGTGGCTCAGGAGGCTCCCCTGTGCCTGACAATAATGCTGTCAAACGCAGCTGTTACTCCCCTCAGCTGCAGCAGCTGAAGCACCAAATGCGCTTTAGGAACTGCTCGAGACCCTGAGCTCGCTCATGCAGCAAGCGTAACAGCAAGGCCTGGCAGTTCAGCATGCTGCACGCACCTTGTACCCTTTGGTGCAGTCCCCTCGCAGCAGGAACCATCTCCTCTCCCGCACGGTGCCTCCCACTGTGGCCATGAGGCATTATACCAAGAATGAAAAGGCAGAACGCTAGGGGTTGAATTTTTGCCTTTTCAGAACAGTTTTTTGGGGCAGGGAAAATTTTGCTGGAAATGATGCACAGCAGCATTTTTCCCTCTTATTTTTCTCCTTCCTGTGCGGAAAAAACAGTGGAGCTGTTGGTCTGACTGCCCTCTTCTGCAACACAGGCATTTTCATATGCTGCATTACCATTCTTCCTGATGGACTAGTTCCAGTACTAAAGAGTACAATAATAACAAATAGGTTAATTTGCATTAGTGAGCAGAAGCACACAACCTGCAATGTCTTCAGTATTTGTCATACATTCAACATATAACACAATGATTGCTTTGTACCTTATGGAAAAAAAAATACACTGAGAAGCTGTAAAGAATTTCCTGCAGTGTGCTGACAGACCAGCTGCTGGCAGAAAATTGATGCAAGACATAATCTTTTAAACAGGATTTTTATCTTATCTTCAGGCACTTTACATATGCCCATTCTCACAGCATTAAGATACCACGTATTTCAGGACGTAACCCTGACAGTGTTACTAAGGATAAAACCAATTAGTTTTTCATAAATTCCTACAGATACGTTCACTGCGGTATTTATTTGCAGTTCTTCCTTTTGGAAGTAGTTGTGTCACATAGAGAATTAAACTCTTTTTTTTTTTTTTTTTATTTATGCACTGGGTGATCTAATGGAAATGCCACTTTCTGCGCATCATTTACTGGAGAGAAAGAATTTGCCTTGTACAAATTTGTTAACATGGAAAAAATATTGCAGCCAGGGAAATGGCTGTTTAGCAACTCTACCTTGTGACGCTGCTACAGCTGGTCAATGCCAGCAGTGTAGGGGTGAGAGTGCTTTGTCTTGTGTCAATGGGAACTGGTTTATGCACTAGCCAGTCTCTCAGTGTGCTGCAGACTACAAAAGATGGAGAAAAAGTAATATGCAGTCCTGAAAGCCAGATCCTGGAGTTCACTACTGGTCATTCATCTTCAAGATCCAACTCAAGGAGGACAAATTTCCTCCATTGTGAGATTTGTTCATTACAATCATTTTCCACCCACCTCGTCAAAAAAATAGACCCACATTTTAGGAAAAGACTTTCCAAAAGACTAAATCATCTTGGAGCAAAACCTTGCAAGTCTGAAAAGTTAACAAAGTTCTGAATTGACTCAAAATAGTTTTGGGGCTTAGGGGTTTTACTTAGACCCTCTTAAAAAAATCTGGTTCCATTAGCTCTGAACTGTTATTATCTTACCTGGTTGAACCCCAAGTTTCCTCCCTAGAACTAGAAATAGCCTTCTGACTGTCCCCATGTGCCCTGTGCTCCACCGAGACACAAGTAAGTCTGCAAAAGTCTTTGTGTTAGGTCTGGGGCCCCAGAAGAGCACCTAGTGCTAGTGCTTGGTTGCTGTGCAAGAAGCTGGTGTGGGTGACACCATGAGAAGCTAGAGAGAAAGCAGATGACCCGAGACGCTGATAACACCTGGTAAGTGCCAGCATGGCAGGAAAGAATGTACACATGGTGAGGAAAAGGAGCCAGAGGGGTGTTCAGCCCAGAAAGGAGAACAACTGATTGCTAAAACACCATGGTGCAGCCACCATTCTCTCTGTGGCGAGAAGTTAAGGTGGAAAAAGCCCTACTTCACAGGTATCCATTAGGCAGCCTGGCGCTTTTAATATCCCACTGCACTCCTGTGAGACCATATCTGGCCTGTCCAGCACTGGAATACTTTCAGCAAAGTGATGTTATCAGCTATTTCTTTGCTGTCTCAAGGTAGCGAAAAATCCCATCACATCTGATAACCTACCAGAACTGAAAACAATTACAATAAGCCTGCTGTCTGGGCATGCTGTCATTTACATTTTGGAGCAAACCTTATTTGCTCCATTTTTTTCACCAGTGATAACTGTTTTACTTGGCAGTAAAATAGATTTGGACAAGTATTAGTCATTGATGTGTGAACAGTGCTGCCACTGGGAGGGCCAGCAGTGCAGACTGATAATGGACCCTGCAAAGGCAGGCTGCCTGCTCCAATGAAGGATGAATAGTGCACTCTAACGCCAGCAGACAAAAATTTCGGAAGAAATGTGATTTTGATTAGGGTTTTCCTATCTTTGAATAATAGCAAAGACTCAATCTAGTTCATTTGTTTCAGCAAGACTGATAATTTTTAACAACTGATAACATAAAAACTGGGTTTTTTGCCTGGCTCATTGCCTGTGAATCTCTGTTGTTTAAAGTTGCTCCCCAATGTATGCTCTCCCATTGTAAACGCAACATCAACTAAATGTATTACACTGCTTTGGCTCCTCCTTGCTAGGAACTTTAGATGTGCAAGAAGAAACATCTCTGAAGAAGAAGAGCTTTGAAGTCAGGAGGACTTCACTCACTTTGGGTCAGCTTCAGCAGGGAAGTGGCTGGTGTCTTCAACAGTTTCTGATAAACAAGTTTCCAAAACAGCAGAACTGGCTGTTTCGCCACTTTGCTGTCCTGGGGAAAATCGGCCAGACCTTGCTCCCAGGGCTCCAGGTGAAGCGAGACAGCACAGGCAGTTGTGGGTGGCCTTATAATGTGGAAGCCTTGGGAGTATTTAACTGTTTAGGAACTAATGCTAAGCAACGCATTTTTCAAAAGGAGTAGGAAGATCCTCCAGGTGTGGTGGAAACAGCTGCGTGCCAGGGAACATTAAATACCCCCCAGGTAGAGGAGATAGATAGAAGTTTTTGTGCCCTTCTTGCCTGCCTGGGCCACTGGATAGTGAGGACCCAGGGAGCTTTCAGCCCAGATGCCCCTCCTTGATCCCAGGCCTTGGTGGCACATGGAAAAGGCCCCATTCCCAGCTTCCTTGCTAAGGGCCAAATCAGCCCCTCTCTGCAAACACAGTAGCCACTTGCCAGTGTTGCCTAGGGGAGGGTTGTCAGGAGAAAGTGTAATACGTTCTCCGTGGAAACCTGCACTTTCACGGTTTGTACATTTGCTTTTGTACATGTTGAGGACTGACAAGCACCGTTAAGGATCCTGTTTCAGGAAGGTGTCACTGAAGATGCCAGAGCAAGGCCATCAGCAGTGTCCATGAGGGCGTACCTGCCAGATTGCTGCTGCCTTTTTCTACCAGAGTGTTTTTGGGGGTTTCTGCCAAAACCTCTTGTTTCTCCTCAGCCAGTCAGGAGTAACCGTGGCGCAACATCTCCCAGGTGGTCAGTCCATTGCTCTGTGCCAGGAAAATCAGCTATTCTCTTCGCAAATGCTGCCCTTCTGGTCCTGCCTGCAGTTTGGATGGTGTTTCGCTTCCCCCTGTGCTGTGCCAGTCTGTGAAGGCTCTGATTCTGCAAAAACCCCAGTATCGCTATAGAAGTGTATATCCGGGACCAAAGATCATCTGCCAAGGAGGGTGGCAAAGACAATACAGCTCTTTGCTGATCTAGAGATACTGCACAGCTGCTGAAACCAGACAGCTTTCAGTAATTTGAAATCTTCAGTGGGTGTTTAATACACCCATTCACTGAATTGTAGTCAGAAACGTTCCTGGCCTGGTCAGTATTCTCTCTCCGTCTCTATGCCTCCCTCTTTTTTTAGTCCATGGGTCTCACACTTGGCTGATCGTTTGTTTTATTCTACAGTTCTGGGTGCTTGACTTTTCATATTATTTGGGCATAAGCATCTGTTTTGTGGAGGCGACACATGAATCCCAGGTGTCCACATTATCAGGGATATGATGACAGAGTTATAGCAGCTGTAGCGACGCTGAAGCTAACAACATTGTGTGATGCGGCACCAGATGAAACCCTCGCTTCTTCCCAATACAAAATTATACCAGCATACGTATCTAGAGCAATTGCTGCTTGCTCTGCCTCGTTACTCTTCCACTTCTGATATGTAGGAGGTCAGCATGGGCTTTGCAACTGCTGGTTGTGCTCAGAGTCAAGCAGGGAAACGAGCAGGTGCACTGGCCATTCATAACAGTTAACATGCAATTGCACAGCGGTATTGCTAATGAAGCCAAAGGAAAGTCATAAACAGACCTGCCGTTCTGAAGGTGCCTGGGTATTTCTGCCATCACCGTTATGAGTCTTTCAGCAATGACGTTCCTTGGTATTTAATTGTTTTGAGATGGCATCCGTGAGTCCCAAAAGCCACTGCCAGGCTTTTAGCAGAGCAATGTGAAACCAGCAGGTAGCTGACTGGAAAGGTTAATGTGACTACTGCCATCATTTCTCTAGTGTTGCTGAGGTACAGTGTTACAAGCTAGACATCAATAACCTGCCAAAGTGAAAGCTGGAAATAGATTGAGGCTTTCCGGTGGCCAGCTCCATTAAGGTATACTGAATTCCAGGCAGGACAGAAGATAATTTACATGCCTCGTGAAATAGGTGGTTTGAAGGCCGTGCAATCAGAAAAGTAGTCAATCGGTTATATAAAACAATAAACATATATGTAAAGCAGGGCCTGGCAGGCCCAGAAGGCTGCTCAAAGATACCTCTCAGCCAGGGTAACGTTCATCTGGCAGTACTGCTCCATCTTTTAAAGAAATACACATTTCCACTGACATCTAAGTATCGTTGCTACCTGGCATCAAATGCATCATAGTTGATTTCTGTAATGGCAGCAGCCAGAGATACAGGAGTAGTAAACAAAGCCACTGTTTCTTCACATTATTTATGTGTTCTCCTTCCCATTGCTGGCAGTAACAAACCATGCTCCACCATCACATGGATCATTTGCTAAGCAGAAGGCTGCTATCTCCAAAAACCAGCTGCTACCGCTCAGATGCACAGCGGAGTCCGGCTCTGAGGAGCTGCTGCTGGACTCCATACTAGCAGCATGGTCGGGGGACATGGACACTTGCTCGGGCAGGGTTAGTGCAGTGGCAACACACTTGACTGATCCAGGGTCTTAGCACAAATCCATCGTCATTATTGTGCTGGCATGAGCAGACTCCAAGAGAAGGAGCTCACAGGGGGTCTGTTCTGGTAAGTTCTACATGAAACTGAGTATCATCTGTTGACAGCTGAGTCACACGTACCCACCCTGCTGCTGGTTCAGGGCATCTTGCTGCTCCTGAGCCATTCTGCTTCTGCTAGGTATCATAATTAGTTATGTTAAGGTACCAAAAGCTATAAATACAGATCTGAAAGACTTCGCAGTGAGTGTTATATATCCTTTTATCTACCCTTGGGTGTTCAAATATGTTGGAAAATCTGGGTTAGCAGGCTGTATTGTCTACAAACATTGGTAAAACAAAATGAAACAAACAAAAAAACCAAACATAAAACTAGCATTGAGCTGAGAATGATGCCATGTTGGCCTTGCTCCGTGTGAACGAGCGGCTTGGTGGGCACCTGGTGATCAGCCAAGGTCAACCACAGGGCCATTCAGCAGGGCTGGGTGCAGCCTGGGACATGTGGCTAGGAAGTACTTCCAAGTCATAGCCCAGGCATGTACAAGACACACTTACATCCCCGCAATCCAACACAGACATGGATGCGAGCTGCCAAAAAACGTGGCAGCTGGCTCTGGGAGATGAGGCTGGTGACATCGGCTCCCATGAGGCACCTGCCTCTGCAATGAAAAGGACTGGGGAGGGTTCACAGCATGGCAAGAAAGCTGCAACGTTTCTAACACAGTCTGCTGACGTGTTTCTCCTTCTTTTTATCACCCCCTACTTATCTGTGTTTTCCACTTTTTATCTCTAATGCTGGTTTACCCACACCATGAGGTAGTACTCCTGGAGGGACCCTGGCTGACGCTGTGATGTGTTTTCACGGGCTGGGACCTCTAGGCAATTAAGAGACTGACTGGAAATCAGTGGAACAACTTCACAGCCACATCCTGTCAAGATCTGATCTAAGCAATTGCCCAAAAATTGAGAACCAGTAACTTCCCATACATAATGCATGCTTTGATTTTCTGCTTGCTTGGCATCCTTCTAAAGAAGCTGTTGAAATATTTCATCAAGAAATGAAGATTTCAGCAGCAGCCTGAGATAGCCCACTTAAGAAGAAGAAAGCAAAGCATGTGAGAAACTAGATTTTCCTGAAGTCAAGTCCTTTCCTGCTCCTCAACATTCGTGTGACAGATTCTGAACTATGAACAGTCCAACCCACCGATGAGGGCCCGAAGGCCAAGGTGATGTCAGGCGTGGTTGTGGGCATTGCTGTCCAGGCAGCTGAACTAGCAACAGCAGCACCTCCTGAAGGCACAGCTGGAAGCATGCCCACAAGAAGACATTACTGCTGAGGCCAATGCTCTCTCCGAAAAAGAGCCAAACTACAAGGCAGAAATTTGTACAGGGCTTTGGGAAAAAAAAAGAAGAGTTTTTGGAAGCCCAAAGAAGGGGAGCTACAGTCTCCTAAGAACGAGGTTTAACTTCCATGTTGAGAAATTTCACTGGAACTCCCAACCTCAGTTAATTTTTTTTTTTACAGTGTCTATAGCCCATAATAAAATAACTACTTACAGCAGCTTTTCCCTCCCCGTTCACTCCACCCCAAGTAAAGCAATGCAGTTTAGATTAGGTACAGTGAATCCTTTAAAAAATACTGCATAGAAAGTTTCTTGAGCATTTGTAAGTAATTGAAAGAGATGTTTTTTAACCACGTGTTTGGGGTGCCCTGCGTCAGAACACTGCTCATGGATTGCTGTTAGCACAGGGGGCTAAATCTTTCACTGATAGAAATGGCATAGTCCCGTTAACCCCGCAGCTTACACTGACCACACTGCTTCACCTCCCTCCTCCTGACTTAGGGAAACCCTGCCTGGTTTGCCCAACAAAAGATACTTCAGCCTCAGAGGGAAAACCTCAAAGTTAATAATAACCAAATCAAGTACTGTATACCAAATCCATGGTCTCCAGTTGATGCAGGTCTTTGCAGTCACTCAGAGCGTGCAAATGCCTCCATTTTACAAGGGAAGAAACAGTAGAGATATGTAAGTGCCCATGGGGTCCCATGGCCTAAGTGCCACAGAATAGTTTGAGACCACTAACTGGAGCTCACGTTTTGGGAGCTTCAGGCCACCCACTCAAAGGCTGCAGCGCAGGCAGGCTCACACACACCGTCTCAGAGAAACACTGCAGAGGACTTCTCTGTGCTCCCGAAGCCAGACAGAGTAGGGTTGGTCCATGCAAATGCCTGCAGTTGCCAAGCAAACCTGTTGCCTCTCATAAAAGTAAAATCTAGGTCAAACCTGTTTTCCAGAAGACCCCTGTGGTAGCTACTAATTATTAATCTCATCCACATCACCCCAATCACAGAATCACAGAATGGTCCGGGTTGTAAGGGACCTTCGGAGATCATCTAGTCCAACCCCTCCTGCCAGTGCAGGGTCACCCAGAGCAGGTTGGACAGGAACACGTCCAGGTGGGTTTTGAATCTCTCCAGAGAAGGAGACTCCACAACCTCTCTGGGCAGCCTGTGCCAGTGCTCTGCCACCCACAAAATAAAGACATTTTTCCTCATGTTGGGATGGAATTTCCCGTGTTCCAGTTTGTACCCGTTGCCCCTTGTCCTGTTGCTGGCCACCACTGAAAAGAGTCTGGCCCCATCCTCTTGACACCCGCCCTTTAGATACTGATAAGCATTGATCAGGTCCCCTCCTCTTAGTCTTCTCCGGGCTAAACAGACTCAGGTCTCTCAGCCTTTCCTCATAAGAGAGATGCTCCAGTCTCTTGATCATCTTCGTCCTTAGTCCCTTGATCATAAGTCTCCTCTTTGTCTCTTCATTATTTTTGCTATATCTGATGGCACTTGCCAGGTCATTCCACTCACCATCTGCACATGCGCAAAATATTAGTGTGTCCAGAGTCAGGAAACTCCTCCACTGTTTCCAGATTTGCTCCTGCAGGAACCAGACCTAGTTGGAACAGCTCTGTTGGGGGGATTTAGACTAGATGATCTCCTGAGGCGCTGGGCCAAATTGCTTTCCTTCCAATTGAAATTATTCTAGTATTAGTTAAGAATGAAACTCAGTGAGATGGATTGTCTCCTCAGCTGTTGTTCTGTACCTGTGTACCGAAGTCCAAAAGAGGAGGGCAAAATGTGGAGAAATATTGCACGATTGCTATTTTGAAGGAGCAGGATGGAGACAAGAGGGAGAAGGCTGGCAAGGCCAGGGCAGAGGTGGACGGTTGCTTTGGAGGGGAACCTGACATGCTCAGATGAAAAGCCTGTCAGGGCCATGCAGTGACTTCACAGGCTGCTCCCACCCTGGATGGCAGTTGGTCCTCCCATGCTGTCAGCTAGGAGGACACTAGATTGAGATGAATGAAAAGCACTCGCATAAGAAAAGCAATATTAGTTAAAACGTCTTATCATACATTTAGCTAATTACTAAGTGAATTGCTTTAATGCTACACAAAATATGCAGCTGTGTTTAATGAGCTGCTAAAACGCTCTCTGAGCAAACTTTAATAATATCACTGTTCTCGCCGAGGAAAATTGCTGCAGGGGAAAACGCATCTGTTCACACCTAAAATGTTCTGAGTGACAGCTCGATGGCTATTATCTTTAGGGCACATGGTCATCAATTTCAGTAATATGAAATGTTAAAATATTTATGCTTATCACTAGCGTGCAGCCTCCAGGGCAATTCCAGTCGAACCGGTGACAGAGAAGGCAATTCCAGGATAGGTTAAATAAAGTCAACCCCTGCTTCTTTCCGCGTTCTGTCATAGTGCACATTTCCTCAGCCTCAGACCTGGAAACCACCTCACGCTTTCCCTGGGACTCTCTCCAGCAGCCTACATCCCTTCCATGATGAATACCCCAGCTCAGACACAGCTCTCCAGCCCACAGCAAACAGCAAAAACCCATTGACTACACACATGCAAGGAGGACAACCGCCTGTGACACACAGAATCACAGAATGGTTTGTGTCGGAAAGGACCTTAAAGACCATCTAGTTCCAACACCCCTGCCATGGGCAGGGACACCTCCCACCAGACCAGGTTGCTCCAAGCCCCATCCAGCCTGGCCTTGAACACCTCCAGGGATGGGGCAGCCACAGCTTCTCTGGGCAACCTGGGCCAGTGTCTCACCACCCTCACAGTGAACAACTTCTTCCTAATATCTAATCTAATTCTCCCCTCTTTCAGTTTAAAACTGTTACCTCTCATCCTGTCGCTACGCTCCCTGATCAAGAGTCCCTCCCCATCTTTCCTGTAGCCCCTTTAGGGACTGGGATTTAGTATATAGTATACTGTACTTTAGTGTACATCCCAGTACACCAGAAGGTGTGCCTTCTCCATGACAGCACAGTTGCCTCCTGTTTGGCTTGTGATTGACTGTGGCTCAGGTCACCTCAGTAGCTCTCCAAGCTTGCACCTAACTCCAACCCAAGTACAGCCCTTCACTTACCTTTATCGAGTTGTATCTCCAGTTTCTCAAGAGTAAGCTCCTGGAGCTGCTGCCTTGTACTTCTGCTCTGACAGTTTAAGGAAAAAGAATCAAGCACAAATGAAAGTTATGAACTAGAAAAGTGTACGTACTTCAGATTAAAAGATAGACTGGTTTCTCAGAAGTCCTACCATAAGCCAGCACGCATCAGGCTGGTTGTTAAACCAGTCTAGTAGACCCAACAAATCTTCCTTGCTGTGTTTGTATCAACTTTGTGGGTTGAATGAACTGGTACATATGCTGATTATCTCATCCTAACTTCAGTGTCCTTTCCTAAACAAGCTGCACCTTCTATATAGTTTCAGGAAATGGGAAAATGACCAGCACAGAGGCAGGCTATTAGCCATCAAGTGCTCACATGAGACATTATTGCTGCTTCCTTCAAGCAGCAGCTGTGCTGACCCCAGGCAACCCGAGTGCCTGGTGTGCTCTGGTCCTTCTAGGACATGCTCCTCTGCAATGGCAAAAACAGGCTCACTCTTACTAGATGCACTGGTGCTTCCCAAGTGCTTCCCCTTAGCTTCCCATTTTATGTGCATTCACATTCAGGCACTTGAGACAGATCGCCAGTGCTCATTTAACAGGGAAAGTACAAGAGCCTCCCTCATCATGCTGTCCACCATCACCTCACCCATTTCCAGGTTCAGAGTGTTGCACTGGCACACCTACGATGTCCCTACACATATGGTCAGGCAATCCTGCAGTCACCAGGGCATGGGTTGGGTGACTTAAGTTTTGAAGATGGTCTGCAGTCTCCATCCTGTACCCCCCTGTAGCTGAGACAGTCTTGATTTGTGGGCCCAGCTGTCTGGTGGAGAGGGGCAACTGACATTATTTTTCTGAAAACTTGCCCCAGGAGTCTTCTGCTGCCTCAGAGTGGCTTTCTGTATCGTGATGGGCTGAGATAACCTGAAACACTCAGAGAGATCTGAGAACACCGTGAGAAGCATTTGTTTATCTTTGCTTAGAAGAAGCCCAGTCACTTGGGAAGATAAGTTGCAGAGATGTTTTCAATGCCGATAAACAAAGCTAAATATTTCGACTGTGGTGACATAGTGACTGCCCTGCACTACAAATGCAGACAGGAGCAGGTTCTGCTGAGCACATGATCAGGCTGATGGGTACTCAGTCTGCCTGCTATTTGTTGCCTCATTCAGAATAAAGAACCAATGCTCTGCGTATGAATTGTGAATGCATTCGTCTATTTTGTGCTCAGGAAATGTTTTAGTCTTTTCTGATTTCCAGAACACTTCAGAAGGACCAAGTGCAAACATTCTTGCCTGTATCATTTATTGAGGAAAGAAACCATTAGCTGCCGCAAGAGCTATATCTTAGCGATGCAGTTATGCTTACGGCCTGTCATCTGCCACTAATGCCTAGGGGAAAAGAGCAGAATTACGCTGAAAAAGAAATAAAGCACCTGTGTGCCAGGGAACTCCTGACTCGGCTTGTTCAGCAAGCTCCATCTCTTGATACACATTCTTGTTACGAGGTAGTTCTGGTTTACGGCGCTCTGCTCAGGTTTCTATAGCTCACCTGTGAGTAAACGTCATGAATGTCGATGCCTGCAACCTAACACACTGCTTCGCTGGATGCCTCTCCCTCTGCCCTGCAAGAGCCCTGGCCCCAGAATTACAACCTGCTCAGCACCAGCTCTCTCCTCTCAAAAGCAGAGAGTACAGAGTCAGTTCAGCAACTTCCATCCAGGCCAGAAGTGTCCCACCTTGCCTTTTATATCATCCACTCTCTGCATTAAAATTCCGTGCTGAGTTTCCACAAAGAGTATAAACATATTTTGGAAATACATGTGGGGTCATAAAATCCCACTTCATACTCTGCACTTTTTAGTTCACTGCTTGAAAGGAGGCTCACAAGACATTTTACTGGCTAAGTTACCATATGGGAAATGGCTTGTGGATGGAGCTAAGAGCTTTCTGGAGATTTTTTTCCAAAGCAGGCAAGTCTCCTCTGAGCCTTCTTTGATCTTCAGTAACAAGACCTCCCAGGAGACTTACAGCTCTTCCTGGCTACTGCCAGGCTAAAGAGAACAGTATTTTTCTCTCTCTTTTTTCTTTTATTGAAGGATTTTGCCTTCTGGGCGCAGCTTCCCTCCATAACTACCTGCTTTTACTTGTCTTTAAAAAACAGGGAGAGATGGGCTGGAGAAACAAAAACAACACCAAACCACCAAAAACTGAGGCCAGCCAAACCTTTGTCAAAGCAGAACTAACCTGGAAGGAGATTAAGGATGAGAATGTGTCCCTAATGAGCCACATGGAGGGAAGAAGAGCCGCAGGCTCAGGGAGGTTGGGGCAAACCAAATGTCAACGTCGTGAAGGAGAAAAGATGGTAAAACTTGACCCATTTGCTCTGGCGTTTCTCTCTGCACAAGTGCTCTGAGTCTGACAGCCACCAGCATGGCTACTTCCCACCTAGAGGAATCCCAGTATCATTTTGTTCTTCCGAGTCGGACCAACAGCGCACTGGGATGCAGAGCTGAGCAGCACAAAAATGCCCTGGAAGGGAACTTGTGAAAAATAGGTTTATTCTGAGCTCCGGGACAAAAAGTGTGGTTGAGCCAGCTCCTTGATCTGTAAAGCAGGCATCTGTGCTCAGCAAGCCAGGTGCTGGAAATGTACAATACATGCTCTGTGAAAAAGAGCATTTAGAAATGGACAGCTGTTCTTGGACATAAGGCCAACATATATATGTATACATATATATATTTACCTATAAATATGCACATGTCTGTGTTTGTATATATATACATATATACATATATATATGTATGTATGTATACATACATAGGCATGTACACATACTCACATGCAGAAATAAATTGATGCTCTGGAAGACCAGAATCTCAGCTTGCGGTATTCTCCTTCTCCTTCTCCTTCTCCTTCTCCTTCTCCTTCTCCTTCTCCTTCTCCTTCTCCTTCTCTCCTTCTCCTTTTAATGAAATGGAGTGAACAGACTTGGAACTATGAAATGAATGCTCATTTCTGGCTGAGGACCAGGAGGCAGAGCAGAAGGAATCCCTATCCATGTTAGTATTTAAATATCCCAGCTTTCAGGGGCAAGGCTCAGGAGTTTTGAATGCAGAGAAGCAATTCCCAGGCTGCCCTTCCGGGGGGGTTTCTCCAGCATTGTCTCAAAGAGACACTGAGTTGCTGACTGTATTAACGCTTAGGTGGAAGTATTAAAGATTAGGTGGAAGGTAAATGGTGAGAGGTACTTCAGCCTCCACATCCTCTGAAATGCACTTTCTGCCCAGCATAAGAGAAGCTTTTGGTAGGTTGTTAAAAGAAAACAGAGGCTCATATTAGTGGCCAAAGGAAGGTCAGAGTCTCTGACATCTACTGATCTGCTCTTCCTGTGCACAAAAACAGTTACGTATGGGGAGAATCTGCAAAATGCCTAGGTGAGGCATTCTCCTTCCCCTCAACCTCTGAAAAGTTCTCTGCACAGTTGGACCCAGTTCTGCCACAACTGTTTCACCCACATAACTCCACTAGTGCTGATGGGAGCAGAGTGCTTAAAATCTGGGCTTAGGTCTTTAAGAACCCTTTGAGTTAATTTACCCATCTTTTCATCAAGACCAAAACCCTTTGGAAGACCTAGAAAAAATGAAAGCAAAAGGCAATACTTCATCCAGCCACTAAAATCAAAGTTAGTAACGGTGTTTGAAGGAAGAGGGCAATGCCGGATGAATATATCCAGCTGTAAACAGCTGTATCCATTGCACATAAAAGCATATCTGGCAAAGAAAAACCCCAACAAACAAAACCACACGACGGATAGAACAATGCCTCAGTCCTGGCATTCACACATCAGTGTATTTTGGTTAGAGACATTTCAATGGCAACAGAGAAGTCAGTACCGGGGTTAAATAATGAAACACATCATCAAAAGCTCTTATTCCGGAGCCCAAGTTAGGAGTATGGCACTGGGCTGTGTGCCAGGACCCCATCACACAGTAACAATGACCAAAGTCCTAGTTAGAGCTACCTGGAAAGGTTTAGACCAGGCAATAACCCCTAAGAACATGCCTTTCTGTCAAAGCAGAAAAACCTTGTAAGGACTGCGTGGTTCTGACCAAAAAAAAAAAAATTGCAGTGAAAATGTTTTTCACTTCATTTTGGAATATTTTGTTTCATCTGCTATTATTTCCTGATTTTGTTTTTAATATTCTGACATTGTGGAAGAAAATGTGGTTTCAATATTCTTATGGGAAAACGCCACGGTTGAAAATGTGTATTTCTGAGACTCTTCATTTTATAGGGAAATGGATTTTCCACAGTGCACACTGGAACAGAGACCAGAGTGACTGGGGGATGGCCACCCGTGCAGGTATTCAAACCTCAGCTGAACATGGCCCTGAGCAACTCCGTGTAATTGGACCTGCTCAGAGCAGGGACCTGGACTTGAGCTTTTCAGAGCCACCCGACATTATTCTGTATTCTGCGATGTAAGGGATGGGAAGAGGCTTGCTATGGCACAGGGGAATAAAAGCCAAAGAAAAGATTTTTTTTTTTCTCCGTTTCACTCCCTTCTCCACAGAAAAGCATGAAGTGTAAAACATTGAATTTCAAAAACCTAAAAATATTCCAAGGCACTGTCTCATATGGCAAAATGGTGGGGGGGTCATTTGGTCTTCCTTTTTAATACAAACTTTTTTTTCTTTTCAATCGAACATCAAACAGCTCCAGTTTGAAGCCAGACCTGAAGGATTTGTCCTCCCTGGGCCTGGCCTACTCTTGCAGCGGTGCGATGGTGCGATCCAGGCGGAAACTTCACAGCGCTGGGTGGAAGGCGCACAGCGGGGACCCACAGCAGCATCGGCTTCCCTGCCTCTGCTTTTCCCACTTGCTTTCTCCGCAGATCCAAACAGGATTCTCTGCCTCTGCAGCAGGATCAACACACGTTCCCATTCTTTCAGGTTCAAGGCAACCTCCTTTTAAGTGAATATTTATAGTGTGCCCCACACGGCACCAGCTGGGAGGCATTACTCTGGATCCAAGTGCTTTTGCTCAGTCCAAAGAGCTATTCGTGACTTTGGGTGCCCCTAATGCCATTCATTAACTTCAGATTTAGTAACCTTCAAATAGTTTCTGCTTACTCCATGAAGAGACATTAGCACTGTAGAAAAAAGCAGCTCACGACATTGCAATCAACAACTGTTATGGGAGGCGGAGAATAAAGTTCGCACAGACAACATTAAATCTGTTACCTGCTAAATCCTGAGTACTTGACTTTTGCAGTGGCAATCATTTTCCTTTAATGTTGTTTCCTGTTATATATTTTATTAAGCCAGAGTTTATCTCAGGCCAAAATCCCTATGGATGCCATCTCCTGTGGTTATTTCCCCTGAGACAGACTGGAAATGGCTGGATAGTGTGCCTGTTTGAACTATAATATAAAACTTCCATTTTAATTGCACCAGTGTAAAAACCTGATGGGCAGGTTTATACGTCAGGTGTGCATAGGGGCACCTGGCTCCATCCAGAGAATTACAAATGCCGAAGAGCGAAATGCTGGACCTCAAATCCTGCAAGGGCACCGGTGAGGTTCTTGGGACACCCACCAACTCATCAGCCACCGTCCCACCTACACAGAAGTCCTTACTGCACCCTCACTTGTTAAGGCCAAGCAACAGCTTTCTCCTGCAGATCTCTGCATTAATCTGCTTAGTTTAATTAAACAAATCTCCAGATTCAATTAGTGGTGATAGTTAAGACTTCTGCAGATGTTTAAGCAAATGTCCTGCTGATTTTAATGCGTGCCTGTCACCAGGCGCTTCTGTAAGAATGGTTGTATCTGTTCCCTTGGTTTGCTCATTTGCCCAACCCCGGTGGGCTTGTACTTAATTAAGATGTAGCAGAGCCATCAGGAGAGGAGGCAGCCCAGGAAACAGCTGCCACCACGGGGCACCTCACTGAAAGTCTCCCACTTCCCATGCTCTTGCCCTCCTACCTCTGTTTAAAAGTACCACAGTGACTTTCTGCAGGGAGAAGGGCATCTCAGTGCCCTTCTGAGGGGGGGAAAAAAAATTGGCCTAATTCTTGACATTTGCTACTCTCGACTTCTCCAGCAATGACGGAGCCTTTCTGTTTTTTTCCTTTCCATTCACTTTGACTCTGCTCCAAAACTACTTCTGCCTCTTAATGTGGATTTCAGTGCTTCCATTTCTATTTTCAATATCTGCCCGAACACAGCACGCATAAACCAGCCCATGTGTACAAACACAGGAGCTTCTTAGGAGAGCTTTGGTCCCCAAGAAAAGTGACAAGCCCAGCTCCACATTCAACCTGTCCAGTGTAGGGAGACTGTTAGATTCCTCACTTTTACATGGTGCAAGTAATTTAGGTTTGACAATTTCGTAGTGTCTCTGCTGCCATGATCACGCTGTTCTTGGTTGCAAAACCTAGTTTGCATTTGCAAAAGCTGCGTGAGCTGGACCCTTCTTAACAGATTACTTTATTCCTAAATCCTGCTAGAGCCTGGGGACGCAGCAGTTGGTCCCAGCCACTCTGACCTCCTCCTTTTTTTAGCTTGCTCCTCCGCTTCTTATTTCCACATGAGTTGCCTGTGTTGGGCACTTCTGATACTTGAGAAAACGAAGCAATACCTTCTCAAAGTAAAACCTTCCTTTTTCTAAGGCTGTTGGGTGCAGCTACATGGCAGCCGTGGTCTCAGCTATTTCTTGAACAAGCCCTGCATTGGAAGCGCAAAATGATGGCTGTTTATTAACAGCCGTTACAAGTGGGGTTTTACAGAGGACATGTCCCACGTTGCCATGTGCAGAGACGTGAAGTAAATCTGATCCCTGCTGTTTACAGGCTGTGCAACTGAATCATCACTGTAGGTTATTCTAAGGGTCGCCATCACAGTTGCTGTTTTAGGAAAAAAAAAAAAAAGATAAGTCTGGAGGAATTACGCTTAAGGCCCCTACCTCAGCACGTTCTCCCTTGTTTTTTTTCCTTTAATGTTTTTTTCTTTTCTTTTCGAGCCGAGGAAGTGACAGATGTTAAGTTTCCTTTGTGTGAGATTTCAGGGAGTAATTGCAGTGATTTGAGTCTCTGTTTCGCCAGTTGCCAATGCAAACATTGTTTTGGGTTTCGTTAATTAAATGGAATTATTTTAAGATCAGCATTCACCTTAAACGCACTAAAAACTTCTTTCTGAATAAATGATAGCTATAAATACCGGAAATGCCCAACATATATTTTCCTTAGGAATACACAGTATTTGCCTCTGAGCACTTATGATGAACTTTAGCTTCCAAAATGCCTCAAGAAATGCTTTCTACTCCACTGCAGGACTCATCCTCCCTTTATTCTCCCATTGCTTCTAACCAGAGCTGTGCAACTAATTGATTTTTCATTTCCCTGGCAGTTAAGAAAAAGAAACAACTTCCAGTACTATTTTTGTTTTTAACTGAGGTCCCTAAAATGTAAAAACACATTTCACATTGACAAATAAAATTTAGCTGGAACAGGACTAAAAAAACAGAAGTCGACAAGAATACAAATTTGCATAAAAAGTCCAACACAGTGCATTAAAAAAAGGCAAGATCGACATTTTCTGAGCTGCTGTGAGCACTCTGGTGAAATGGCACAGACTCTGTAGGACATTATCGTGTCAGCTGAATCTGATTTGTTGCTTTCCCATGCTTATGAACCAATTGCACTTTCTTTACCCTACAGATCGCAGACCGCTGCTCTGGCCGCAGCCCCCGTGTTGTGCTGAGCAGAATGCATGTTCTCGCAGCGTCTTGTCCTGAAGAGATTTATTAACTGTGTTGGGCAAAAGCCTTGTAATTAAGGATCCAATTAGGAAAGAAGACTGGTGCTGGTCTAGCTTTGCCCTCAGCGAAATCCTGCTAGCTGCAACACGTTTTGAAAAACCTTTTCAGTGCTAATGCTTATGAGCTTGATATTTCACTACTTTGGGGAATGCTTCGTCCTACTCAAAACTCACACTTGAATTCTGCTTGCGTTGGCCTGGGGAGTTGCTTTGCTCCTCAGCCGTATCCTGGACAATGTCTCATAGGATTTTCATGGATTTCGCTACATGCAGATATACACGGGCTGAGCAGACATAGGTTCCTATTAAAATTATCTGCAACCAGGCCCTTACAGTACAGTAGGGCTGGCAGGGTCTAGTCTTTACATCCCAAAAGGGTTTTATAACATGAAGTTAATTGTATCTGATGTTTCAACTCCTCTGTTCCATAGAGCTCATAATGAGAGTCTGGCAAACAATTTCTTCTGAATAATTTGTTGCATGAATTCAACCTCTTTCCCAGCTGACAAAAGCCATGAATAGACTGCAATTCCTTCAATATATTCAGTGCTGCCTGAATGAATGGAAATAATTTTTTCCCCAGCTTGCCCTTCTTGGTTGGGAGGTCACTTACAAAAACAACACTGCAGTTCCCGGCTACTTCAGCAACTTTTATCTTTGTTTGTGTTTGGTTTGAGGAACCCACAACAATTTATTGTCGTTTGGACAATTATTCTATCACCCGATGACCCCACTCCACCTGGGAAGGGGAATTGGGAAAAACAACTAAACACAAGGGTTGAAATATAAATAGATTTAATAGAATAAGACTAAATATTACTAATACCAAAGAACCAATATTGGTCTCGATACCAATATAAAATACATGAGGATTATACTCAGCCAATTCCATCAGCAGGAAGCTGTGCACTCCCAGCAATAAACAGCAAATGTCGGACACTGGGAGCGCTATGGCTTCGGGAGAATGGGAAGGGCTCAGGGTCCTGGCACCAGGGTAAGAAGTTCTGTGGATCGCAGCCATCAAGGAAGAGAGAACTGACCTTATCAACACTTACAAATACTTAAAGGGTGGGTGTCAGGAGGATGGGGCCAGGCTCTTTTCAGTGGTGCCCTATGACAGGACAAGAGGTAACGGGCACAAACTTGAGCACAGGAAGTTCCACCTAAACAGGAGGAGGAACTTCTTTACTTTGAGGGTGGCAGAGCACTGGAACAGGCTGCCCAGAGAGGTGGTGGAGTCTTCATCTCTAGAGAGATTCAAAACCCGCCTGGACGCGTTCCTGTGCAACCTGCTCTAAGGTGACCCTGCTCTGGCAGGGGGGTTGGACTAGATGATCTGCAGAGGTCCCTTCCAACCTTATGATTCTATGATTCTATGAACTTCTCAGCAAACTTTCTACTTTATGTTGAATGTGACTTTCATGGTATGAAATAACCCTGTTGGCCAGCTTGGGTCAAGTGCCCGGGTCTCGCTCCTCCTCATCCCTGCACCTGGCTAACTCAAAAACACTGAGACCTTGAAACCCACATACCACAGCTGGCTATATAGTAAATATTTTCCCAAATTCAGACACTAGGACCTTTTAAAAGTGCAATTTTACCAGGCATTAGAAGATAAGTTAGACCTGTGTCGCTCAAACCAGGACAGTTTGGTAGAGCGCGTCAGCCAGTCGTAGTTGGCCACACTTACGCCAGCACAGTTTTAGCATCTGTCAGATGTTTTAATGCCCCTTCCCCCCAGCCTCTATCCTACAAACCAACCTGCAAGTAGTAATGATTGTTGGATAACTGTGTAACCCAGCTTGGGACATGAGTGTTCTTGTCCCTGGGACACTGGGAAGTCACAGAGCATTTTAGAATTTGGGCAGGGATGTGCAGAGGACTTTGGCTCCCCTCCACATTGTAAAATGCAGCAAGGCTGGCAGCTGCCGCATGGCCATCAAGACGTTGCGTTTTCCCAGGAGGCTGGGATGAGTGGTACACACGAAACAGCAGCTAGGGATGGAAGGTTGCCTGTCACATCTTATCAAGCGAGCTAGAGGCGTGTTCTGGAGCTGTGGAGCTCAGAGCATTCCCCACACCATGAACAGTCTGAAGTGCAGACAGCCCTGCTTTGAACACGTGAGCTGATAAGCTTCCACACACTGGTTTCACTCCCACATAGAGAAATGCTTGTTTGACAGGTTCCCTCAAATAGGTCGGGAGCTTTCCTGCCTTATTGGCCCAGCTCTGGGCACCACAATAGTAAAAATTAAAAAAAAAAAATCTATACAGACCAGCAAACCCTCCGTCCCTGTGAAAAGCGGAGAGAGACATGGCTGGCTGTGCCCAGCAAGAGCACTAAACTGTCAGAAAAAAAGCTGGTACAGGAGTCATCCGTGCCCCCCCCAACCCCCCCCTCATGCCGCATGTACAGTGTTACATTAAACTACTATCCCCATAATACATATAATTCATGTTTCAAACTCATTAATATATCAACAGGCATACCCCCCCTTTACCCCATCCCCTCTTCCAGAGGGCTCCCCGACCAATGAACCTGGCAATTTACCACAATATCCGTACTAAAACCATTACCCTGATAGGTTATACATACCAAATATATACATATTTAATGAAACGACAGTGCTTGCCTGCCCCTTTGAATGGACTCTGGACAAGATTATGCAATATCTCCTGGTGTACACAAAGCTTCGTACCACGTGGATTTATTAATCGAGCTCCTTGCGTGAAATCAGCAACCCGGTGTCGGTAAGATCCTACGCTACCAGCTTCAGGACCATTCTTTCCCCCTACACCCCTAGCCCATCTTGCTCTTTTGTGCCTCTGGTTCCTATGTCAGGGCCATAACTAGGTTAGTCCTCTCAACTTGTACTTCACCGATACATCTGGTCGGCTATTTATCAACATCTCACCCGTGATCACGACATCCGACCGTTTTGGCACTTTTGGTTCCCTTTTTTTTCTGGGCGTCTTCAGGCAGCCCCTCCAGTGCACCGAGGTAAATAGAATCTAAGACCTGGGCTTTCCCTGCGTTGCGTCCTAATTTTGGCCCTCAGGAGTACCTGAATGTCATGGCTAAATGGTTTGGGGAATCATTTTTGCACTGATGCACTTTGTTTTACACTTGGTTATGGTATCCCCGCAAGCTCCTATTTATGCTGCTATTTAGTGAATGCTTGCCAGACATGATTTTCCACTTTTACACTTCCTCTAGTTTTCTAAACAACACTAGCATGCTGAAACCATCCCCTCCCCAAAACCCCAAACACCCATGTGATTTTCCAACATAGGTGATTAGGTGGTAGTCCATGGTTGGGTAACAGCCAGAGGTTCACTGCCCTGTTTTCCCAGGCAAAGGGGACCGGGATTTCTGTGGGAAGTGCTTTTGGGGCAACACCAAACACAAGGAAGAAGGAGCAGCCTCAGTTTCTGGGGAGAAGGGTTCCCGACAGAGCGAGCATGTTCATGTGCGGCTGTCTGTACTAAGATGACACAATGCCCCCAAGTTCACCTGCATCCACACTCTCTTAAAATCAGCCTAAAATCTCAGCCTCAAGTCTCATGTCATCCAAACCAGCATCTAAGCATTACTTTGCTCTTAGGGTAGAAAGAGACTTGGAATTTAGTCTTAAGTTGGCTGCAAGAAAAATGTGCCAGAACTGCAAAGTCAACTCTAGCCGATGGCAGACACAGGGTGTTGTTGATTTTTTTTAGGCTATGACAGCGAATATCCAAAATATCTTAAGAACAAGTCCTGCTGGACAGAACAGGTGGGCATTTTTCCTCTCTCAGTGCACTTACCTAAGGCGAGCCTTGGATTATAGGTAAGAATTTGCCCTAAAATTTTTAATTCAGCCTTGGTACAGCTCATCAGCCAGCGATCTCCATCCCTGGAGGTTTTCAGAATTTGTCTAGACCTAGTGCTGGTGACGGCAGGGGGTTGGGCTGGAAACCCTCAGGGTTCCTTCCCACCAGCACTGCTGGGAGCCTATAACTAAACAGAAAGACACCTCTCCTTCCCAGTGAAGACACAACCATACCCAGAAAAGGCTGTTTTCAGGCTACCGGTGCAAGAGGACATCTCTGTAAGGCCTCTCCGCTCTTGAGGGAGTCTGCAGCTCCTCCTAATTAATATCATCGGCAAGCTTGCTTAATGTACATTCGATTCCTGCATCCAGATCATTTATAAAAACATTAAAGAGCACTGACCCTGAAATTGAGCCCTGGGGAACCCCGCTTCCTGACCAGCCACCAGCCCGATGTAACCCCATTTACTGTAACCCTTTGAGCCCGACCCGACAGCCAATTGTTCACCCATCATATTATGGACATGTCTAGCTGTGATAGGGGACTGTGCGAGACAATACCAAAAGCTTTGCTAAAATCCAATCCTCCACATCTACTGGCTTCCCTTGGTCAACTAGATGGGTGACCTTGTCATAAAAGGAAATTAAGTTAATTAAATGGGACTTTCCCCTCATGAACCCATGCTGGCTATGACCAATGACTGCCTTGTCTCTCAAGTCTTTTTCAATAACTCCAAGAATAACCTTCTCCATAATTTTACCAGGCACTGAAGTGAGACTGAGAGGCTTGGAATTACCAGGTTTTTCCTTCTTACCTTTCTTGAAAACTGGGACAACATTTGCCAGCTTCCAGTCGACTGGTACCTCTCCAGGCTCCCAAAACCATTGAAAAATGACGGAGAGAGGTGCTGTGATGGTATCAGCCAGCTCTTTCAGTACCCTGGGATGAATCCCATCAGGTCCCATAGATTCATACACATCCAGCCGGAGCAGCAAGTCTCAAACAAGTTCAGAGTTGGCTGGGAGTTTATTATTCCCCTGGTCACGATCTTCCAACACAGGGCTCCAGGGCTCCCAGAGTCCATCATCGGTGTTAAAGACAGAGGAGAAGGTGGCATTAAACATCTCTGCTTTGTCCCTATTTGTGAGGTGACCGACCTCATCAACTAATGGACCAATGTTATCTCTGATCCTCCTTTTGCTGTTAACATATTTCAAAGAGCTCTTTTTGTTGTCCTCCACAGTGCTGGCAAGCTTGAACTCTAATAGACCTTTGGCTGCACGAGTTTTCTCCCTGCAGTGGTGAACAGCATCTCTGTAGTCCTCCTGTGTCACCTGTCATTGCTTCCAATGTCCATACACTTTCCTTTTCTGCCTAAGTTCTAGAAGATCCCTGCTCATTCAAGCCAGCCTTCTGCCCCACTTGCTTGACTTCTGACACTTTGGAACTGCCTGCTCCTGCGCTCTTTAAGAGGTGGCTCTTAAAAAGTGATCAGCATTCACGGACCCCAGTACCTTCAAAGGCAGATTCCCAGAGGACCCAACTAACTAGTTCCTTCAGCAGCCTGAAGCTGCTCTCCCCACATCCAGGGTTATTTCAGGGTCTTATTTCAGTGGACACCAGTTTCACTACAAGCATGAAAAATTCCTAATATTGGTAATAACACAATGAGACAAAGCATTACTTTTCTTCTTACTGGTCCTGTGGCTTTTATTCAGAGAGACTGTGGTCTTCAGATATTACTGCAATAAAAAACATGGCAATGCCATGACCTGACAGCGGAGTTTTCCATGTGCATCACAGAGCTGTCTCACCTATTTTGAAAGAATAAGAGCACAAGCACACATGATACCTGCCCTGCTTATATTCTTCTGGACAACTATTTTCAGCGCAGGGAGTTTCCTGAAGTTGTGGTCCATTTTCTTCATAGCCCTAACAGATGTCTCTTCTAAGTACTGTCTTGTACCCACAGTGTCCCTTGGAAAGGAGTTCTGCAAGTTAACACCTGAGGTATGACAAGTTGCCACCTTTCATTTATTCTGGACTTGATCTCAAGCAGCATAATTTAATGACCCCTATTTCTTATATATTCAGTCACTATTCACTTGCTTCAGACCACTCGGGATTTGGTAGAGCTCTATCACATGCCCTCCCAAAGATGAGGAGTCCCAGCTTACGTGATTTATCATTGCTCATAGGGAAGCTGTTCCAGATCTCTAATCATTCCTCGTCCTTTGTTGAACCTTCTCCCATTCTGCTCCATCCTTTCAGAGATGTGGGACCAGAACTGCACACTGTACGCAGGCTGATGGCAGTCCATGGATCATTTTGAGAAGCGCAGTGTTATCCTCTATTTCTTTCCTTATAGTTACAAATGCATTAAGCTGGCACTTTCATGCCTTGTTTCTAGCATGCCCATCAGGTCTCTCGCTCCCAAGGGGTAACAGCCAGCTCTAACCCCATCATTTTATACACGAAGATACAATTGTTCCTTCCCTGTTGTATCACTTCACATCTGCTTTCATCTGGTCCTGCAGTTTTCCTTGCTCCTGTAATAAATTATTTACTTTTGAAAGCAATTTCAAAAGTGTTGTTCGCTTGCATGATTTTTAATTAAAACTCTGAAAGTTTTTGCCTTTTTTATTTTCTCTTTTATTTATTTTAACTGACCACCCTCCAAATAAAACAACACTGGAGAACAGATGCGACTTGAGGAAACATTTGGTGAGAGAAGATTGGGTAGAAATATTTTCTGACCCCCATCGAAGCTGACAAAGAGGGCCAAGACAAATGAGCTGTTTAGTAGAGTTGATCTTTTGGTGGAAGAGAGAATGCTGCTAACGAAAGCAATTGCTTAATAAAGGTAGCTTCTTGTAGAAGAGCCCGCCACCGTGTCTTGTTTGAACAACTACATGGTGTTGCAGTAAGTAAGCAGCTCAGTGCTGTAGCCTGTCATGTTCTGATACCTCCAAAACCACCCCATAGAGGCATTATAATTAACCTTAGTGATCCACCATTATCCAAACATCAACCTTTTCTTTTTTTTTTTTTTTTTTCTTTTTCTGGAGGCTTCCTATTTCTGTTTTACCCTATACCCATGTGGTTAAGCGTGAAGGTGCGGAAATTATGCTCAGCTCCTTCTGACAGGAAGAGAGGCCACATTCTCTCAGGGCAAACAGGGCATTAAGGCTCCAGTGGAAAATGGAATTTTCACCTACCGCAGGTGGTTTCAAAAGCAGAGACAGAAAAAGAATCAGGATGGTTTTTCATCAGCTGCCCCCAGGAGTGATAATTCAGTTTGTCGTTGTGACTTGGGGAGGATAACAAAACCACATAAAGTCTTTCCAGCTGACTGAGCTTTACAAAACGCATCCATTGAAGGTGTGAGAGTGCCTGAAAGCATGTGATGCCGTTTGTTGTGCAGTATTCATGGATGGCTATTTTGTTTCTTCTCTCCCCAGTGAGTTCATTCCACCTAGTGCATGAATTTCCCAGCAACACCTACCTTACAGCTCACCCAACTCCCTACTGTGCACAGCTGATAATCTGGTTTCTGGAAAAAAAATAATCCTCAGTGACACTTTAAGAGGGGTGAGTCATTTCTTTAATTTAAGCCATGGTACTGTCTGAACCAGTAACAACTTTAGCTCCGAGAGAAACCAGGGCTGCCTATACCCTCTTCCTTCTCTGCTGTGTTTCAAACTGCATGAAGAAACGCACTCCACGTGGCTCCCACGCTGCTCTGCTCTGCTTGCTTCAGACCTGACCACACTGCAACCATTTCTCATCTCAGTTAATCAATGCTCCCTTTTTTCTCATGAAAAGTTTATATTAACCCAGTTTCTTTGCAAAAGAAAAATGATCTTTCTCGCAGATCTGAGGTGCTGATTAGCTTCTGTGGCTGGGTGTTTGCAGCAGACATGATTCTCCTGTCTGCAAAGCATTATCATTGCAGAGAAAATGAATAGAATAGAACAGAACAGAACAGAACAGAACAGAGTAGAATAGAATAGAATAGAATAGAATAGAATAGAATAGAATAGAATAGAATAGAATAGAATAGAATAAAACTTTCAGTTGGAAGGGATCTACAGCGATCATCCAGTCCAACTGCCTGACCAATTCAGGGCTGACCAAAAGTTAAAGCACGTTATTAAGGGCCTTGTCCAAATGCATCTTAAGCACTGACAGGCTTGGGGCATTGACCACCTCTCTAGGAAGCCTGTTCCAGTGTTCAACCACCCTCTTGGTAAAGAAACACTTCCTAATGTCCAGTCTGAACATCCCCTGGTGCAGCTGTGAACGATTCCCACGCATCCTGTCCCTGGATCCCCGGGAGAAGAGCTCAGCACCTCACTAATGTGCAGGACAGGTACTGGGATTGTTCTGGCTAAGGAGAGGGAAACCTGCACTTAACATCGTATCTTGGATTAGCTCTGTGTGTGTGTGTAGTAACACCAGGCAACACTACAAGACAGCAGTGTGCCCTTGTGGTGATAAAGGCCAACTACATACTGGGCTACATTAGCCAAAATGTCAAGGAAACTGATTATTCCTCTCTATTTGATACTGTTGAGGCTGTACCTGGAATATCGTGCAGAATTTTGAGTTCTCCAGGGTAAGAGAAGGTACCACTAAGGTGATCAAGGGGCTGGAGCACCTCATGGGTTTCTTTTGTCTGGGGAAGAGAAGTCTTATTGCTGTCATCAGTTGTCTGAAGGAGGATGTCTCAGGGATGCACCGTGGAAGGACAGGGACAAGGGAAGTTACAATTGGAAATGAGAAAAAATTCTTCACCATAAAACCTGTGCAGTCCTAACGTGCCCTTTCAAGAAGAGAAGGTCTGTAGAGAAGTCCTTGTGTCCGTGTGGTTTAAACCAAGAGGTTTAGCTCAAACGAGAGGTTCTTTCCCATTGCAGAGCTTTCCTGTGCAATTACTCTCTGTGGTAAAGAAGTCTGCAAACACCATTTCATTGAGATAAAGACCCACCAGTGTCTTTCATCTTCGTGGAAGGATTTGGAGGGCCCTCTCCCCAGCATTGGTGCTGGAAGGAGCCTGGTATAGGCAGGGATGCAGCAGTCCTTACCAGCAGGAGTTGTGGAGGACAAGGAGGAAAACAGTGTCTTTCTCTTTATGAATTCCTTGCCTGTGTCCTTCAGCCCCCAGGATATAATGAGTGCCCTCCAAAAACACCTGAACATTTTGTTTTCTCATGACAGCTACAACCCTTCTGAACACGTTATACATGGGCAACATTCTACTACAAAAGTACTGAAAATTATTCCAGTCCCTTTGACGCAGTGCCCACCTTTCTGCCGTGTCTAGATCACACCAAGTACCCCCCAACTATACATCTTCGAAAAAATTGTAATAATATTCGAGGACTGTATATTTAGGGGCAGAAGTAACATCTGTGTTGGGATGCAGGGGCTTTTCTCCAGGCTTTCTAAATCAGCAGGGATTGCTGAAAGCCCATTAGCTACATTCATGTACCTGCCTGATCCAGGAATGAATGTAAAAAAGTCCAGGTTATTGGGGCTTGCAATCTAAAGTTCATCTCCGCCTCCTTGCTCTCGGCTGGGCAGAAGGGGAACAGCTTTCCTGTGCAAGACTTAACATTAAGATTGAAGAATTGTCGCTGTATGCAGAGATATTTTCTGTAGCAGAGCTTTGCTATGACTGATGCTGTGTATTAAAACCGATTAGTATTCACAGCAGAACAGATGTGGAGGTTCAGAGCAAAGCTCTGATGTGAAAAATACAATCGAAAAAAACCCCATAATTTTGAAATGCTGCTGTTTGATTTTCCCCCGAGTGTTAGTTCTACACTTCTGATTGAGATCCCAAACACCGCCTCGGAGGAGCGCAAACAAACAGTCTTTGAGTTAAATCCCTTCTGCCAGGCAGCACAGCCCAAAGCGTTGAGCGCGGTCCTGCCCTTCGCTGCGGCACCGGGGGTGTGCCGGGTGGACGACAGGGGCAGGAGGGACGGAGGGGTGGAGAGGGTATGGCATACCTCATGCTGCTGCATTACAGAGAGACAGTGGCATCTTCTTCCCTTCCTCCTGCCTGAGGGAGGCCCAAGACGGCTCCGCTTCCTGAGGCTGGCCATATTAAATGCAACTATTTCCCTTGGGGCTCGACAAATTAATTTCTGCAAAAAACAAAGCGGAAGATAAACATTTCTCTATGTGACACTAAACACGGTGACGTTGCAGGGCAAAGCTGGAATCCTCCCTGCAGTGAGCTGGTGGGGTTGCTCCTGCCAGAGCCCTCACTGCAACATTCCCAGGGTCACGAATCCCATTCTGCTAGGAAAGCCAAGGACACTGAACAGGATACAAGAGGCAAAGCACAAAGCAAGCTCCATCTCCACATTCGAACAGAGGACTTTCCTCCAGAAAAGTTCATTAACACTTCAGAAACATCTGCTCTCATCAAAAGTTTTTATTAATACCACCGAATTATTTTATTATGATTGCAAAAGCCACAGCCAGCACTCGGAGGCTTTGTACTCGGCTGCCTCAGCTGGGAGAGGCACCCATACTTGGCAACCAAAGCACAGGCTTTTTTTGTTATTCAGGTAGGTTTTTCAACTCTCCTTTATAATATTTCCTTCCTCAAGATTCCGGAAGCCACTTGGCCACTGCTCGGCAGGAGGGGGGCTGTGGCAATGTCCCCAGACACGGCCCAGCAGGCACAAACTGGTGTGGGAGTGGGTTCAGGACAACGCACGAAGACCATGCTAAAAGGATTACAACCGGGCTACGTGACAAGTATAACTCACTGCTGCTTAGTAGTGTTACCAACGCTGACAACAATTTCAGACGAATGGGCGACTACCCGGAATTACACATAATTAGATACATGTATGTATAATAAATGTATAATAGAGTACATAATAAAAACGATGGTCCATTTAGTTAACTTACACAGCAAGCATACCCCCTTTAAAGAAGCGCATTTTAATCAGGGCTGGACAGACAATTTCCACCATGCAGGAAGCGCTAATGCTTCCATACTTAATTTAATTGTGAAGTGGAAAGAAAAGGCAACATTTCAACATCGCTTCTGGAAGATGAATCCCCCCTCCCACCCAAATTCTTTCAACTGCCTCGAAGGCGTGGATGTGCAAAAGTCACGTTGTGGTTTTACCGCCTAAACAATGTAATGGAGTGTGGGTTACGGAATACATTAGTCTCAATGTATATAATAATAATAATAAAATATAATAATAAAATAATAATAAAATATAATGTATTGCTGCAGTCACATCAAACCCATATTACTCAAAGGATCACATACAACTTTATTTACACGAAAGGAGAAAGGCGGAGGAATTGGGGGAGGGGGAACTGCTCCTCGCTTAAAATCTCCTTTGCATAGAAATGTTCTGTTTTCTCTGGTTCCAATCTTACTCTGTGCAGTTTTCATCCACAAGTATTTTCAGAAGGGAAAAAAACCAACGTTTGGCCTAATTTCCAGGTCCCTCTGCTAGTGAGAGACACAGGACCGGGAAGGGTAAGGTGGATGCTGTGGTCAAGAGGGACATTGCCACCTTCGGCTGTGCCAGGGAGCAGCGGTAGATCACCAGAAGCCTGCGCTGAGGAGCCTGGCCCTGAGCAGCTTGTGTGCCAGGCTCCGATACGTACTCCTTTGAAGGCTGCTGAAAAGCTGGAGAAAATCCAGAAAAGGACAACAAAACTTGGCCAGTGGCTGGAGATGATACTTCGCAAGGAAAAAGAGCTTGTTCTGCTCCAATTATTGAGAAGAGGAGTGTGAGGTGATTGCATTTAGTGCATGCAGCCTTCAGGGGATACAAATGTTGAAAGGTTTTTTTTTTTTTAACTGAATGGGGGAAGAAAAGGCTAATGTTTCTGGCAGCGTCTTGGGATTGGGCCTGGGGGTTTGCTTTACCCAATGGCAGATTCTTGAGACCAGTGCAAAGGAAATGCATTTGGCTGGACAAGTGCTGTGGGGAAAGCAGGTCCCACCGTGTGGTGTCCCATGCCCCAGCTGTGGCAGAGGAGCAGAATGGAAGAGCTAGGACGTGGGGAGACACCCTGCAAGGGGCAAGCTGGGGGTGGGCGGAAGATGAGCGAAAGGACCTCATGGCATTCTGCCTCACCGTGGTAGCGTCTGCCCCTCGGCCTCCAAATACGGGACACCCAGAGGCGGTGGTGAGCAATGCCAAGACCAAGAGACCGATGCCACGACTCTTGGCGCAGAAGCATGAGCCATTTTTGCAGGCCTCCGAGAGGTAGCTGCAACGTGAGCCCCAGAAAAGCAGAGCATTGACATCTGCAACTGCCATCTCATGCTCTTAGACCTAAATTCGCTTAGAAAAAAACCTTTCTGCAGGTATGGCTGATGGACTGTGCTCTTATACTTGCTCTGGCTAGGGCGCTGGAGGTCGCTGGCTAGGAGTCAGCCTGTTACCATAGATACATGCAAACATCTCTTCACCTGGAACAGCTGCACCATAAACCATCAAGAACAGGCTTTCATTTTTCTTTTCTCACTCTTCTAACTTAGTAGAAAGAGCCCTAGATCGGTTTGCTTGTGTTGACAAATCCTGAACTGCCATGGGGTACTTGGAGCGGGAATGGAGGATAAGGAAATTCCCATGAGAATGCATCCCAATTCATGTCTATCTTTCCTGGCACTGCTCAATGAGGGTTGCCAAACCTACTCTACTGAGTTAGAGATTTGAGAAGCAACCACTTGGCACTGCATGCAGCAAGCAAACCTGGCTTCGGCAAAAGAGGGGCAGCATCTGCCTGTGAATGACTTAAAAGTGGCTCCTTGATTTTTTAATGCCTTTTCTAAATCTCTGCGCACCGCTCCATCTCCCCCATCCCACCTCAGCCTTCAAAACCGAAGTAGGTTTAAATGACAGCCATGGGCCACTGCTCTTGTTTTAAACCCATTATGTAATGCTTAGATACCATGATGACAAGCGCATTATAAATTTGGATAAATACACCAGAACCACGCTCTTCTGCTACGCAACGTGCCCTTGAAAAGCTTGTGTTCTTTAGCCTTTCTCTCTGAACAAGACTGCCACCTCTTCCCCTTTTGCACCAGCGCAGTGTTTTGCTGCCTATAAGCACCAGGCAGCTCTGAAAGATCTGCGGAAAAGAGCAAGTCCAACCCCAGGAAGCCTAAATGTACTTGCACTGGAAAATGTCTGAGGGTCCACAGAGAGAAAACTAGATGTCAGCTTAGTCTGCAGCTATGAATATACAAGGAAGGAAAATCTATTGTAGTCTTTGCAATGGTGTTCAATATCTGAAGTTAAATCCCCATCAATTAATGGCAGGAAGAGAGGTCTAAGAACGTTTCCCTGAAGCGCCTATAAATATAATTTGCTGTAATTATGAAACCTTTTCTATTGCCATAGTGGCTTAAAATGGCTTTAGTCTACCTGAGAATCAGGTTAATAGATTGTGACTTCAGCTCACGTATCAGTTTTCAAAGAGCTGGTAGACAGATTATCATAGTTACTTATTTGGGTTATCCAGAGGTGAATGAGGACCCCACTGTGTTGGGTGCTGTGTGAGAACAGAAGCACCCCAGGGCAAAAGACCACTCCAAACGCAAAGAGCCCAGCGCCTCAATCCACTGCTTGTCCTCCTATGAAACTAATTCCTCTTCCCTTGAAACGTGGCTGGAGTGGGCAAGGAAGGTAGTGAGGCATTAATGTTTTTATTAAGAATGCAGGGAGAATATCCATAGCCAATGGACACACTGTTGTGTAACGATGATCCAGATGACATCTTGTGGGCTAAGCTTTTGTCAATGCACTGCTTTGATTTAATAGGGCACAATCTGTTTAGCTGGAGCATTTGGCTTCTAGGTATACAAGCTTGGGAAATATCTGAACGTTAACTTCCACATTCCTGTCTGCTTTCTAAACTTGTCTGAATGCTCAAATACATGCTTGAAGATGCCTGTTCTTATTCCAGATGGCATCTCATTGGAAACAGTCATGCCCAATGTGTGCAAATAGGCTGTGATGTGCGGAAATGTTTACTAGGCAACCATAGGTCATTTGGCTCCTCCGGCTGCTGCCAAGGGTCCAGCATTGCTTCTCCTAACCAAAGGGAGAAGCTCATTTTCGCAGCTCCAGTGAGCCTCTGGACAGCCACAGACACATTCAGTGATGCACGCTGCTAGTGGTGGCCAGATGCACAGCCACATCCAGATCACTACGTATCACAGGGGACCACGTGTTGTAGTGATGGGCAGGTATTTGCTCCATGGGCAACACATCTGAAATCTATCTCAGCAGACTTTCTGCTACCAAGGTGCATTTTGTACACGATAGGATCAAGTCATATTGGGGCAGGTGCACACACAACACCCCACCTTGTGCTGGAGGCACAAGGACTCTGCCCCATGTGTGTGACCGTGAGGCTGACAGACTGGGGCTACCTGGCTCAGAGGATATGACATAGACTGTAAAGTTCCACATCACTAAAGTTTAGGGCTGCTCCTGGGTGACCAGAAGATGTAGGAAACAAATTTAATTGACTTTCCATAGAGTATGCCTTCCCAGTGGCTCCAGGAGCGTTTGAACAATATCTGCTCTGAAAGCCCCTGAGCTCTGGGCATAGCCTACCCTAAGCATGGATGAGTAGCCACCTCTGCATTGTAATTACTCCTGTGCCAAGAGTAATGTATCAGGCCATTTAAGAAGGCAACTAGGGATTCCCCTGGATTTCAGCATGCTTTGAAATTGTCAGGTAACTCAGGTTCACACATTTTTTCCATTCTTAGGGGTAACTACAGGAAAGGTGTAACAAGAGTGATTTGCCCCAGGTATTTGAACTCTATTATTTTTATAATACCTTATATTTCCATGTCTTATCCAGGGTCAGATTTGTTCAGGTCATTATGGCCTGACCTTGGCACATTCCAAGATTTTTTCCCCTATTATTATTATTTCCTTCTCTGCTGTTTAAAGAAATTCTCCATCCACTTTAACAAACCACTCCATTAGCTAGAAAAGTTGGACATATTTTAAGAGCTACGTGGCCAGGAGGTTTTTTCCAAAGTGCTCGGGTATCTGCTAGAAGTGTTCCAGCAATATAGCTGTCAACATGGAAAAATGCTAATAGCAAAATGCTAAGATGAAAATTTAAGATATACAAAGGGGAAGATATTAATTTTCTGATTCACTGACAGAGGTCCTCGCTCAGCCTCTCTCTCGTGGAAATGCTATTGAGTGAGAAACATTACCAGCTGAGACAAAACCATGTGGGATTTGCTCCTTTTCTTTCTTTGCTGTGGAAAATACTGGGGAAATAATGTAATGAGCCCAGACTGCTGCAGATCCCTGCAGCAGAATCTGACTGTCTCCTGCATAAAGCTCCCATGGTGGAGACCACCAGCTTGGGGCTCAGCTCATCCACAAGAAAGCTCGGGTTCCTGGGCAGCGGGGAGCAGCGTGCCTTCACTAGCAGGAAAGAAATCTGCTGCAATAACTAGGCTTGTCCTGTAACTAGCCAGTGCAGCAGTCGAATGCCCTCCCAGCTCATCCCATCTGGGATTTTGTTTGCTCCCCTCCCTGCCCTGGCTCCCCGACATTTTCACTCTCTGCAGGCTCACCATCTGTTGGAGCTGTTCTTCTGTGTGCGGGGATGAAGATGCTGTATTTTTCAGTTCTCCCGGTGGACTATCTCCAGGAAGGGCAAGGGGCTGAAACTGTAATTTAACCGAATTGCATCTCTGAGTTGGAAACTCAGACAGCCCTTATTGCCACATCCATTCTCCTTTATGATTTAAGCCTGGATATTACAATGGTAAATATCTTAAAGGTCCCTTCCAACCCAAATGATTCTATGATTCTAGGTCTATGGCCTGCTGTTTTCTGCTGTAACTTTGCTGGGGACAAGCAAGTGTGCTGGCCTCCAGGGCCACCTGCAGGTACATAAAGGTGTTCACCAATGGCTAATGCAGGGTCTTTTCCCAACAGTGTCACTCAAACTAACAGAAGATATTAGCTGTCCCTACAAAGCCTCATTCCGCCTGCATGATCAAGCCATCGCAAGCTGCAACCACACAGCCATGACACTTTTCCTTGTGGTTCCAGGTGTCGTAGAATCTGGTACCCTCTTGGATGCTGGCCATGGACACATGTTTTCTGGGACTAAGCACATTTGTTATAGTCACTGGTGGTCCTGAACTCTGGTGTGGACAGGGTGTGTTTCCCTGTGGATGGTCAGAGAGAGCAGCACAGCTCCCTGCTCTCTTCTAATTCTCTCTAGGCATCCTCTCACAGCCTCTGCTGGTGATAGACACAGATGAATATGCTGCGAGGCAGTTGCTCTCCTGTTCTGGAGCCGTAGGTCCTGGAGACTGCAGTCTCTCAGGTGTACCTGACATAGAGCTGGAGCAGGACATCTTTGTGCATCCTTCAAGGTGGTAACAGTGAATGGAAGCACTGACTTCAGGAGGCTGGGACACCACAATTAAAGTGAATCGATTACAGCAATGATTCTGATTTCAAACCAGCTTCAGACTTAATCTCATTGATTTTAGTTTTACTGGTTGATCACAGAGAGGCAGTGGGGTAGAAGCATTGGTGGTGAGATGAAATCAGTGTCCCTCAAATGGACAGAGCCTCAATAAATTAATGATTAACATCAGCAAGCTAAAAATGTCAGTGATTAACCAGAGAGAGTCCAAATGGGAGCTGTGAAACTGGAGTCGCAATAGCAGGGCAGCCAGTTATTAATGAGCTGTGGCAACAATCAGAATGGCCTTATCGTATTAAAGCACTCCCTCTCATGTGGATTGTGCTTGCTGACTTGTCAATGGCATATTAAAAAAAAACAAACAACCACCTCAAACAAACAATCGAGCTTCATTGTCGACACTGAGGATTATAACAGACAAGGTACAAACACAATCGCTTCAGATATGACCCCTGGCTCAATTTGCTGTTGTGACATAAAAGCATGCCTGTTATTAGCCCATGGAGGGAATTGACAGGCTTGGTTGTCACTGGAGCCATCACGTCCTTATAAAGGCTCAGGTTTCAGCGTCCCAATGAGTTTATTTTCCATGGGAAACTGTGTTTAACCTCTTTTCTGGCTTGTTCTGGTAAGACAGTACCTTGTTCATTTTAACAGAAACTGCCATGAGTGCTGCTTCTCTGTGAAGGCGCCTTAAAGAAGGTGGGAAAAGTAGTGCCAACCAGCGGTACGGGAGAGCTTTCCTGGATGGCAGGTGCCAGCCCCCTCTCACTGGTTTTCCCATCTTGCCGGAGCCATAGATGGATAATCCCTTCACGTTTCCCACATGTGTTGCCATCCAGCAGGCCCTTCATTGCAAACCCATGGAGCAAAGCAGCAGCAAGGAATGGCTGCAGGAATCAGCTGCAATCAGGAATATCTGTATTAAGCTCTTCTTGCCAGACACAGAGTGGCGGGGAATTCAACACGGCCAATTTTCAGCTTTTTAACACAAAATATTTCACTTTCTCTAATGTTTTAAGACTTTTGCAGACAAATAGGTCCACTCTGCTGGGAACAGCCAACCATGGCTGCTAATTAGCACTGTGAGGAAGAGCATTCTTCTCCTATGGCGGGATTGGGATAATGTAATCTATTACAAGCAAAATGGGTGCATTAAATAATCGAGGTGAGAAACGACTGTAGAATGGGAAGGTCTTACACAAGCAGAGCAACAGTTGCACCAAGTCCAGATCTGACTGCTGGAAAATTGTTTAAGCAATTAAAAACCAGCAATGCAGTCTGGTTTTTTGTGGTTTTGTTTTTTTGTTTTTTTTTTTTTTTTAAATAGCAGATAATGGACAGAATTCCTTACAATCATACAGAACATTCAAGAGCTGTTGCATTAAAGTGATACAGAGAAGGCCCTTGCTGTGGAAAGGAGGTAGAGACATTTTTAATCTCATCTGCCACGGGATTACCAGGTTTTGCGTCTCCCATCAGTCTTATTCAGGCTGATAGGCAAGCGCAGCAGCGTGAATAAGCAAGCCCGACTCCCACCAGCAGCTGTGCCAGTTAGCTGCCAACCCCCACAGAGACAGCTCTCACAGCCACGTTTTTAAGGGAGGAGAAATCACAGTGCTCAACTGGGAAAAGGGCTCTAGAAAGGAGTTGGGGGAGGAAGCATCAGGTGGAGGAGCAGAACAGGGGCTGCATCCTTGTGAAAGGCTGGCAAGGGGAGAGAGAGACAAATAACAGGGAGGGATGGGGCTTGCTGGGCTTCTCATGCCTTTCACCTTGCCACAGCAGCTGGTGATGGTAAGCAGCCCACGGACACACACGAAAATCAGGGTCATGTGGCCCTTTGGATGTGCTTTGGGACGTATTACGGCTTTGGGAGGAAGAGATAAGCTCAAAGCTGCGTGCTGCAGGAGACAAGCAGGGCAAGGACAGCATCCAAGGCCCAAAGGCACATGCTATTCCTGTGGGCAGATGGGGGCAGCAAGATCTGCCCCACTAGGACATGTAAGTCTAGTCACCTCACCATGTTCCTACCTCCTCAGCAAATGGAAAATGTTCCCATACACTGGCTATCCAGAGAGCAAGAACACTGCTTGGTCCAGCTTGCACATGAAAAGGAACATCGCTGCCTCTCCTTTGTTCCTTCCCTTCCAAGCCTTCCTCTGAAGCTCAGCTGCATGTTGACTCAAGCAGTCGTCGTTGGATGGGTTCTCCTTTGGCTCCCTGGGGACTGGCCAGTGCGGGTGAGAACTCTGTCATAGGAAGAAGCAAGAAACAAATGGCTCAAATCGTAACCCAGACCTCAGTCTCCTGTAGATCGGCGACGGCTTTACAGATGTGCTTTCAGATGAACGTGGCCCTTCACAAAGAAACAGTTTGACTTGGAATTAATATAGGAACTAAGACAGAAAAACCCTGCACCGTTATGGTTGGATTTTTGTGTTTAACTCCTGAAATTTAACTGCACAGAAGCAGGTATTGGCTGTCTCCAGGCTTTTTAGATATGGCATGGAAACCGGCTTTCTTTTTCTTTAGGTCACAATGCATACCACATGGTGCTAACCAGAACAGCTTCCCCTGCTCCTTAGCCCAGCTGTGTATTAGTATCTTTCCCCTAACCAGGCCAAGATGTCAAACTCCCATACCTCTCTCAACAGTTGCCAAGACGAGCGCTTCTAATAATACCCAGCCTTGAATTTTTGATGGCAGATTTCAGGAGGATTTAATATTACATCTTGGTTGTCAGATAAAGCCAAATCCTTAAACAAAATCTTCCTGCTGTCTTAAACCTTTCTGAAATACTCTCAGAAAAGTGCACGATGTATTTTTCTCAGTATTTTTCATTACATGAAGAAGTTACTCTGCCTCCCTGTAACAGCAGGTAATAGGGATTTATTGTGTTTGGTGGCTATTAATAGTCATAACATGTTATCACACAAAGCACCACGAGCAGTCCCAGTACATAACAAATGGGGAAACAGCGTAAATGGTGACACTTTAATGAAAAAACAGGGGTCCATAACTCCTAGCTATAGTCTGGTTTCAGTAGCAGAGAGCAGGCTAGCTCAGAGGGGCCTTTTATCATTTCTTTCCTTTCTTTGATGTGACAGAGATTTAAAACTTATTATAGTGATAGAAACCCTTTGCTAATTAAACCAGTGTAAAGAGTAGTTTGTGCTGTATTTTCAGTCCCTTCCCTAAGCAGGTTTTTAAACACATGGCAAACTTTTCACTCCTCAATTCCCTTACCCAGTTTCGTTGTGCAATGGCTTTGCAAAGTGCCTCAAACTGGCTCAGCGCTGGAGGAGGTTATCTGCTCGGAGGTCTGGTTCCCTGGGCAGACGAAAGAGGAGAAAAACTGCAGTGAATTTTCCTATTTCCTGCTACATGAAGATGGAGAAACACAAACGGGCAGATTTCCTAGAAAAGATGATATGCATAGAAAGATTTTGCAGGCTCACTGTTACTAAATTTGTCATGTTGTAGGGCTGTCAATAGATACCAAAATCATTACGACGTGACTTATTGCTACAAATCTTCTGGATAGAAAGCCTGGCTAAGCTTCCTCAAGATCAGATCACTAAATTCAAAATTTTTTTACTGTTTAGTAAAATTATTCAGTGCTATTTTGACAGAAACGCATTGTGGGGTGAGGCTGATCTTCCCTACATCCAGAAGTCTCTTGGTTGTAGTATACTTTGCCAGGATTTCCTTGTAATATAAGCAAGGAGTTTTTACGTATAATAGCTGTTTCAGATCTGCATGATATAGAAGCTGCATTCAGCAATTTTGAATTTAAAATTTTATCAGGGCTTCTTAGGTCATTTTGGTAGTACTTAGGAACATTGTGTTTCCCTGAGAAGGGGAACCTTAAAATAAAAAATAAATTTACTACAAAATTGCCTTTTCAAAACTGTCTTTTAAATGAATACTCCGGGAATTGCATTTGCAAGCTGTTCCAGCCAGGAATATAAAGCAAGACAAAGCTTAAACTGACAGTTTTCTACAAACAAAAAATGAGTTTGGGCTGTCTTGCAGTATATTCTGAAGGAAAGAAGTCTGATACCACTTTGAAACCTCCAGTTATCTGAGCTTTATAAAACTCCCACCCTCTTGGGAACTGCTGACCTCTGCCTCGCGACTTCTACCCACAAGTGAGTCCTACCGCTCTTGGGGTTCCTCATGAGCAGGTCATGTTTTTCTCCTTCCTGGGTTAAAGTCACATTTTCTCAGCCTCTTTCCAGACCAGCTTTTCCAATTCTTGGCTGATTCTCTCAAGTTGCTAGGGTTGTTTTTTTTCTTCTTTTTCAAGAAAATAATCCCCTTGTGTGCATAACTTTGGCTTGGCCACTGGGGAAGCATTACTGTCTCCAAGCAGATGTCAAGATTTACATTTCAGCCTGCCTTATTCTTGTGACAGAAGGATGCGGCCAAGTTTCAAAGCTTCCCCGAGAGCATTTGTGCAATGAATGGTGCACTCAAAGGAGAGCCTTCAGCCGGTGCACAGGGACTCTTTGCTGAGCTGAAGCTAACTCTGCTGAATAACAGTGAAGCATGTTTTTTTCAGCTTTTCGGCTGGTTTCAAGAACTTGGAGGGGGGGGCGCAATTCAAACACGACTGCGAGGACACCTTATGTCTGAAGATGATCCATGTCTCAGCATATCTGCTGCTAAGCTGCTGAGAAATAAACTGATGTTTGATGTTCCTTTTCCTTCTCAGTCACAGAGACTATTTTGGAGGGTAGATCAGGCTGCTCTGATGGGCTTCACTGAGATGTGTCCCCTTTGCTCCCCGCATTGACTGAGTTGGGGTCTGTAGGCCACAACTTCTGTTCTCAGTCCAAAATACTACATGGGTGAAGGTTACAGAAGTAACCAGGATGGAGAGACCCCTGCATTTCCCTCTGTGTGGAGGCTGCTGAGCAGCCCAGGACTTGACACTGACATGCGTATCTCTCCACTGATTGGAAACGCCTCCTCAGCTTGCCTCTTGCCTCTTGGAAATGCTGCATCTGTTGGGAAATGCTGCACAGTCAGAAAAGATACCCACCATGCCTGAATGGATTTCACTGGGGCTTGCGGCGACTTCACCGCAGAGCAAGGAGCACAATTTGACATATTGCAAGCTGATGGAAAAGCTCTCCAGGCAAAGCAGGCCAGGGGAGAGGAGAGAACAAGGGATGCTGAAAGGGCCTGGGGCTGTGGTGGAAGCACTGTCAGCTCCAGTGAACCAAAACTGAAAAGGGAAGAGAGGATCAAACAGAGACTCCGGGTACAAATACCCTCCGACACATCCCATGGGACTTTCATCCTACACAAAGCCACCTACATCGCTCCTTTATGTGCTCTAGGCAATCCTGATTTGGCAGGGGAGTTGGACTAGATGATCTCTAGAGGTCCCTTCCAACTCTGAAGATTCCATGATTCCATGATTTATGTGATCGCCTGTTGGTTATGAACTGCACTGCTTGACCTGGAGTCCCTTTCAAACCTTTTCTCTTCCCATTTTGAACCTCCTCAGCCCTGTGAACCAGACATCGCTCCACCCCAGGCTCTGCCACACATCCCCAGACCTTCTCATCCCCTTCCCAGCAGCTGCCTTTCCTTTTTTTCCTTAGACCTACCCCACAGCTGTCTTTGAATATCAACCTCGGGGTCTGGTGTCAGCACCCTTTTCTGCCACCATTGCTGCTAAAGAGATTTTCCTCTCTCTCTGATTCAGGACTTTTTCTCATCTTGCATGGGGAAGAGGACAATTCAGTCTCTGAGAGGACCCTGTACTACTTAACCTGTTACGCACAAGGCACAAAAACTGAGGGATTTGTGCCATTTGGTTGGAATATAAGATTCTATTTGACTCTCAGAAGAGCTGAAGATTTGGAGTCCAGAGGAGGCCACAAAGATGCTCAGAGGGCTGGAGCACCTCTGCTGTGAGGACAGGCTGAGAGAGTTGGGGGTTTTCAGCCTAGAGAAGAGAAGGCTCCAGGGAGACCTTGGACCCCCTTCCAGTCCCTAAAGGGGCTACAGGAAAGATGGGGAGGGACTCTTGATCAGGAAGTGGAGCGATAGGAGAAGGGGTAACAGTTTTAAACTGAAAGAGGGGAGATTTAGATTAGATATTAGGAAGAAATTATTTACTGTGAGGGTGCTGAGACACTGTCCCAGGTTGCCCAGAGAAGCTGTGGCTGCCCCATCCCTGGAGGTGTTCAAGGCCAGGCTGGATGGGGCTTGGAGCAACCTGGTCTGGTGGGAGAAGGGTTGGAACTAGAAGATCTTCAAGGTCCTTTCCAACCCAAAACATTCTATGATTCTGTGATTTGCAAGTAGGTCAAAAAGTAGCTTTTAACCCTGCTGTGACCAGAGATAGAGCAAGGGCAAAACAGTTTATTTCCACCAGCACTTTTCTATGGTAGTTTTCCCTCTTTGTGTTTATAATTAGAGAACTATGCAGATGACACTCTGCCATATCCCTGTGTTCACAATGGGGAAGGACACTGTTAGTACGTAAAGCTGGGCTCCTAATTAACACTTGCTTCTGCACATTGCAGGATTGTAAAAGAGCCATCACTTACAAGGTGGCAGACACCACACCAGGCCCATAAGCAGCCAGGGGCAACCATTGAGTCAACACCTTCCTGCAGCCTCTTTGCAAGGCACCAGGCACAGACCTCCCAAGAGTGGGGATGTGTTCCTACAGCCCCCTCCTCCTCTGTTCCCCGTCAGATGGAGGCTGCATCTGTATGGCAATACACCAGCAACGTTGGCAGCCAAGAAAAGAGTTGCTAGGCAAATCTGAGCAGTGGGAGGATTTTCACATCCTGCAGCCACCTGGACTGCTGCATGCAGCTCCAGCTCTCTCCCTCCAGGGCTCTCAATCCCTCTTCTCCACGCCTGTGCTTCTCCTTATCTATTTTTAGGGCAAATCTCTTAACGCTTTCATAAATTTATTCCTTACCCTTCCCCATGAGACAATCTCATGGGACAACCCACATGCGCAGACAGTGAGCACCAGCAACTTCCAGTGCTCCAAGAAGACATCAGCTTTCCCTGGACTGAAGTCACACATACATCTATAGGACACTGCGTTGATGAAAGGTGGGGGCTAAGCGCCCTGGGAGAGACCCAAGTGTGAGACACAAAGCCCACCAGTATAGCCCTTTCCTGGAGCAGCTGTGCCCCGTGTGCTCAGCAAGCTGGTGACACAAAAGCAGCACTGGCTCCTGGAGGTGCTGTCAAAGAAATAAAGCCCCTGCTGAGAGAGTGTAATCAAATTACACTAGGGTTCAGCCACCAAAACATAAAACTGTGAGAATACAGTATTTACAGTTAAGGTGCTATTTGTGCATTTAACAAAACCAGTGGTACCAAGACCCTGGCTCCATCCCTGGCAACTTCTAACCAAACGAAGGCAGGACGGTTTTGTACAAAGCCATGCTCTAGCCCACCTGGGTGCTAGCCACCCCTCCAGCTTGAAAAAGGCAGAGCCTGGTAGACCCTAGCATAGGTTGGCTGTAGCTTGGGCCAGGCCATGGTCACATTCCCTCTCTGCCCCTGTCTGAGCTTTACTGGGGAGGTGTGCTAGCAACTGAATTGCATCCTCTCTGATGGGAAGTTGGGGATGCACGGAAATCACAGCTGGTGTCAGAATTTGTGAAGGGGAAAGGACACGTATGGATGGAAAACACCCAGCCTATTAGAAGAAGAACGCCCTATGTTAAAGCTGCAGTGACTCCTGGCCTGGGGATAGAAAGCAAAAGGTGAGCCAGGGCAATTAAAGCCCAGTCACCGCAGCTGAGCAGGGGTCACATCCTGTCAATCCAGACTTGTTTTTCAGTTTATTAGCATGAACGTAACTGAAGGGAGAGCTGGGAGATTCGGGAAGAGCAGCGGTAGGAGGTTATTTGTAGAATGCCAGCCAAAAAAGAAGAAAATTTGTAGGAGGGGTTCGAAGGATGGAAATGGACTTGTTTGTTCCAGGCATAGTCTGAAAATAGTGCTGGGGCTCAAGGTTATGAGAGGGGGCTGCAGACCAGAATAATACCCTTAGCTCTGAACAGACAGGTTTGAAACAAGAACACACCCCTAAATGAAGAAAAGCCTGAAAGAATAATGCACATTTGCTCTGTGTTGCATGAAAACTTTTCTTTCCCCCCCCTCCATTTTTGGGTCATGGAGATTTTTTTTCCATCCAAAATGCCCTTTGGAAACTACAGTTTCAACAGTTTCAGAAGACTTTCAGCAATTTTCCAGACTCACCTGGACGAGGCTCTGGACTTATGGGGCCGATGCCAGAGCTGAGACCAATGAGATGTTGGACTGGCTGGAAAGCCCTCCCTTATTACATCAGCCTGCAAACTGGAAACAGAAATAGGAAAGACAAGGGGGAAGATTAATACAGTCGTTTAGACCAGTGATGCAGGAGGAAATTGATTGCCTGGGAATTATGCTGCTTTGTGACCGCTGACACTGGCTACAACCCACATATCCCAGAAGTTCCCAATGCCACAGAAGAGAATAAAACACAATAGAGCCCTCCACAGTAATTTGTATTTTGCTAGATGCGAGATTATGTTTAGCACTGTGGCTGACGGGAGAAAAAAAGAAAAAGCCCAAACAGCTTTAATAATAGATTTTGGAGGACTTTGAATTGTCAGAGACATTTTCTAGTGACAGTTTGTCTGAATCATATTTGGCACCGGTAATATACCACATCTCCTGTCATTCTTTTAATTACTTTAGAGCATTTTAAAAATTAATTAAGAACACCTCTGATTTCAGACCAAGCATGAGAAAATAAAATATCCCCGCTGTTGCATTTTAAGTGGCAGATTGTTCTGGTGCTGCAGATAAGCTTTCTGAAAAATCCAGCATGCCAACACCAGAACAACCCCCAAAGATAACTTAATTTTGTATCCATTTAAGGGCTTGGGAAGGGAAGTGTAACATTTTTGAATTTAAGAAGACAAAGGACCTCAGTTAACTAATTATGTTACCAGAAGTCTGCGCTAAATGGATCAGTTCCGCGCTTTGCTGATTAAAGCTTGGAAAGAAAATAAGGCTTGGCTACAGCTGTTTGTAGTCTGTGGCAGAAATCACTTGCAGAAGATCTCCTGTATGCAAAACCAGAGGATATGAACTCTTTGGAACTCAACAGAAATATCAAGGTGTTAGGATTCATATTAGAGCTGAACAAGTTTATTATTATTTTTTACCAACTTATTTGATGTTAGTAAGTTACCTCTCTGCCCAACATCTGAAAACTTTGCTGTGTCTTACAGTCATATTCATGCAATTTATCCAGGCGCAGATTCTGGGGTCAGCGGAAGTGTTACCTGTTCTACACTTCAGCTGTGTTGCTTGGTTGTAAGAGGTCAGCAGCATCCTGGTGGGGTAGGTGTGAGAGGGACTCTGCACTGAAGTTCACTGTGGATATATGGACAGGTAAACATGGTTATTTGCTGCAAATGCATTCTTGTACACCCAAAAAGTGTGTGTGCGCGCGTGTGTGATGGGGGCTGCAAAGGGCCTAACAAGGATCTCAAATAGCAACATCTGAATGACTGGTCCAACCTCATTCCATCTCACATGTGGATGCAGCAACAGGACCAGCTGCACCAAGGGTGACGAAGGGGAACCTGGAGGGGAAATCTCGCAGGTTCACTGGGTAGATGTCTCACCCTTGACTCTGTTCGCAGCAGGTTGACCCAACACCAGTGAGGTGGGAGAGTCTCTGCTGTCCTTGTGGCATCTCAGGGAGAAGAGGCAGCCTGGTCCAGAGCAGTGGGCACTACCCAGGAGCTGGCAGGCCTGTGTCTGCTGCTGATGCTGTTGCTCACCCCAGCCCAGGAGGCTTTCACTTGCCCATTCCCCAACTTCTAAACCAAGCAAACAGTGACCCCTTGGTTTGTAAGCACACTGTTGTCAAGTTCTGGTTGTCAGGTACCTTTCTTCCGAAAAAGACTGCCTAGCATAAGGCTCAGAAAAGAAGTCAAGGGGCCCTTGTCCAGCTGCTGGGAATACCCAGGGTGGCAGGTTTGCACCGCCAACCACCCGGGCCTGGTGTTCTCATCAGGAAAGCCAGACATCTCCTTGGCTCCCTGCGCCTCTCGCGCCCAGCAGCAGAAGCAGAGCTGCCCCCTTCTACAGTGCCTTCAGCTCTGACACCATCAGTGCTGTCGTGCAGGGGCATAGTGTGAAAACAGGGTGGCAGGGGAGGCTGCTCTGAGCTCCAAGATGTTTCCAGAGTAAAAGATCCAAATGTCTCCTAGGTCACCTCTAACAGCTGGTGGGAACCACCTGCCCACCTCGGTCAAAGGCGCCTGTGTCTCAGCTCTTTGGGCCAAACAAATCAAACCAGGCTAGGCAAACCTGTTTCAAAATACATGGGATTCAACCCAGATCCTAAAAGTACGCCCCTCCAGTGCAACCTCTGATGCCCAGCTGCAATGCTGGCTTTGTCAGCACAGCAATGCTGTAGCCGAGCAGCTGCTGCATCCCCACTGCTCCTGGTAACTTAGATGAAATCAACTGCAGATGAAATCAATGGCAACTAGTTTCAAATACCCGATTTGCAAAGGTGATATATTAGTTTACTGAAAAGGGACAGCTATAGATTTCTTTCTTCTGACCCTCTCAGCCAAGGCTCCTTCCCTTCCCCTCTTATCTCATGATCTCACATGTGGAAGGTATTAAGGCTCTCAGCTTCCAAAATATGTTCAATTCTTGACCAAAAACCACTCAGCAGATAGGGAGATGAAGAAAAAGAAATGGAAGTATCACTTCCCCTTTTCTGAAGGTGAGAATGCACCTGTCTGCTATGCCCTACCTGTCGTTTACTCTGCAAAGAGAAAAAGAGCAGCTAGGCAGCTCTGTCCTGAAATCATCTCCCAGCTAGCCAGTCTCCTGCTTAAGTTAGTGGGAACAGTTGCATGAGCTAAATGAGAACATACTTGATGGGAATATATAGTCATACCGCTTTCAGGTAAAAGGCTCTCCTCCGCTCAAAGCAGCATACCCTTCACCTGATCCTGGTGGGATTCAAGATGCATTTTTTCCTGAGCTACTTTTCAAGCTGATCCTGCTTTGAGTGAGAGGTTGGACCAGAGACCCCCCCACCCTTCCTGCCTAAATCCTAGAATAAAAGTGTTTATGCTTTCAATATTCAATTTTCAATGTTGCAGGGCCTTTCCTTAGAAGTTCCTCTATATTGCAAGTAGAATTGAAGGGTATTTAAGTTATCTTGCTCATTCCACAATCTATCCTTCTTCCCCAACCCCCTTCCCACCCCATTAACATAGTTTTATCTTACCAGAAGTTGGTGACATTCCCTTACAATGAGCTCAGTTTAGGGGGTTCAGAAACATCTGTTAAAAAAAAAAAAAGTAAGCAAGTTTTTTGGCCAGCTTGAACAGAGTGATGAATAATTCAGGGTGATTCTTTGCCCTGCTGCGGCACTCTGTTAGCCATAGGTTAGCCCTGGCAGATCTAGTCCTCTTTACCCTGAACAGCTGCATGCATGTAGCTGTTCCTCCAGGGGCACGACTAATGAGTCTTAATTGTGTTCAGATGCCCAAAAGGACAGTTAAAACAGTCTGCTCCTTTAGGCACAGGTCCTTCAGTCAAAGCTGCAGAAGTGTTTCTGCCGTTGAAGAAACCTTCTGGGCAGCCCCTTCCCCCTTCAAACCAGAAAGCCCCACCTGCAGCGCTATCGGAGAGAGGAAGGCAGATCCCCCCACTGCTGGTACTGAGGGTCCCTGGTTAGACTCAGCTCTGCATCACAGCGATGACCACATGGAGCAGGATCTCCCAAGCACTTCTCGGGCCAACCTTTTCACAGCCTACGAATTATAAACCTACAGGTCTCTTAATTTCTTAGGACTGTGGTAGCACAACTTGCCCTTTACGTGCCTTCCCTTTACAGTCTGCCGTCAAAAGCTCATCACTGGTATCGCTCATAGTCACCACCTCATTAAAGATGTCTGTTATTTATTAATCTCTAATTGGCAGTAAATAGCAAGGAAAATAAACAGAATGATTTTAGTTGTTTTGCCTGTTTATCAGCAAATATTTGAGGAGAGCCATAAATAACTCTAGCCCTGCCACTGAGTCAAAACCCACTCCTGTGGGATGTCATCAGAGACCTGTACCTGTTCTGCTGCTGGCTGTTTGTGAAATGAATGCATACGGGCTTAGCTAATTTCACTGCAGCAACACTCTCAGTCAGCTGGGAGGCTGGTGAGAAAATGGGGCAATAATTTACAGAAAGAGATGAGTATTTGTGTTCAAAAGCATCCGTGCCATGCTTGTGGCTGCTGCACTCTTACCTGAAGGCTTGATTGTCTGATGCAGTTTGGAGTCATGTCAGTTAACTATAAAGTTTAAATAATTGCTATATATAGAGAGTGCTTGAAGGTCTATCACTGGAAATGTTAATAAAAGCTCAGGATAGAGTCACTCTGCTTGTCTTTTCTGGTTGGGTTTTTGGTTTGTTTTTGTTTGTTTTTTTTTTTTTTTGTGGGCTGCTGTTCTATGCAAGCCTTTCCCTGCCTGACCTTGGCGCTCTGAATAAATAAGGTTAAAGCATGTAAATTAGATGCTCTTCAAAGGTTAGTGGGAGAATTGATCTCAGAAATTGTTGGAGATTTCCTGGTTGTCATAAAGCTTCCAGAAACACCCCTGGGGAGGCTCTTACCCCCTCCTTGTAGTTTGCACACAGTGACTCACATGATCCCACATGGGCTCAGATGAAATTCAGTCAGCTTGAATTCTGCAGTGATACATCTACAAGCTGGGAAAGAGGGTGGTGTGTCAGTTGGGTCTGTACTGCTTCAGCAGATGCACAGTTCTGCAGGCCCAGGACATGTTAAAACACAAGATGAAATTTTTCAGGGCATCTAAGAGATCTGGGACCTCAGCTCTCATCACAGTACAAAGATCTGAAGATTCAGAATACATGAATTGACTTGAAATTGCAACCCCTCTTCGCTTATGCTTCAGAGGAGAAGCAAGCCGCAGGGGCGGTCTTCTCATTCACACTATGCTGCTCCCAACCTCCTCCACTTGCAAAGACGAGGAAGAGCAGGTGAAATGAGATGGAGAGAAGGGAAGATGGCCAGGGGAACCTTCACTTGTCATATGCAAGGAAAGACAGGTTCCTTATGAGGCTCTGAGAAGGAAGAGCCAGCTGGATCTGTCCTGCTGTCATCATGTCCTTGGTGTCTCTCCATGCACAACGCACTCCAGTGAATCTAGGATACAGACATGCTCATCTACCCTTCAGCCAAGGATCATGTCACAGTAGATTCTCATAGGAGGAGGATGAAGTTGCTGAACTCTCAGCATAGAGATATATATTTTTTTTCCCCTCTTTTATGATTTGAGTTGAGCCCTGCTGTCTTTCTGCATGACCAGCTTACCATCAGAGCTGGAGTGACGTATGTCTGCCTCCTTTGTCTTCACCACCATGACTGATGTACACGACCTTGGCTTTACTCTAGTGTCCTGCCAAAGAACATTGAGCCAAGTCCTGAGCTGAAGGTGGAAAGGACTTCTGCAAAGAGCAAATCAACCTGGGGGGAGAGTAACATCCATCTGGGAGCCTGTAATAACTGGGCCTGGAGTAAACCCCATGGGGATGGGGGTCCCAGCTGCCAGCAAGTCAGCCGAGAGCTGGTGGCCAGCCACACACTCCAGGGAATGATGCCTATAGGAATTAGAGGGAAAGCAGAAAATAAATGGCTGTTATACCCATCATACAAGGTCCCTGCATTAGTGCTCCAACTGGGGACTTTTGAGACAAGTGGGATGGCATGGGACGGGACAGGATTTTCCAGTTGTGGTGGTTCATCCTAACTCTACTGCTCCAAGGCCAAGGGCAAAACCACAGGCTGGGTGTTGAGCTCTTTTACATCGTAGCCCATTCTGTCCTGGCAGACACTGTATAAAGGGTTTACAGGTCACCTGAAGGCTGTTCCCATAATGGCACATCTGTTTGCAAGGGCATGTAGCGACAGAACAAGGGGCAATGGTTTTAAACTCGGGCAGGGTAGGTTTAGATTAGACATTAGGAAGAAGTTCTTTACAATGAGGGTGGTGAGACACTGGCACAGGTTGCCCAGAGAGGAGGTGGAGGCACCATCCCTGGAGACATTCAAGGCCAGGCTTGATGAGGCTCTGAGCAACCTGATCTAGTTAAAGATGTCCCTGCTTCCTGCAGAGAGGTTGGACTAGATGGCCTTTAAACGTCCCTTCCAACCCAACACATTCTATGATTCTATAATACATTATTACAGGCTCTGGGATTTCATGCAAATCCTTTTTGGATTGAAATACAGAGACAGTAAATGATTCATGTGATACAACCTAGAGATGCTGTTTTTGGCTAGAGCTGTTGTTCTGCCTCGCAATCAGAGGAAAACTTGCCGGTTGGCATTTGGATAGAAAGGGATACGGGCAGAGAGTGGAAGATGGGGACAGGTCTCTGTCCCCACAACCTGGAGTTCTTGAGGGAGCAAATACTGCCTCTGTTTTCTGACTAATGCAGATTCTCTCTCTCACTGCATGAAATCTTAAGAATCTGCTGAAACCAGAGCACAGCAGCACAGTGCTCTCTCCCATTTTAATGCAGATTCACTTACCATCGATTAGCCATTCAGAACTGCTTTGATTTCAGGTAGATGTCACTTCATTGAGCACTTATGAATGTCAGATTGATTTAGCTACACTGCTCATTTATATATTTCTTTGCAGCAGAAGTTAAAGTACTTGACAGAGCCTTTAGAGAAGGCACTGTGGAAACTGAGCGTCTCCTGTGAGTCAGTGTGTGTGCTGAACTGCCAGAGGTTTCAGTCTGGCAAGCAGGAAAGGCCAGCCTGCATGTGAGTCACCAGCCCTGATGCTGGATTTACAATACCACCTCGCAGGAGCCAGTACCATAAACTCCCCTGCAAGTCTGGCCAAAGCTTTTCCCACAGCAGTATTTGACACCCAAGTTTCAGAAAGCTGTGCTTGATGTCCTTTAGCAGACTAGTACTTAGCTCAAGGAATGAACAAACAAATATCTACGTAGAAAAAATAGGTGGGAATGGTCCTACCTGAGTGTTTCCCTGGCTAGCGTCTTTCCACTCCTTCCCAGCCTTTGGCTGCTCATCCACCACTTCTGGTCTCTGCTCAGTGCTTTCTACTTGCCCAAGGCTCCTAGTGGATCTCTTAGTAGTTTCGGACCAGAATGCAGCAGACAACCTACTTGCTACAAACAATTTGCCAAAAATGCATAAAACGTTAACAGTTACGAAGAAGATGGCACTTCCTTCCGCAGCAGTGCTCTTCCCAAGAAATATGAGTCAGTATTCATCTAGCTTGAGTGCTGCTGCAAAGCAAGAACGCTCTGGAGAAAGTATGGTCTTCGTTTACTTGTTTGTTTAGAAACAGTTTTGTTTATTCCCATCTCAGTTTAATTTGCACTATATATATGTTGGAGCCCTCACCATCCACTTGAATCTGCATCTGAGTGGAAAATTATAGGATTCCTTGGCCTGCCAGCCATGTCTCCCATTTCAGGCACAGGCAGCCTTCCATACCCTGTGTTCAGGAGATGCATTATCCTCCCTGAAAACAGGTGCTGTGGACATGTGGCCATGAAAGAGCCGTGCAGAATTGTAACAGGTGCACTGTTCCCAAGGTGCTGAATTCAACATAATTTGGACATGTTGAACTTCATCAAGTCAGATTATGGCACTGCTTCACACTCTTCACGCTCACGATCACTGAGACTGCTCTTCCACGTATATGCACCGGAGAAGACAGAAGCCACCGCCAGCTCCTTATTACATTAGCAGAGGAATGTAGTAATTTCTCCAAATAACTGCTCTGAGTTTATATGGCACCACGGTTCTGTCTTGCAAGAGCTTTTTGTGCATGTGACACATTTATAAACTCACTTTTCAGAAGAGAAAAGAAAGCTGGGAGAGGTCGAAAGCCTCACCACGACTGGTAGGCAACATCAAGACTAGGCAAGACTCTTGTTCCTGGGATCTAAACCACCTAATGGGAATAAGCTTTGAGGAGAAGTCTGTCCCTCTTTTTCACTGCATTTCTTCCCAAGCCTGCCGGCTGAATCCTCAGAGCAGGCAGTCATGATTCCATAGGGCTTCCAAAAGCCTGGATGGGTAATAAGCTCCAACCACCAGCAAACAAACCAGAGTTCATCTGTGTCTTGAGATACGTGTCAGCTGAAAGCAGGTGACAACTGCCTTGGTTATCGCTACAAACATCACACAGAACTCCTCTTGGGAGTCTCCTTTCCAGTGCAGTCTTTCCAGATATACACACCTCATGTGCGCACAGACACCATAGGAGGTGCAGGGGCTCATCCCACTCCATCTGGGACAGCCTCTTCTCCTTCCTCTTTGAGGCTCACTTTCCATCTTGCGTTTCCTGATCTCCCTGTCTCCTGACTCCCAAACTGAAATACCCATCAGTTCTCTGAAAAGCTTACGCAAAATGGAGCAGCTTATTGGAAAAACATGACTTAGAGAGCTTTTGTCCTCCACAGTTGTTTCTTCTGTCTTCACAAGAGGCCTTCTCTGGGTGCTTTGTTAGTTCTCTTAGGCAGGCAGGATTTCCATCTTATTAGCTGGAAAAAATGCTGCTTCAGCCAAGATTTCCACAATGATGAATAACACAACAAAACCAACAAGCCCTCACATTTTATAGCAGCACATTAGAAAAATCCATTTTTTTTCATAAGACGGAAGAAGATACTACGCAAGAGGGTAAAAATCCCTTCGCAATCTCCTTCTTGGACACATAATCTGCTTGGTAAGCTATTTAAATCAGCACTTAGAAGGTATGTGTCAGCCTCCAAAAAGGCTAAGTACCTAATTAGAGGCTTTTGCACTGAATTGCAACAGGGGCTATGTATTTCTGTTCCTTGCTCAGGCAGTCCCATGCAGGAGAGCTGAGCAGTGAAGGAGCTGATGCCGACACAAGCCCAGTGCTCCTGGTGGTCTCTGCAGGCCTGCTCCAGAAGGGGAGGGGAGGGGGATGTTCATCTCAGCTTCCCACCACACAGGTGCGGGCATGAAGTGGCTGCAGATAACTCTTTCTCCCCAGTAAAGTTGCGCAGATGCCCAGAGTCTAGGCATCTGGGGAGCAGACCACCAGTCACTCTGCCGGGAGAGCTGAGCCAGAAGACCCTAGTAGGACAGCAAGAGATAAATATATTGTATTCCACTATCTTTTAGTCACTGCAGGCATCAAAGGCACAAGGCAAGAAAGGAGAGCTCGTCCAAATTCAGAAAACCCTTCCCATAGGAAACTCTCACATTTCATATCTATTAAAATATCAAATCGGGTCCAAAGACAAATGCTTTTTTCCACTGCCTACCTTGAATTTTAGACTCACTTGCACCAGAAATGTTGAAACTTCTTATTGAAAGACTTACACTTGAATGGAGAAAAAAAAAAGTGTTATTTTTTCCTTGCCTGAAAAGGAAGCTTGCGTTGCTTCAACCAGTACTCAAAGTTACTTGCTCACTCTTTCTGCTGCTAGGACAGTTATTGGGAAGGGAAATACCAGCTTGCCATGCTGAGTCACGGTACTTCATCACCAGAAAGACCATCCTGTCCATGCCACCGTAACTGTAATACATCAAGCTGTGGCAATGTGTAACCCTTTTTGGAAAAAAGTCAACTTTCTTCCCTTCTCTGTAGAAGAATGCAGATTGGTTTGAGTTGAAGATTAACATCAGTTATAAAACACATCCATCTGCAAGGGAGTTGGAGATAATTTTTCTTCATTTCAGATAACTGTCACGACCATTAAGACACACTGCATTTTCGTTTGATAGGTTTTTTTTTCTCTTTGCTGATTTCAACTCCTAATTTCAATAGGCTGCACTGCTTATGGTCAGAGGGAAAGCAGTGGTGGTGTTAAGGCAGAGGCTTCACTGGAAGCCCTGGGCTCCAGCGTTTTGAACTGCAAAGCTGAAAATGAACATCTGCTGCTGAAATGCTTTTACTTTTTTTTTTAAAATAGATTTCATTTCAAGAGGTTCCAAGCAACCAGCCTTTTTCAGCTGTAACACAAGAAATATTTCTGGAAACAGCTGGGAATTGGCAAGATGGTACAAAAGTAAGGACGTATTTAAGAATCACTAATCATTTATAATTAACTAGAGCTGTCACTGTGTTCATAGACCCAATATTAGTTAAAACAGACATATACACACACGCAGAGTCTTATAATTAAATCATCTCTAAATATGCAAAGCCAGGAGGTAAGCTGGCTACACCTCACTTACATTTTGTGCATCATTTAACAATACCTAGCTGCCAGTGGGAAACGGGTCAATCAACCCGCTCTGGAGAAGTGCAGGACTTTGCAAAGCACACAGTGATGGAGCAAAACACGGGACTGGGAATTCCACCTTGATCACACCACTGATACAGTCTCTAAGCTGCTAGAAGAAAGGCGGGACCTGACCCAGCTCTGGCAGAAAGAGCTTCTTACATTTTCTGGATTCTTTTTTTCTCTACAGCATATATCTAAAATTCTGAGAACTTTATTTCTCAAATAAAAAGTCCATATCTGGTTTGGCTTTCAACCAGTCACAGAACCAGATGGAACACGATCACATTTTCAGCGAAATGTCCCCATTTTAAAAAAAAGCGACAACAATGATAATAATTTAGGAAACAGGGCACCATCAATTCAACTAATTCCTTCCAGAGAAGCCCACTGGAGACTCTTAATCCCTCCTGTGAGTAGTGGACCAGTGCTAACAGCAATAAACCAAGGACTGGAAGCACAGAAAAGTAATTAATAAACATGCTCCTGCATCTTCATTGTATCAGCAGAGAAAACAAGGAATGCCATGAAATTTATATTTTGTGGACAGGCATGGGAAACTATCCAAAACACAGGATGTGTGGAATACCACGTGTTGAATTCAGTGGCAATTAGTGGAAATTGTAGTTTCTGGTCAATTTAAAAGGCCTTTTGGCACATCTCACCTCCTTACTGTATTTTATGAGCCCAGAGAGTTAACTGTCTTTGTGTTGTCTTTGATTATTCTTCAGCATCCTTTCCAGGAGGATTTTCACTTAAACTTTCCCTATAAGAACTCCTCTTGCCTGGGACTCCCATTCTAGGCTGGTTCCCATCCCAAAAAAGCGGACAGCCCAAAACACCTTTGCAGACGAGCCAGCTTCCTAAACTAGCTTCCTGCGTTCTCCAATCCGACTAGTCCCTACTCATCCCTCCATTTAATTTAATCAGCAATAAGCTCATGTCATCCAGGCTCGCTATTTCTCCCACTTACCAAGTCGAAAATAGCACTGTCTTTGATGGACCATTAACTTCTTGGGAAATAAACCTCTCAGCTCTTGCATTCCAATATAATTTTTTTTTTCCTTCCCACATCTAGGATGCTTACATCTTCCACCACACCTGGCCAGACACATGTCCCAAATAAGAGCACAAAACTGTCTCTCCCAGAGCAGAACTGAGAGCAGCACCATGCAAAGGAAAAAAAACCAAAAAAAAGCAAAACGTAGGTACCTCTGGTCAGAAACCGTTTCTGTGGCTGGAAGTGCCAGGGGCCATGTCTAGATGTGGGTGTTCTGCAGTCAGTACTGCAGACAGAAATGAAGCAGAACAGAAGAGCGTAAGGCAAACTCCGATTTTCTGGCCTGGGCTGCGACGGCAATGGGCACTGCTGACTCAGCTGCCCCCAACATACGCTGCTCACAGCTGCCTTGTGGCTCCACCTCGCTCCTGAGAGTGAAGGAATCTTTTCCCTTTGCTGTGAGCTTGCACTGGGCTTGCCAGGGGGGTCCTGTCCCTCCCAGTCTCTGGATGGTGCAAGGAGCTGGCTTGCAGCCCAGTGATACCCCTGCCAATGCTGATGGGGGCAAAGTCTGCAAAAACTGGCAATGGACCATGCAAGTTCATAGCAATTAGAGATGTGCTGGTGGGAAGGAGTCTCTGCAGGTCTCCAGTCCAATCTCTTGCTCAGTGCAGGACTAGAGAATCATAGAATCATCTAGGTTGGAAGGGACCTTTAAGATCATCAAGTCCAACCACTACTCTTACAGTGCCAAGTCCACCACTAAACCATGTCCCTCAGCACCACATCTACACGTCTTTTAAATCCCTCCAGGGTTGGTGATTCAAACCACTTCCCTGGGCAGCCTGTTCCAATACTTGACAACCCTTTTGGTGAAGAAATTTTTCCTAATATCCAACCTAAACCTCCCCTGGTGTAACTTGAGGCCATTTTCTATTGTCCTATCACCTGTTGCTTGGGAGAAGAGACCGACCCCCACCTGGCTACACCCTCCTTTCAGGTCGCTGTAGAGAGTGATAAGGTCTCCCCTCAGCTTCCTTTTCTCCAGGCTGAACAACCCCAGCTCCCTCAGCCGCTCCTCATAAGACTTGTGCTCCAGACCCATCACCAGCTTCGTTGCTCTTCTCTGGACCCACTCCAGCACCTCAATGTCTTTCCTGTAGTGCTGTCTCTAGCACTAGGTCAAGTTGGTTGTGTCTTTGCCTTGGAAACCTCCAATGAGAGAGATCACTCACATGACTTAAGCCCCCACACAGACGCTTTACTGGTTGGGTCTAGAGAGGAAAGAGGACTACATAAAGCCTTTTGTACAGATACCACAGCAATCCACCACAGAGCACAAGTCCTCCACTGTTCTGTGTTGTCATGGAACCCTGTGGGGAAAAATCACAGCTGTTTTTATCTTCCTGGGAACCTGTGGTCTCATCTGCTCGAGAACTTATTCACTCTCACCATGGCTAGTGCCTGCTTATCACAGGCAGAGAGGGATCACAGCAAGTCAGTCTCTGCCAATTTGCAAGGGAGAGAGAGCGGCGAGTGTGTCAGCAGCCTCACAGAGGGCTCCAGCAAGGCTCATTTAAACATGCAGAGCACGCACAGCAGAGGGAAACGACTGGAAATCTGGCTGTACGAAGACCACTTAAAAGGAAGCTGCCATCGTAATTAGCCTGACAGCAAAACTCAAGCGCTGCCCTCCTTGCCCACAGCTCAGAGTGTGTTGGTAGTTCCACTGATTTGCTGTGCAGGGACAGTGACCATGGCATAGTGGTCCTTGTCGATATTAGCAGCTCTGCTGGGCACCTCCATGCTGCCTTCCCACTCAAAGGGACAACAAACAGCTGCCAGGCAGACAGACAAGCTATGTGCGTACTCCTTCTGTGCTTGCAAGAAGCACAGGGACACAAAATTTGTGCCCCAAAATAGCTGGGGTCAGCCACCCTCTTTTAAGAGGCAAATCAATTGCCAGTGAAGGATGCAGAAGATTTGTGCCAAAACAGGACTAAGTCATCGTTGGGAGCAGGAGAGGACTGTGTTATTGCACAACGGTTCTTGTTATTACACAAGAAACGAGCTGTGCTTTCTCTGACCCTTTGTTTATTCACTCGCTGTTTGAGAAGATCCAATTAGTTGCAAATTGCACCAAGCCCCAAGCTCTTTTTATTTTTTCTTTTGTTTTTTTTTTAATTTAAATCCTTGTCTAAAGAAAACAGAACAGCAGCAGGGTTTTGTAGACTCAGAAGGTACGAGCCTCTCTTTTTGACGGAGCTTGATTTCCTAAGGAGGTTCCCCTCCAATCTCCGTCACACCAGTCCAAAACAGCATATGGGCACGTACTTGAGTTCCCTACGAGTGTAACTCTTTTTGAAACTGTCTTGGCTTGCATAAGGATAATTTCAGTCAAAGCCCAGGATGTTTCCATTTGGCAATGTTACTTCAGTGTCTCAAGAGCTTGTGATGGCCTCCCTCAGCATCCAGGTCTCTGCAAACCCAGCCTCCAAACTGACACCATGCATCAGCTTTGCCACTGGTATCAGCAAGATGGCACATAACCATAAATATAATCTGAGCAAAATGTCAGGATCAGAGAGAAGAATGGGAACATGAGCAAATCAATCCATAGCTCCCTTGTGGGCATACTGCTCAAGTTTTTTAGAAACAAACCAAAACAAAACAGAGAGAGAGAGAGAGAGGATTCCCCATTCCCCCAAATGACACATTTTGAAACATATCCCTTCATGCTGTTGTAAATCCAATATTCCATTAGAAAAGAGCTGACCTTTTTCTTTTCTTTTAACAAGTTAATCAACAATTCACCCTGAAATCCTGCAATTTCACTTAAAAGACTGGGGAAAACAGCGCCTGCAATATGGAAATTAAGCAAAATTCCATTTCAACAATTTCCCCTCATGTTATGCAAGTCCTAGAAAGCCCTTTGAAGTGCATCAATTTCAAGCTCAGTTTTAATGTCCCACATGTTGTCATAATTCTGGAAACCAAGCAAGATGAAAAAAGGACCAGGGTTGCACAGAAAGACGAGCAATGGAAGAACAGTGTAACTACTCTCAATATCTACACGCTCCTGGAAATTCCAAGTGGTCTTTAGCCAAGGCCATGTTGTGTAATAATAATGCAGGCGCAACACAAGCTTGGGATGAAGCACTGTCCATGCCACACAAGCAGGATTCTTTCTTACTGCCAATCTTGAACTTCCAGAAACACCGTTTCTGGCTGTTACACGGCTATAACGTCTGTCACAACCATCTGTAAAATCCTTTAACTCATCAGTAGCTGCTCCTAGGTGTGGGCTCCCCAGAAGCAGAAAGGAATAAGGGTATATATAACCAGGTACTTCACCATACACTGGATAAACCAACACCAAGAGAAACCCGTAGAATTACCATGTGGGTGCTGAGACTAAGCACAGCAGAAGAAATGCACAATGCCAATATAAAAAAAAAGCATGTTGAAATCGTGAAACCATGCTCATTACGGTTATGAATTTTCACTTTGTTATCCTGTTGCAGAATTTAAAGCAAAAAAAGGATCACATTTTCTGTATCTTCCAGATAGTACACCTTCAAGACTATGAATCATCGTTTTCTCCAATTTTGATTGCTCAGGACTAGATGTACACATTCAAGGGACTCCCAAAAAGTTTTCCTTGTTTTCCCCCATCTTCAGGTTTGAAGGTTTTGGAGGTTTTTTTTGTTTGTTTATATGTTTGCTATCTTCTTTGTCAGAGGCAGAACGCAGCTAAATTGCGTTTTCTTCTGATCTCTAATTTTTTTGAAGTTGAGGATATTGTAAAAGCTTGCAGAGAGAGCACTAAAAAAAAAAGGAAAATCCTACCCCAGGATCATCCATCTTCTAACATTCAGCAGGAAGATGTCAGATGTTGATAACTCTCAAAAGCAAAATTGAAACAGCAACATTCATTTCAATTCCAAACTTTTTTGGCAATTATTTAATCTCAAAAAATCTGCTTTTTGAAAAGGCTCTTTTCAAACTAACTCCAGTGTCCAAAGGGGTTGTCATTTGAATGTATAGCCTCTGGTACCCAGTTACCTCTGAAGTAGCTACAAAAGAACCGAATCCTTACAAATGGGAAGAAAAGATTGCTCTGCCTATTATTAGCGCACATGTATTGTCAGCAAGAAAGCCATGAGCAAGGGTCAGAGCCTGTAATAGCCATCTCTCGAGCAGGCATGCAAGGAGTAGCATGAGGCTGAAAGCCAAAAACCAGGCCAGCTGAAACCTGCTTTGCCCAAAGGGATGGACTGGCCTGGCAGAGCCACCCTTGATTCAGTCACTGAGTGACAGAGGAGATCAGACCAAGAGCAGCAGAATCACATTAACAAATAACTATTGTCTCCTAATTATCCCATCTCACAAATAATCTCTGCCAGAGTTTCAGGTTTGAGAAGAGAAAGGAAGACCAAAAGTGACACTGATGGCCAACTTGCCAGTGGAGATGGCACTATTTGGGTAGGTAACGGAGATCTGAGGACTGCTACGGCTGAGCTCACGGAGCACTTTGTCTAAGGCACCTCAACACTGTTGTGACACTGGCCGCAGCAGTGAGCGCAGGCATTAAGGTGCTTTTCTCCACCACGAGCGCGGGATGCCCTCACCCCCTGGTTTTCAGAGGTAACAGAGGCCAGACGTGCATCCGTTCGCCTGCAGAGGAAATGAAGCAGGCACTACCTGGAAATCTGCCACGTGGAAACAGTTGGGGGAACAAACTGTGCTGCTGAGGACAAGAGGAGAGAAGAGTAGCAGAAACTGCTCAGGCAACTTTGCTAAGCTGTGTAAATCTTACAAATATGAAGGAAAAGGAATTCCTGCACTGAACTGCGCCTTGTCCTTCATCGTAAAATAAAAAGAAAATTTGCAGACCCTGAGGCACTTTCATCACATTTAAAGCTGACTGATTTTTTTTTTTTTTTAAATTTTAATTACACCATTGGTGTTTTGCAGGAACTAGGATCTAATGCAGAATGACAGTGGTGTTCAGGCCTGCTTAACCTCTGCATGGCCCATGGTTTTGTCCAAGTCCCTCCAGATATGCAGGCCACCTGCTTTTCTTCTCCCATTTCCCTGCCTTATTACCGCTGCAGACCAGCGCTCCCATTTTGTGCCATGCCTAGTGAAGAGGGCTCTCCATGAGCAATATGGCCAGAAGAAACTGTTTCCATCACATATAAAACTTGCTCCATAGGTGACAGACTATAGGCTGGAGTTTCCCACTAAGACAAATGACAGATCTCTAGTTTTGACCCCAGAATTACAGCATGCAGGTTTGTGCATTGTTGTTGCTGTTCTTTTCTATGTCTTTTCCGATTTTCTTTTTTACAGAAATCACATGAGGTGGGATATGCTTTGTTAGAGTCATTGTATAAACAAGCTGACAATTTCCCATTAATTTAATTACCCAGTAATACTACAAGCCTTTCCAGCTGCTGAAAAAAAAAAACACAACCAAAACCAAAACTAAAAAATAAACACTAGGAAAAATAGGACAAATACAGTGAGGTGACATATGGTGTTTTCAGCTCCCTATGCAGAGGGAATTCTCTTATTATTTATCATGGCACTAGCTCCCCAGGCCCTGAATGCTTTTTGTTTCTTGCTAAACCAAAGACTAGGACCTATCACTTTTGAAAGCCCTGCCTGTAGAGCCTCAGCTGACTCACAACAAATACTTACCGTGTAACAAGAAATAAAGGCAGAAACAGGATGCAGGTAGTGGTCGACCATCAGTCGATCATCAGTTCAAGATACTAAATGGAAGGTGCCTGGAAGAGAATTCACCAGGAAGTGGTGTTCCCTTCTCTTCTTTTCCTTCTACTAGTGCAAGAATGGAGAGAAAATGGAAAAGAAACACAGGGGAAGGAAAGAAAGAAGGAAGGAAAGAGAAATTCTATTTTGAAAATAATAATAATAATAATAAAGAAAACAAAAAGTTTAAAGAGATTAAAAAAATAACATGGAAATCTTTGATTAATGAAGATATTCTTCCATGAAAACGCATTAAGGTACTGCTAGAAACTCCCAGAAAAAGCATACTTTTTGAGAACAGAGCCAAATGGAGATAGTGTCTCCATTAGATACATCCTAAAAGCAAGAGACTAAATGCAGCTCTTGCAGGGAAGTTATATGCAGTGCTGTGCCATGAGAGTTGTTATGCATCCAGATGCAGAGTTCCAGATTTGTTCCTCAGAAATAATCTTACAGAATCAGTTCTTCACAAGCAGGAATCCTTCATTGCTGTTACTGAATATACGGTGACACAGACAGTCAACACACATACTTGCTTATTTGAATAGGATCGAATCATTCAACACACATTTAACATTTGATACAGTAATAATATTTCCTCCCGCTTCAAGTGGCAAAACCGGAATCTCATTTTTGCGTTTCTTGAAGGCACTATTAAACGTAGGTCGAGGGCAGGGCCAGGCGCTTTTCCCTGGGCACAGTACACGCTGCCCTCGCTCCACCTCTCCCATGGTACTTATAGGTGAGTTTCCACTAACCTCATACTGTGAGGGCTGGCCCCACAGTCAGGTCCTAGCACCTCTGTGAGTTTCCACCCATCAACAGACCTGCAGGAAAGCTGTCCTGTGAACACCTGCAAGCCTACAGAAAATACAAGCTAACTTCCTTACTTTAACCCTCATCTCCAGCAATTTTGGCTGTGCACTGCCTCACACAAGGATAATCACGAAAATGTGTCCTCCCTTCACGGTCCAAGCCAGGATCCAGCTCCTCTGAGTTCATGTTCATGGCATGAAGTCTCAGTTATTAAATTTACAGAAGGCTTTTATTTGGCATTTTGCAAAATTGGCCTGTGCTAGTGTTTGGCTTTTCAAGTTTCCCTGTGTTTGCCAGGGGGCTGGACCTAAATACTGGCATCCCTCTCACTTCCAAAATCTGTGAAGCATTTTTAGAGTGGCAGGAATGTTACTGCTCTGTAAATGACAGATATTAAAGTATTGTTATTCTCACTCCCCTTCTACTGTGCACAGTTCTGTACTTACAAAATAAGATTTTCTCTCATTTACACTGATTGAAAAAGAGCTCATTCAAATCTTGAAGTTTTTTTAGTGCCAGAAGTCAGGTCTTTGGCAGAGTTTTATTAATGTCAGGTTCCCCAGGACCCATCAACTTCTGTGGAATACTAATATTGCACGCAATTCACCTGAGGAGTTTTGATCCTAAAGCCAAGTGGCAGACTAAAGGGCAAAAGCAGTAATATTCTTTGATCATCTGGGTATTAGACTGCCAAAAGCACTCTAGCTCAATGTGAGAGGAGGGAAAACTACTAGTGCTCTTCAGGAGGTAGCCCCAAGATGTGATGAATGTGTGACTAGACCAAAATCTTTTTTGTGGTGCATTTTACAAGAATGTCCAGACACCACTGTGAGCGAGAAGAGACGCTAATCTTCCTCTTACTTGCTTCTTTGGTCTCTGTCTTACAGAAGCCTCACAAAATGCTGTTTCACCAGCCCACCCCTGGAACAGGGACTCAAGGCACAGAGACTGAGCCATTTGCTCAAGGCAGCTCAAATGCTGTGGGAGAGCCCATGTTGAACTAGGAGTTCAAATCTTCATATGCTGCCTTCAGCAGGTTGTTCTCTACCCCTCAACTGTGGCTAGATCATGGGCAACCCAAGACCATCTAGCACCTAATAGGAGTTGCCCTGGTTGCAAAGCATGCCCATGGCTTCCTATTCTTTCTCTGTGTACCTCCAAAAAGAGCCCAGATGTGTTTCCTCTGTACTCTGCTGTTAGGTAGTTGCGAGCACCAGAAGTTTCCCCTTCACAGGCTCAACAAGCTCAGCTCCCTCTGCCTCTCCTCCCACCCTGAGTGCTCCAGCCCTGACCATCTCAATGGCCTCTACTGGACTTGATCCAGTACATCAATGCTGGCCCTGCACTGGGCAGCCCAATGCTCAGCACAGCATCCAGATGTGGCCTTGTCAGTGCGCAACTTGTACACCAGGATTTCATTTCTTCTTCTGCAAAGCTGCTTTCTAATCTGTTAGCCCTGGTTTGTCCTGCGTCCTGGGGTGGTTGGGTTCCAGCTGCAGGACTTGGCATTTGCTTTGGTTGAACTCCCTGAAGTTCCTGCCAGCCCAATTCCTATCCCATCCAGCTCTCTCTGAATGGTAGTCCTGTCCTCCAGCATATCATTTGCACCTCCCAATTGGGTATCGTCATGCTTTAGGGCACACTCTGTCCCATCATCCAAAGCATCAATAAAGGTGTTAAATACTATCAACCCCAATACTGACCCTCTCAGAAACACCCCTTGTGAGGAACTGCCACTGAATTTCAAGCTGTTGAACCTGACAAGTTCTCTGAGCCTGATAGTCTACTCAGGACCACTGCCCGTAAACTTGCCTAATGCCAGTGCAAAGCAGTCTCAACTGCCATGACTCTGAACCAGCGTGTAACCCTTCTCATCAAGTCACTTCAAAACGAAGAAAATAATTTCAGTATGTACAGCATGAAGAGTTATGCCCGTTTTCTAAGCCCTACAAGACCGCTTTTCTTGGCAAGAGTCCCATTCCTTACCTGTAACTGGGAACTTCAAACTGCGGGCACAAATGTATTGTGTGTATAATGGTGCGCTTACTTCAGCATGCTCTCATACAAACCTGAAATCAACAGAAGAGAAAATAAAAGGAGGAAATGACCATTCTAAGTTTTGCCCAGTTTTTATCTGTAAATTAAAACTGCTAGAGTAGTACTGCAGGAGACTTTCTTTTCAGGAAGGTGAGCAGCCCTTCCTTTTAAACCATCTGACAAGCTTTGCTGTCAGGCACTAAGGTAGAGAGAATCTTGCTTCCACATCTCCTTTTCTTATTCACTAACAGGAAAACACAGAAAAGTTGACATTTTTCTGACAAATCCTTAGAGTTAATCTGTTTTATTTTAGTTGCTGGCATTGGAAAAATTGAATCCCCACCTACTCATTTCTCGCTTATGCTATATTAATATTTTAAGACATTTCAAAATATGCTTGATTCCCAACTACAAACTGAAGACAAAAGATGTCGGAAAGAAGGTTACAGATTTGAGCTCTTCTACTGTCAATTCTCCCACTCACACACCTGTGCCCCACTGCTGCTCTGTAAGTTATTGAAAGGGTATCCCAGGGAGAATAAACATATATCTAAAAAAAACCACAGAGAGATTTCCATCCATTCAGGAAAACAACAACGAAAAATCAAACAGGGAGAAAAATAAAAGTAAGGAGAGGTGGTCCTCCTAGCGAGAAAGTCTGAGAAGCTGTAAGGTAAAAATATCAATGTATGTCCTGGCACCTTTTCCTTCACCAGCTTTTGTATTTGTTTCTTAATTACAGTAGCTGTAATGTGTAATGCTTATTTGAGTCTGTTTGACCAGAATTGTAATGCATTTAACCCAGCCATTGCCTCTCCTGGCTGCTGCAAAGCATATAGCTGTTATCCACAGCTCAGAAGATGCAGCTTGGACAACCTGAGGATAAGCAGTAAGGAAAAGAGCTCAAGCTAACTTGAAAGGAAAACTGTCTCACCCAGCAACCCACAGATGCTGTCAAAACCCAGAATTTTACCATTTTGATTCACTGTTGAATGGTAGGTGCAAAAAATTGGTATGGATAGCTTGCATAAGGTGGACTTAGCAGCTGGTCCTATAAGCATCCTCAAAAGCCTATAAGCATCAGATGCTGCTGATGATAAGGGACAACCCTTTTCAGTTTGTTTTCAAATGTGTATCTGATGAGGGCAAGAGAACAACCACCCAGTTTGATGCTGGCATCCACCCTTAAATCCCCACTGCTGATGTGATACAACTTTTTGCCTGTATCTGGGTTGGAAGGGACGTGTGGAGGCCTCCAGACCTGCCTTGCCTTTGAAGCAGGACCATTGCTAACACTGGATCAGGTCTGTCATGGTTTTGTCTAGCCAAATCTTGAAACCTTTCAAGACTGGACAACGCAGCACCTCACCAAGTACTACAGCTTCTCTAAACACCCAGCATCATTTTCAAACAAAGAAGCTAAAAGTTACCGTGCCCTAAAGAGGCTAAAAGTGAAAAAGCCCTAAACAAATACATCTCTTAGAGATTAGGATGCACGTCAATGTATCCAAATGAATTCATCCTTAATTTTCCACAGAATAGCCCAATGGATAAGTAGCCCAAGAGATGGGAAAACAAAACATTGCTTTTTAATGGACACTGGAGATTTTTTTGCAGATGTCTTCTCTATGGGGAGAATTGAGATGTGATTGTAACTGAATACAATACCTCTGGAAATCTTCCTAGGGCTTCTTTGAATAACAATATTCAAAGAAATTAAGAAATTCTTTAGCGGCAGCTAGACAATTGAAAAGCTGTATTGGGGGAGGGGCAAGGGAAGAAAGGGAGAGAAAAGCTTTGAAAGAAAGCTCAAAAAATATGAGAAATCATTGTTACAAGGAAAGAACACACAGAGTCCTAGATGTCTTTCTGTAGCATCTCTGTTTCTTGGTGATTCAGACCAAGAGGTTTGGCTGTCGAAAATCGAGCACACCTGTCCAACTATTTTACTAATTTCAAGGCCTGTCTGATAAACAAACATGCTCTGAGTTTAACAGATTTCACTAGAAATAACATATCCTACATACCAGAAAGAGGTTTCTGCTGTAAAACAGTAATGTCATGACCAAAGGGAAGATTGCTTAATTAGCTCGTTATTTTTCTCAAACGCAATGGAAAAAATGAGCTAACTGCGGTATGGCTATGTCTGTGTTTCCAATAGTTACAAGACGAATTTTTTTTTCGTGGCGAAGACTTCTAGATTAATAGTTCCTTTTTTAAAAAAAAAATGACAGTTTATTTTATGCAGACTTTGAAAGCTACAAAATCCCTAAAAACAACTCTCAAAAGTAAAGGTATGAGCCCTCCTAACTCCAGGGCAGAAGCCGTGTGACAGAGTCAGAAGGAAGAATGCTTTGGGGAGGAGGCAATTTCCAGGGGGACCCTTCCAAGTCCTGAGCAAGATGAGCTCCTCTGTCCAGGGCCACTTAAATCCTAAGACCACCCCTGCCTGGCATGGTCCTTTGGCCAGGCCAGCACCTCCAGAGAGCAAAGTCAGCAGGACGCAGAGAGCTTCCTTGCTGTGGGCAATGGCTGCTTTCTGAAAGCTGGAACATGGCACATGGTTCAGCAACGGCTGTGTTACTCCAGCAGGTTTTATTTGGCTCCGGCAGGTGTTACCAGAATGAGTGCAATCTGTTCTTGGAGTGAGGAGACGCTTTCCATTAGAAGAATTGCCATTTCCTCCCACTCATGAGGCTGCCTGCGTAGAGTGAGCTGTTAGCAGCAGGGCATGGGATGAGAGCAGTTTTCCAGACATCATACACCACCTTCCCCCACCCCACTCCAAGGATGGGGTTGACACGACAGCTCCCATCTACTCACACTCAGAAATGTACATTTTCCCTAGCTTCTTTTGTTAATTCATCCAGATGGAGAAAGTTAAAAATGACTGCAGTTTAGGGATTCAATTATTTTTTTTAAACCAGTGCAATCCCTTAATCCAGTGCAATCCCTACCTCCTTGTTGGGAGAGTGATAAACATTTGAGTATGAACTGAATGCCCTGAAGATGATAAAACTCAAATACAGCCTTTCTGGAGTCCATATTTGTGGTGCCACGGACACAAAATCAGGGTCTTTTTCTGTAGCCTAGAGCCCAACAGACTGTCTCTGGCCCCCAAGGACTCTCAGCACAATACCACGATGCAGAGAAGGGGAACCCTCATGCAGCAAGGTTGGGTAACTTGATGAATGGCACACAAAAAAGTTATGCCAGGGATGGGAGATGACTCTTCCCGAGTGCCCCCTCTGAAGAAAGACACACCATTTTAGTCCTGACCTTTGCATAGTACCAGCTATGGTGCTCAGGCCAGTCAGTTTAAGGTCTGGCTCAGCTATTGACATCTGCCTAAAACATCTTCTCCAAATAGCCCTGAATCTGGACTAGAATTTTCTATGCCCACTAGGAGCTCACACCAGTGGCTGATGCCCCTCCTTGCCAGAAAGCAGGCTTTGTTTGACATATGAACTCTCCTGCCTTTCATGTCCAGACATTGTTTTTTGTTCAGGTTTTCTCCACTAGATTAATAAGGCCCTTAATACCTGCTATTTTCTCCCTATAAGTTCTTATAACCTGTAATCAAGCTACTTTTTGATCTTCTTCTCAAAAACCAGACTGAGCTCTTTAAGAATTATTGCAAAGTATCTTTTTTTTTTCCAGAACTGTACCTTATCTTTCCAAAGCTGCTGTTAAAGAGCAATATGTGCGTTGTGCAATTATCCCCCATCCCAGAGAGCAGTCCCATTCAGCAGTCCTGTTAGGTAAAGGCACGGCCAGGTTGCACAGTACTCCAAATAAATAGACCTCATTGTTGCGTTAGCGTCCAAGGACTTTGACTCACAATCCCTTTTGGGTTTAATCTGCTATAGTTAAAGGACTCCCTGTCCCTAGTGGTGTGCCCCAGCCCTCTGCCATCGGAACAGCGAGGTTACTGCTTTAGCTGCATCAGTTGTCAGCCAGGCACACTGCCATAAGCTTCAGCCCCACGCTGTGAACCTACACCCAGCACACCATCCTGTCGTAGAGACACCTCCACCAGAAAAGCATTTTTGGACAAGGTAGAGCAGTCATCACCTGTATGTTCCAGGTATCCTGAGGGTCAGGAATGCAGCAAATTATCACTGTATGAAAGATTAAAGCCTTCAGAGCTTTGATTCAGCAAAGTAATTACATACACATTTTACTTGTCAACACATGGCTACTAAATAAAAGAGCTTGAACATTTGGCAAAAGCTGAGCAGAGAAATCATTGCTGAAACCCAATAAAATTCTCATGTAAGGTTTTTCCAAAAACCCTGCAAATTGATCAATGTATTTGATTTTTGGTCTCCTTTTTTTTCAAGGACTAGGAGAAACGTTTCAGAAAGCTGTCTCCTGTAGGCCAGTGTCTCATTTAACAGGCAGGGCTAAGTGCAGGACAGGACACTGTGGCAAAGCTGTCTGCCCAAAACACTAATGGAAGATATTTATTTAAAAATGCAAGAAGCAACTACAGCGATCTTTCCCTTAGTGGTTAGGGGGGATTAAATATCTGAGAGAAGAGCAATGCTTTTGCTCTTCTTGACATTTAATACTATGGAAGGGTTAAGAAGCTACTGCCAAGATCATGCTGAGCCCAGGGTGGTAGAGACATGGGAGACAACCCATGGGACTTTCCTGGCACAAGAAAAGAAAGCTAAGATCAAAAGATATGCTTAGATATACAACAGAAGGTAACTTCCATGCAAAAGGACTAACACAACAGAAACAAGCTTCCTCCTGTGCAGGCACTTTGGAAAGTGCCACAGTCCTGAGCACAGCGGTTCATCAGAACAACGTTGAAGGAACTACTGGAGGCGGGACGGCATGATCCTATGCCCTGCTACAGCACACAGCAGGGCTGATTGCGTGGCCACTGCGGCCAACACAAGGTCAAGATAACCCAAAAGACAGCACTGTCCGAGCCATTAAGCTCTCTTTCACACCAGTGTACTGCTGTCTGGGCAGCTAAAGCAGACACCACAGATCCTACATTTGGCAGGACACTTTGAAGCCAACCAACCAGCCAAAAATGATCAGAGAAGAAAAGATTTGTTTCACCCAAAGCAGAACACTGGTAAATTACCATATGAATCTTATAAATGGCTACTGAGACACTGGGAGCACCTGGAAGGGAAGACCTGATTTAAAACCCAGTTTCCAATCCAATCTCTACTTGGACCTTGGCTCTCCAAATATGAAAGATAGTTCTGCTGCCAGATAAACCTCATCACAGTCTGTCTGCTGCCATAATTGAGTTTCTGCCTCATCATCCAACAGAGAAATGACTCAGCGCCACTTATGGGAGGAAAGTATCGTTTCTCTCTTCAGTCATTTCCTCCAGATCCGCTGTCTTGAAGAAAGAAAGAAAAAAAAAAAAAAAGAAAAGGAACTTCTATTCTTGAGATCACTCCAATGTTTTAAAAATTAGTTTTGTCCTACGTTCAGGATAGTAGTCCAGGATACATCACATCCTTCTAACCAGAGACATGACATCATGGGAGACATGGCTTGGTGAGCGAGCCCAGCCCAGAGAAAAGGACGTTGTTATTATTGCTCTATCTTAATTTTCTACTTTTTGGCAAAACAGAAATACGCTGTGGGAAATATTGGCTTTTTAAAGAAGTTGCAGTTTCCACCCCTCAGGAAAGTTGAACTATTCCCAACCAGCTCTGCTCAGAGTAGAATTTATTGCCCTATATCTTTACCACCTGGGTTGATCTATCAAAGCTTTGCTTCTTTCTAGTCAATTAAAAAAATCTCCTATTTTATTACGCAAATGCGTGGGGAGTAAAAGGGGTCTAATATCTAAGAAGTGTCATAGAAAAGAGAGACTTTAAACTCTACCAAATAATTTTTGTCTCTCCAAAGCAATACAGCCCTCCACACATACACCTTTTTGCTATGTTATGTATACAAGCCTACTAACGACACCTTCATCTCTTGATTAAGAAACTTTTTTCTTCTCATCTGCAAAGAAAAGACCTTCTCCAAAGCATTTTGGAACCTTGAATATAAAGGTATAGGGAAAAGAGACATTCAATATAATGCTACCAGGTAAGTAAGCTGCTACCATTTACACCTTGCCTGAAATGCTGCTCTTCACCTGAGTTTATAATAAACATCCTCATTTCAGTCCCCTCTGATCAGTTAGAGTCCATTAGCTGATTTCAGTCCAAGTTGACAGAGAAACCTGAAAGAAAAATTAATCTCCTATGTGTATAGTAAAAATCGTTGGCCGGAGTGCAGAGAGGAACACTCAAGAAGGTCCCCGTGGGGAGACAGGCATGTCATCATCACTTGGTTTACTCCCTTGGAGGTGGCAGCCAGTCAACCGAACAGCGCATGTGTAGTGGCTGGCCATTTAGCACATGGCCAGTCCTGGGCTAGCCCTGGCTGTCTCTGCACTAGCACAGCTGTCCCCGAGGCCATGATGGGGAGAGTTTATTGCTGTGGAATAGAAATCAGTTTTTCAATAGATCTGCTGCTGCCCACGTGCAGTGAGACCAGAACAGATGGCCCAAAAGCAGGGCTAACACTCGCTGATGAGGACCTGGGAGGCAGAGGGAAAAATTTGTGACCAAGGAGATGAAAAACACTCTGACAACAGTATTGTGGGCTGGCAGCTGTGAAAGGATGGTGGCTGGTCAGCCAAGGAGCAGCATGTAAACAGGATCCAGATCACCACGTACAAACACAGAGTTGCCCACAGGCAGCCAGGTCTCTGCCAGACTAAGTGTGGTCCATCTCTTGAAGGAGGAGTCCCCTGATCGCAGGAAGGGGACTGAGCCCTCAGGATGGAAAGACAACACCTTGGGCACAGAAGATCTGGAGACCCTTGCTTTGGGTTCCAGGTATTGTGTTACTCCTCCTTTACACCAGGACAAGGGAGAACAGAAAGAAATGTCACCACCCACAAATACATTGCTTGCTGAGAGATGGGGAGTATGAGCAGGCAGCACATTCAGCAGAGTAGTTGCATTGTCCAGATACAGCCCTTCCAGGAAGAATTCAATTCCCCCAGCACACAAGCTATTTGCAACTATGAAAATGCTGTCCATTTTTGTAGGGGATAAAAAGATGCATATATTTCACTAACATTTCAGCAGATGTTCTCTCTCGTTCCTGACATTAGCTGACTACAGTTCAAAAATCTGGGTGAGATGTATCCAGTCACACACTGCCACTCCCTATGTGAAGCACGTATACAAACTGAATTCATCAGAACTGATCCTGTGCTTATGCTTTCACAGATATTTCATCCTTCCTCCAACTTGTCCACACTTCCCTCTCTCCCACTCCCTCCCCCTCCCAACAACAGTAAGCATAAAATGATAAGAAAGAAAAAAAAAAAACCACCACAACACAACATATAAAACAACAGAGCAACTTAACTGGACCAGATGGCATCCACGAGAAACTGAAATATAAGCACGCATCAATTACTGCAATATTCATCCCTCATAAACTTTCAACAAATATGTTCACATAAACAAGATCCCACATTCTGCATCCTAATTAATTTTCACATTTGTACAAAACCTCTTCCAAGAACAAGAAAAAATATTAAAGGAACACTTGCTCAAAGTGTTTTTTTCCTCAAGTAACTGAAAGAAAATTCTAGTTTTTCTGTTTCAGAAGAATACTTGAAACCCCTTCTCAATTTTTGTAATGAATTTGAAAGAGGGATGATTTTACCCACAGGTGTGGCTTTTTCTCTGGAAGGGGTTCCTATGTAGTTAGACGAGCATAAAATTCGCTTTTGCTTGGGATTAAATGTAAAGTAAGGATGGAAAAAGGGAACCTGAATGCAACAGCAAGATCCCAAGCCAAACTGCAGAGGAAAAACAGAGGTTTTCAAATAACTGATTCTTTGATTCAGTAACTGAAATGAGGAGGTGGGAAGTGGGAAGACTTTCAGGATGAAATCTTGGCTATCCTGCAAATCGAAGTGATTTTGGCTAGGCTGAGCGCAGCCTTTGCACTGGCATTGCTTCCTGCCCCAGCTTCAGTCGTTGACACACTGCCATTTGTGCGTGAACGACATGGGATCAAATCTTCAGCAAGTATCACAGATGGTCTTAAACTAGGAAAAGATTGTAAAATCATTTGTGAAGAGCTTAGGGTTTTTTCTCACCCTCAAAATAAATATATGTGCATATATATATATATATATATATATATATTTACCTGTCCTGTGGCTGGCTGAAAAGTGAAATCATTATTTTGTTGTTTAAAATTATTATTTAGCTGTTATCTCTCAGCTGTCTTTAGGGCAACAAAATTCTCTATGAATGTCCCCCCTCCTCATCAAACCTTTTCATTTGAAAAGTGCTCTGATATTTCTTCTTTAAGAGAAATGCACACAAAAGTCTTTTCTGCCCACAGTCCTAGGAAAGGGGAAGAATATTTTTGTTACCATCATGGAGGTGACCAGTCCAGGGGCACTGGCCCCATCACCCCTCCTTCTAACAAGTGGGAGCAACCTTCCCAGCTCCACAGCAGGGCTGGGCATGAGGCCCCCACCCAGGACAGAAACATGGACCTGGGTGGCAGGGGATAAGTCTTCCCCGAGAAATGCGGCTCAAGCAGCAGCATCACTTGCTTTTGGAGTCTTTCTTCCCATTGAAAGACACCGCTGGTGGTCCTGTCCCAGTTTTCCGTCCCTTGTTCAGTAGGGCCTGGACAACTACAAGAGGCACATCCCTGTACCACTGATGGCCATGACAGACACAAGCAGCTACGACAGGGAAGGACTTTTACAGCTGACTGTGTTATCCTAGCTGTGATTATGCAGCCAAGGCAGGTAAAACCAAACAACTTTGTAGCCTGGCTCAAAGTACACCGCCCTGGCATCTCCCAGCACAAAACTGGTTCTTTCTCCATCCTTATCACCACTATGGCCTTGCTTTACCTAACCATTTTAGTGCATTTTGTGGCTTTGCTGTGTAAATCAGATATAATGCATATCTGTGTGCTTTATGACTGTGTGGGAGTTTGTAAAATTACCTATTTCAGTCTTTTGTTATAGAAAAAGAGCAAAATGGAGCTAAGGGTTGCGAGAGTGACAATGGCTTCTATTTAACACAGCAGAAATACCCAATACCATAAACGCTCATTTTTAAAGAGGTGGAAAATATGGGTACATTAGTTTAGAGAAGGAATTGTCAAATATGACCTGACTGTCAAGGAAGATGAAAGCAGACAGGTATGTAACATTTCATGTGAAGGAGGTTGACAAAACTGGCATTATCATCAATCTCAAAATGCCATGTAAATGATTAGACAACTGCATTCCTCTAGGATAATTTAATCTAGGTGCTATTGGCCTCCACTTTAAACACTGTAGAAAGACTTTGGATTAAGAGTTCTGGTTTTTTCCCCCCCTCTTTTTGTTTTTTCCCTGCCCTGAATGCCACTTGGATTTGCTCCAGCGCTAATGGTGCTACAGCCAAGTTACAACACCAGCCTGTGCTTGCTGCATTTTTTTTCCACATACACGTGAGAATTCTTCCCAGAACACGTGGTTGGTGAGTTCCACTCCCTGTCTAAGCTGCTGGCAGTCATCTTGTTCAAGTCTGGCATCCCTACTTTGCAGCACTTTCTCTGACAGCAGGGTTGGCTTTCTAATTTTTTTCCTTTTCTGGTAGTTCTGCCTTTGTGTATCTTGGGATACCTCCTCTGCGAGGCTCAGGGCACCAGTTCAAACCACAAGTATGCTGGGGCACAGAATCCAGAGCAACCTACCAAGATTTTAATGGCTTCTCCAGAGAAAGACTCTTCTCTAAGATGTGACACTTTCCTGAAAGAGGTAATAAATAAATAAATAAATACATACATACATAAACAACAACAACCCCAAACAAACAAACAAACCCCAAACCAACCAAACAAAACCCCAACAACTAAAGAAACACAAGGCAAAAGTTATTAAGACTTGAGCGACACTATTTACAGCTGTAAATCCAGCTCCTCTGAAGATGGAAACTCCCACGAGCCTCTAAAGGACCAGGGCGTAAAACTAACATGCAGTATTTTAGATGGAAACAGGCAGACTGCAGAGTATAACCAGGAGATAATCCAACCAACAGGCAGGAAGAGTCCAGAGGTAGCAATGGTCCCCATCACTGTAGATTCAGCAATGGGGACCACAAATCCCTGGGAGATTTGTAATGGCCTACACAGAGATGCCTTCCCCCACAAACATTTGGGCTGGAATCTGTACTTAACCCAGCTGGTGTCCAGAAAACAGTGGCAGGCAGAGAGCTGTGAGAGCCGAGGGAACCAGGCCTTAAAAGACCAAATGTGTTCACTTGGAAGAAGATTAGAAACAAATGGCTATGTTTATTGGCCACGAAATGTCTCCTAAGCAGGGGCAGGAGATAAGATGGGTCTGTCTCAAAGATGATTAAAGTTTTTTTGAAAAGGGGGCAGAAAAGTAGCATATGGAAAGGATTCAGTGGCTAGCCCTGGAGCAACTCAGCACCGTGATCCTCAAATCAGCTGTCGCCAAGCGCTCACCTGCATTGCATCCAGCTACGCATCTGCTGTGTGCAAAGGTCATGAGAAGCCGTATGTGGGATGGGACTGTTATTTAATCATACTGAGGTGTTGCCATGCGTTCCTGTGAAAAACAATGAGACGTCAAAAGACCTTGTGGGGAAAAGCACGGCGACTGCAAGGAGCAGATCAGACCTGCTGAGGAGCCAGGGCCTACATGGACAGATACCGCTTTCCTTGCCCATCCCCAGATGCCTCCAGAGATGCTCCCTCTCTCTGCAAAGCCTCTCCAGAGAAGGAGACTCCACAACCTCTCTGGGCAGCCTCTTCCAGTGCTCTTAAAGTAAACTTAAAGTAAAGAAGTTTTTCCTCATGTTGAGATGGAATTTCACGTGTTCTAGTTTGTGCCCATTGCCCCCTGTCCTGTCGCTGGGCACCACTGAAAAGTCCGATCCCATCCTCTTGCCACCCGCCCTTTAGATACTGATAAGCATTGGTGAAGTCCCCTCACAATCTTCTCTTCTCCAGGTTAAACAGACCCAGATCTCTCAGCCTTTCCTCATCAGAGATCCAGTCTCCTGATCACCTTCGCAGCCCTCCACTGGACTCTCTCCAGTAGATCCTTGTCCTTCTTGAACTGGGGAGCCCAGAACTGGACACAGTAATCCAGATGTGGCCTCACCAGGGCAGAGCAGAGCGGGAAGATGACTTTCCTTGACCTGCTGGCCACATTCTTTTTCATGCACCCCAGGAGACCATTGGCCTTCTTGGCCACAGGGGCACATTGCTGTCTCCTGGGCAACTTGTTGTCCACCAGGACCTCCAGGTCCCTCTCCACAGAGCTGCTTTCCAGCAACGTCAGCCCCTAACCTGTACCAGTGCATGGGCTTATTCCTCCCCATGGTTTCCTCTTCCAGCCTCTGCCCTGATGTTCACAGCTGCCAGCACAGGGAATGGAGCTGCCAAGCAAAGGCTCACAGGCAGCAAGCACTTTCTTCGCTCATCCTCTTTGCCCATGCACCATAAATCTGTGGCTGCTCCAGTAACAATGAGCACATATCTTCAACAATGGAAAACTCAGCCCTGCAGCATCCTAGTTCTGTTAACTTTCACACACGCACACGGCTAATACATGATTGGTCTTATTAGCATGAGTATTTCTGGCAAGACAATGAAATAATTTCTTTCTCAGGTCAACACCTCAATTTTACTTACCGTCAAAGCTTTCATATGAGCTGCAGTTTAATTCCAACAAGCTGGTACCATACCTAGATAGCCTAGCACTGCAGGTGCATAGTGGCAAGTAGCAGTAACACAAGAGTGTGTCAGTTTATGGTGTGTGTCAGTGAGTGATGGGGAAATTTCTGCTCTGGATTGTGCTCAGGCATGTTAACCAAATTAGGTTTATAGCAAGGATTCAGCAGTGTTATAGGTATTTTGGCAGTGCTTGCAGTTAGGGTATCAGCTGTGCAATAATCACCTCTCCCCATTTGATTACACAACCAGTGTCTCGGGGCCATAGTAATTACAGCAATAAACAAACAAATGGGGGACTTTCTTGAAGGTAAGTCTCATGAATTTTGGCACAATACCTATTTGCAAGCATGTCTCTTCAGTTCAAGCATCAGACTGTTCTGCACTGTCACACACAGGCACATGGTCCAAGCGGTGGGTCCTTCGGTGTCCAGGCAGCCCACAGGCTGTAGAAGATGCCACATCTTACTGCCAGTTGTGCCCAATGGATCAGTGTGGCCACATCCATACCTCACTAGCTTGGACTCCACAGCCCAAATTGGGGCTTTTTTAGTTGGAAGCAAACTTAAGCACAAACTTAAGCCTTGAGCATGCATGTCTGCTAGCCTTTAGGAGAGAGACGAGGGGGACATCAACAGAGGACAGTTGTCTACAGATGTAGTTTCTTTGTAGCACACAGCCAAAAGCATTTGATTTATGACAATGCGAGTCCTGCTTTTTGTATGTTGGGGATCTCTTTGGCAAAACCAAGCCCAGACTGCTTGGAAAGGACATAGGAATGATGTTACCTACATTTCTGATGGGGCTTTTGGGGACAGAACTAAGAAAGAGGGACAGTTACAGCCCACGGTGCCTTTGTTTCAACTCCCCTCACCCAAGCAGCATCAGCAAGAAAATGCTCTCCACTTCTCACGTATTGTTTCAGTACCAGCACCTCCTGCTGGATTCCACCTGATCTTGGTGGGATCTCTCATCCCTATGCCAAGGACTGCAGCACTTGAGCGTTGGTCCTCCACATACATATGGGCAAGACTGCGGTCTGAGCTCTCACAGTTCTGACACTCCTTTCCCAAGAACCAGCAAGACAACCCATGGGAGAACAGAGAGATCCCTGCAACTTATGGCTTCCCCCTTGCTCTCCTCTCTTTTACCTGTAATTCATTAGCTGAGCAAAGCTGCTCTCCATCTCTTCCCCATCCAAAATCTCAGGCATCCACTTCCCCTTTTCCAGCAGGACCCCAGGGTGTAGGGGACGGCACAAAACACAGCTGGCACTCATCAGAGCTCCCAGGCTTATTGCTTTCCAGGCAGAGTTTAATCAAGTTTTAAGGTCTATGAATGTGGAATTAGGGGTCCCAAAGCTAAATGGGACTTCAGATAGAGGCTTGCACAAGCAGGCTGCAACAAGGACTGGCATTTAGTTGCAAGAAGGTTTTACTTCAGTATTACTTTTGCCAGTGCCTGGTAATAATTTGGAAAAGCACACTCATCTAGAACCAGCCAATGCAATTAGAAATACAGGAAAAGCCTGATTGTTTTTCCATGCATGAAACATTAAGAAAATTAAGGCATTTCTCTCCAGTCCAAGTATTGACTGTAATTATAGATAGCAGGCAGCCTTAGCTGCTATAAAATATTGAAGTGCTTTTATATTGCTACTGCTATAGTTTACTATTTAGGGACAGTAGAAAGGTTGCCATTTAATGAAGTGCAGTTTCACAGAACAACGGAAAGGAGGCCCATTACTACATAATACTGCTGCCCTTTCCATTATTAGCCTGAAAGCACTTGCCAGATGAATAGAAACAGGTTTAAACTTGCTTTATTACTTCTATAATGTTAATTTGCCCTGAGCAGCTCACCCTCCGGGTAATCTCTGGTTGAAAGAGAGATTCCTATCTAGCAACTTCTAGCATATTTTAGTTTCTCAGAGTTTCAAGTGGCTCTCATGGTATGGCCAGAGCAGCCATGGGTCAAGGAAAATACATCGCCCTGCAAGCATTTCCTCACAGTGAGGCCTTGTCCTTCAGCCGTTGGCATCAGGCGGTACCTAGGAATTCAACCACTGTCCAAAATCACTCCAGCGTCTCCTAATTTTGCTAGGAGCTAGCCTTGGAGACGCTGATATATCTGTGACCCTGGGCAAGTCAGATGAACTGGAAACAGGTGACCAAGGGCACCTGAGGACACAGACCCCGAAAGTCTCTGTAGTCCAACTTCCCTAGCTGTGAAACAGCACCTCTTTATTTCATACCTATGAATGAGAGGCACGTTGTTAAAGAACATGGGCTGCTTAGAGGCAAATGATGATAGTCCCATCACAGAGCATAGGCAGGGATTACTAATATTGAGAGCAGGTGAAATTGCCAAGAAGGCTTGTCAAGTTCTCCTGCATGTTTAAAAGACAGATAGGCGTGGTGCTTAGGGGCATGGTTTAGTGGTGGTTTTGGCAGTGTTAGGTTAATGGTTGGACTCGATGATCTTAAAGGTTCCTTCCAACCTAGACAATTCTATGATTTTGTGTTACAGCAGGGCATGGGCATGACCAAGGAACTCCTGAGCTGAGCAGATTTTGTCAGGACACCCAACCCTCCCAGCCCCAAACAACAAAACCAACCAACCAACCAAAAAGAAAGAAAGAAACAAACAAATTAAATAAAAAAATCCCCTCCATTAAAAAAAATTGGTGACTCAAACTCAAAAGCTACCAACAAAACTATGTTTCATTTCTGAAAGGCACCAAACACGGCAAGGCCCTTCAGCCCTGCCCAAAAAGACTCAATCACAGTGTGCAGCAGCTTCCTGAACCTGCCACCCTGAGCAGCGGTTCCCTTTGAGAGGCGAACGGGGAGCTCTCCCTCCCTCGTTCAGACTCAGGGACAAAAGGAGATTGGGGGGCATCTCGTCTGCCCCGCAGAGGGAACCAGCAAACACCTGGCACTCAAGACCTACTTGGTGCAGAGACAAGAGTAGGCTTGTAGGGTACTCCTAGTATCCTCGCAGTAAAGTAGACTAACTATGACACTTCCCAGGTTGCCAGAGCTGCCATGTAAAGAAATGTGATGGTTTCCTGGCCCAGACAGATATGCACAGTATCTCACTGCAGGAACCCCAGACCCAAGGGGACTGAGCCAAATGGTCTGCAGAAGGGCCTGATTTGTTTGCTCAGATTACGCTGTTTCACTACATTGTGCTCCGCTGAGTTGGCTAAATATTTTTTACTTCCTTATCTCACAGCCTGACTTTAAATTTCAAAGGAAAGAACCAGTTAAAATTCCTCAGAAGCAGTACCTGCAATTGTACCTTACTACAGCTTTGTATCCAAACTGTTAGAAAATGTAAAGGTCAGACCCTGTAGTTCAGCATTTTCAAGGCCTATCAGAAGAAGCTGCCGAGGCTAAGGTTAAATATGAATATAATTCGTTCCAAGGCTTAACGGAAAAAACTTAGATACTAGAATAGACTAAGGTTGTATTTAATTATAACATACCTTTGGTGACAGATTATCTTGAAGAGATAAGACCTAGCTACAGTTGTGGTTTTTGCTCTACTAAAATTATTACAGAGAGTCATATGCAAAAGCAGAAGGCATCACTAATATTCTTTGATTAGCAGGATTAAAGGATTGTTCTTACAACACAAGGCCTCGTTATCTCTTTTGTACTCGCAGCCTCCTGCAATAACTAAAACAGACAGCTAGCCAAAATGAAGTGAGATTCATCTCATTCATGCATACACTGAACACACAGCAGATGTATATCCCAAGGGCTATTCAGGGCACTGTCTTCCACTGTTTCAACATTTCCACTTACCTTATTCAAGTTACCTTAAAAAGTAAAAGGCTCCAAAATCTCTACATCGAAACAGTCCAGCCCAACAACCACCTTACACAAGCATCCCCTTGCAATGACATCCTAATTGCTCAGTCGATATACATCTCAACACAACCAATTAACACATCTCAAGTCTTTATTTCCGTGCTATCCAATTAACAAAACCTAAGAGCTACTTCTTTGTCAGGAGAAAATTGCTGCTATTTCCCTTTGTGCTATGTCAATAAATAAAACAAAATTAAAAGAAATTAAAAAAACCACCACCCCCCCCAAATAATTAAAAAAAAATATATAAAATAAAGTAAAATTCACAGGTGGTCAGAGCCCTCAGGGTACAGCAGGGGTACAGTTTCTCCCTGCTGCTTGAAGTCCCAGATGATCTCTATCAGGTCAACATTCTAAAGTGTGGGGTGGTCTGCAGCCCAGTTGATTTAAAAGGGTACATGTAAGTAAACTGAGTTTGTACTGGGAAAGTCATCATAAACAAAGCTCTGCAAGTCTTAAAAAAGTCTCTGAAATACAGAGATTAGTGGTTTCAGCAAAATTCATGTGTTTAGGGAGTGGAATTTAGAAGAGTTGCATAGGGAAGTCCTAGCTTTCAGCCTGGTAAGAAAATGACTGAGGCATATAAAAGTCTGGCTGAGAAGGGCCAGGTCACAGATCTACAAGCCTTGTGAACAGTTTTATGCCCCATCTCTGGGCCTTTTTCACCAGGACTTTAGAAAAGATCTTCCTCTTTTCTGCTGCTTATGATGTTGGTACCTTCCAGACTTTGAAGAGTCCAAGGACCGTTTTTAGAAGTTAGCCAAAGCCTTTGCTCTGCCCTTATTACAAATCTCCAATGACCTGGTGGACCAACACTTCTGCACAGATTTCTTTCGAGGAGAAAGGCCATTAGCATCTAGAGGAGTAAACCAAGTCGATTTACAAGTATGTTGGCCCAAAACGGAGGGAGATAATTACTTCTTGAAGATTATCTTCTGGATGGAAAGCAGTTGCCAGAGCAACTGGGGTTGCCACAGAAAGTGTTAACTTTTTGAGCAATCATCTTTCCTGTAAAGAAGCAGGTATTTTGTAGTTCTCAAGAAAAAAAACACACACTCTGAAATATCAAAAACATTAATAAAATAATTTCCACACTCCATTAGGGATGTAGCCATGGTAAATAATGAGTTTATTTTGTTTTCTCCTACTGGCAAATTGCCTTTTAAATTTTAATCACTTCTCTAAAGCAGCTGCCAGAGTCTTATTTTTGTATAATGCATTTATATACTGTATATTAATTTCATTGCCAGTTTTGATACATATAAAATGGCAATGTATTAAAAATATAAATAGAGAACAGTGGCATGCCTGCTGGAATACAAAACGCAGCAATGATTTCATCAGTACATCAAAGGAGATCTCAAAGTGCTCTCCTTCCTAGCAAGCATTTCTCCTGAGAAACCAAGGCAGATTTAGTTAGAGCTGAGCACAAGGAAAAAGTTTCTGTGCTGGACTTCAAATACATTGTGAAACATAATAAAGAGAATTTTCTACTCTAAAAAAGATCTCATGTTGTGCTTTGGGGAATAACAGACACGTTGATGTGTAGAAATGTTGAAAACCTGCATAAAAGACTACGTTTACCCCTCTGCTCCGTAATACATGTTTTTCTGATTGAGTTGCCTTTGTAAAGCACATCACAAAAGTGACTAGACACTTTCCTAGGTATCTTGCCTGATAAATCCATCCACGGGCATATCCTCAGGGTACTCAAGTAGTTACAAATCCTGGCATCGCTGTAATTTAGGTCCTTGATGTTTCATTTATTTTTATAAATCCAGTTTGCATAGTGTGAATAACGAAGCTCACACATGCGGATGGAGACACATAACTGTTCAAACAAGCTTTCCAAAGCATACCAAGGAGCACCCATCCCCAGCACCCCAGGGCAGCAGCTCAGCTCATCACTGCTGCCCAGGGACATGGTAGATAGTGTAGACACAGACAGGTGGCATTTGGAAGGCAGCTTGGACATGAAACAAGGTAGGTCTGCATAGACATGTGGCTTAATTAAAAATTGCATCTTTTTCTTAGATTACTTTTGGCAATTTGCACATGTCAAGGAAGAGATGTTAAAAAAAAAAAAAGCTTCATCACTTCTACGCTGATAGAAACTGCAAAATCCAGACATATTTGAGCATCCAACTTCAAAGACAGAAATAGGTTGCCTCCACAAACGCGCCGGGGTTGGATGGGATTTGGGATTCTTGAAGCCCTCCTTTACAGATGTTAGCTCAGCATGTTTGCCCATCCTGGGTACAGCTTCCTACATCTTCCATGCTTTGGCTGTCAGTCTTTGCAGGACCACGTGTAACACGTGAGTGTGCTTTCTGGCCCAGCATGAGTTCACTGAGTGGCACGTTCTCCTCCTGGCCCCTAGGTTAAATTACAGAGATATGCCTTCCTTGGGGATTTCCCAGCATGAAGTATTTGTATTGCTGCAGGACAAGCCCTTCTCCGACACAACTGAAAACCTCACAGGGCTATACAAGAACTCGCAAACATGCTGCAGCTGTAATTCCTTCCCCCAGCAAACGGCAAAATAGCTGAACAGGGAAAAAAAGAAAAGAAAAAAGAAAAAAGAAAAAAATCAGGAACAGATTTAATGAAAGGGGAAAAAGAATACCCCTTAAGGCAGTATTGTAAAACTAAATACACTGTCCTTAAAGAGGATATTGGAAACTCTTGTAATGTAGTCAGCCAAGTATCTGTGGAAATGTCCTTCCATTAGAGAACAGCCTCTAATAATGACAGCAAACACTTGCATCTAACAGCCATACCCACACCCTCTAAGGGGCCTCTGCTTATTGCAAATGGTGACAGGTGGGTGTATTTGGGGAACAAAGGGAAGCCAGGGCCACCAGAGCTCCCAGATAAGCAACTGCCCTGATGAGAGGGGAAACAGCAGCACATGGAAAATCTCCTTATGGGAGAGGGTGCAAGTGATGCTTGTCTAAACATAAGAGGACAAGGAAAAGAGATAAAGCAAAAATTTAAGGAAGCTCCGAGTGGGAAAAGAATGAGGGTGAAGGAGAAAGCATCTGCACACAATTTTCCATATAATATCTTCAACTCCCCAGCATCTGGGAGCCTGGACAGAGTCCTCCATTTCTGACAGCCAACAGAGGATGTCAGCATATGAGATTCACAGAAGACACTGTCATAGTAACAAGAGCAGTGTTAAGACCCTGGGGATTGTCACTCAGACTCCCAAGTTTGGGGTTGCAAGGACCCATCAAGGTGAGAGCAGTTGGGAAGAGAGCATGTCCCACCACTGAACTACTCCTGCAACCTCTAAGTAGAAGGGTTCTTGCTCACCTACTAGAGTTTAAGCAAGATTTTCCTTTGAGATAGTGCAGTAACAATAGAACGCTCCATGGTAGTAGTAGTTTTGTGGTTCTTGACAGCTTCTTGACAGAGCCAGACTGCTCTCAGAGACACACAGTGAAAGAACAGCATGAGGGAATTTCCAGCTCTGAGATGCTGCTCATCTGAGCCCCTGGAGAATCACTGCTGCTCCGATCTTGGGCAAGACAAGAGCAACAAGTAGAGGCGAGTTTCACAGTTGAGGCACTCTGTTCAGTGGTTCCCTACCTTGGTGCGGTGTCTGAAGGAGATGCCAGTATATGCCCCTCTTCTTGCTTTCCTTTCTTTCCTGACTCTCCAGCCATAGACCTGGAGAATCCCATGCATAGACTCCCATGCTCTGCCCAAGGAGCTGGGGAAGCTCCATAAAACCAAAACCTTCTTTCACCAGCAGGCAGTCTCATTTTCTTGAAGGGCAGGAACAAAATCCCATTAATACTTTTCTCTGATAAGTCTGAGAGATAAGACTCACAGAAGCGCTGCTTCAAGATACACTGGACATCACTCCAAGCAGGACCATCACAAGGACTGGGCCAGGCAGCTGCAGCTTTGGAGGGAACTGTCCCAGATGAGGGAGAAACTCTCCTTCCAAAATAGCTTCTAAGTAATTAGTCTGTCCAGGTTGTGTTTTGCCTCCTGGACTTATTTCCTACTGTCATACCCTCCCACAGAATCTCTCTGCTCCTTGGCTTTCCTCGCTTTCCTCTTTCAGGGCTTGCCTGTCCCCAGTTTCTCCAGGCAGTGTCCCAGTCCCCAGCAGTCCCAATGGATTTGGATCAGGCACTAACCCTGTTGTGTCTCACACCATCTCTCTTCCTTAGTTGCCTTCACTCTCCCAATGATTCTCCTCCTCCTGCAATGTATTACGCTTCCCCCAGGCTTTTTCCTACACTTTTTTTCAAAACTGGAACGTTCATTATTCCTACTGCCTTGGAAAAGAACCCAAAATCACAGGAAACTACTTCAACAAGTTGTTGAAGACAAAGGGGAAAGCAAAGCAAAAAAAAAAAAAAAAGCAATACTTCACATCTTTACATTTAACTAATAAAAGCAGAAAAAAAAAATGCAGCCAGAGAGTCTCCAGCTTGAAAAAAACTTCCCCTCAGAAACTTCACATGAGGAGACAGAGCCATTGTAGAGCATGGCTCTAGCTTTTTCTCTGTTAAAACCTCATTTTTTCTGTATCCATAGAGGTCTAGCCACAGGCAGGTTTCACCCCAAGCTGCGGCACTTCCAAAGCTCACATGTCTGTTTGCACTAGGGCTTGCAGACCTTGGTTAGTGAGTTGAAGTGATGGATATGAAGCAGGGGTGGGACTTGTTTGCTCCTCACTGCCTGCCAGGCATCCCGTGCTGCTTCACTGTTCTGAGTCCACTTCTTGTTGCAACTGGGATATTAAAAAGTATTAATACACATTAAGATCTCAGAAAGTATTTATCTCAAAAGTATTTGTCTCAAAAAAAGCATTAATACACGTAAGTATTAAGCATGGGTGATGTAACACCACAAAAGGGTTTAGGGAGGCAGGGACCTCTGAAGGTCTCTGGTCCAACCTCCTGCTCACAGTAGGACCAACAGTCAGGCTGCTCGTCCCATCGAGCTGTGAACATTTGCAAGGATGGAGACTCCACAGCCTCTCTTGGCTTGTCCCAGCACTGCACTGCTCCCAAGGGGGGAAATTTTCCCTCCCCCTCATGTCCAATTGGGAATTCCCTTCCTATATCTCATGCTGTTCTTTCACTGTGTTTCTCCGAGAGCAGTCTGGCTCTGTCAAAAACCACAAAATTAAAGTTTTTGGTGGGCTGAGACTTCTGTATGCAGAGTACAAGAGTCCATTAACTTTCCTGCACAAAAACAGCTTTCTTGCCTCCTCTCAGCTGCTTTCACAGGATGTGCAGGTGCCATCACTGTCCTGGAACAGAGCTGTACAAAGCTCTCAGAACACAGCAGGGCAGTTCTGAAAGGTGGCAGGAGCCAGCTAGAAATAAAAGCAAAGAAAAAGAGCCAGACAGTTTTATCCCTCACTGACGCGCTTTCCAAATGTTGTCTTTCAATCCACCATGAAGAGTAACCTTTTCCTTTTGGAAAATGCCACTGAATGAAAACATTAGGCCTTTGAACTTCAAACTTCAGAAGATGGAAACAACTGACTCATTTGGTGATAATGTGTTTTACCTGTCCTGATAGGAAGGGAAGGGAATTAAGAAAGAGAACTTAAAGTTTGGAGGGGCAAGAAATAGTGAACCGTAGTTTTAAAAAGCTAATTGCAATAATCCTGAACACAAAGTCAGGGTGGAACACATTTCTGATTATAAAAAAAACTTCCTTAAAAATCAGGTTGCTTAACTGTAACCAAAGGATTGATTCAAGAAAATGGGCAGGGTTTTTAATTTATTCTTAGAAAAAGGATATGTTAAACATAGCTGTAATTGAGAGCATATGCTCTCAAAGGGCCTCTCTGAAGCTTGCTGGAGAAAGATTGAGAATATGTCACTATATTTAAAGACTTGCCACATGCCTCAGTTTCCCCATCTGCTCTGCATGGTTTTTATCATGTCAAGCAACAGGTCAAAACCTTTTTCTCGATCTGAGACACAAGGAGCCCAAATACATTTTTTCCTACTTAAGTACTACACATTCACTGGCCTTTGCATACTGAATGCGGGCACTGTCTGTGGTAAATGACTTTTTAACAGCAGTGAACTCCACATTAGCCCTCTGTGAGTCTTTAGCAACTAGCTCCAGCAGGGATAGGACCAAAGACTCGCAGCACTCCTCAATAAAAGGATGGGGAGAAGATAAAAGGAGACGTGACAGAGACAGGAGAATTGGATAGAATAGGATATTTCAGTTGGAAGGGACCTACAACGATCATCCAGTCCAACTGCCTGACCAACTCAAGGCTGACCAAAAGTTAAAGCACATTATTAATGCCTCTTAACCACTGACAGGCTTGGGGCATTAACTACCTCTCTAGGAAGCCTGTTCCAGTGTTTGACTACCCTCTTGGTAATGAAATGCTTCCTAATGTCCAGTCTGAACCTCCTCTAGTGCATCTTTGTTGCCCTCCTCTGGACACATTCAAACACCTTGACATCCTTCTCAAATTGTGGAGCCCAGAACTACACAAAGTACTGCAGGTGAGGCTGCACCAGTCAAATCTGGGCCAAGTCAAAGGACCTGGACTGCTTTGTACTGATGTAGGCCCACGTCAGGACAAGTGTTCTGCATGATCTGTGCCTCTGTCACAGATGTTCAGAGTAGAACATGTTACACCTCTGTTTCATTGGCCTAATCCACCCCTGCAACTGAAGTGCTGTCAATATCAATGGATAACAAGTATTTAACATATGCCTGTCGCTTGATGCTAATCCTTTAAGATATGCAGTGATCTTTCCCTCCATGAAGAAAGTGAAACTGAATACACCAAGCTTAATCGAGGCACCAGAAGCTCTGCCTCTACAACGCCAGACAGGGTTGCCGTTACATGATTACAGACTACCAAACGCGTATTTCACTATGCCTGTTGTCCTTTTAATGCAGGAACAACGATAAAAAAAACCAACCCCAACCAAACCAAGAAAACCCACACAACAAAACCACACTCACCCTTCTTAAAACCATTTTTTCTTTTGCTACCAAAGAAAAAGCCCAATATAGATTTAAAGGAAAACATTTCTTCTTTCCTCTAAGAAAACAAATGCACCTAGAAGTTCTCCCTGCAAAACTCATACTTACTTTTTGGGGGGTTTCTGACATATTTATTTCTGGATTAAAAGAAGCTGAAAAATCAATTGCTAAAACAAAATTCTAGTAATACGGTCTCCTGTAGATGCCTTTGTTTCAACTTTCCCCTTAAATGTAGTTTCTCTGGAAAGAGCTACAGTATCAGACAGCAGAATAAGGATCATTTTTATCAAGGCAGCTGATGAGCTGCAGTATTTTACATAGGAGAATACTGAGTTTTCATAGTAAAGATGAATAACGGCAGCAAGAGGTGGCAAAATACTGCATCGCACTGTCCCAGTAATACCAGTAATGACACATCAACAGGGTGACAAAAGGCATGTTTTCACATCATTCTGCAGCTGCCCATGATTCTGGGTGGCGTAATATTTTTGCAGAGACTGTGCCAAGAGGAATGTTGAGCTGGCCTCTACAGCCACAAAGTGTGTAATGACCCTAATTAACACTTGCTACCAGTTTGTTTGATGGGGATTCTCTGAAAGCTTTTGCACTCTGCAGCCCATGATAACATGGGTTATTGGCATTGCTAGAACATCATGAAGAGGAAAGAAGAGTCGTATCTAGCTGAGGAAGAATAAGAGAGATCTTATCTCAACCAAGAAGTGGGTGGCAAAGACTTAGGAGCTGAATTTAACTAGGCAAGACGGAATCCAGAGATCCACAGTGCTGAGCACAAACCAGTTCAGAGAAGCAGTCCCAAACCCAAAGAATTGAAAGCCTGGGCCTATCAGGCTGTAGGGTTGTCCTGCAGATTTCTTTTTATTTGGGGAACCTAAGAAGCAGCAATATTTTGCTAATCAAACAGTACTAGAGCTGATACAGCTATCCTGTAGATGGTGACAAGATTGTCAGCTACCTAAACCACGCACCCCAGTTCTCTGAAATGTATTTAGTACCTGCTCATATGGTATGTTCAGTTTATAACTACATCCCACTCTTCTCCCCTTTGGGTTCACATATGTATCCTTGTAATGCTTAGGGTTAAACCAGCTTGCAGATGGGATTTTGATTCATATATTGCATGTGATTCAGACAACCCATGTAGCCCCTGAGAAACTTCTGATCCTCAACTAATGTCTCTTAACACTCACTAAATACTCCATTAATACCTGGCATGTAGCACAACACACAGACTCCTGCAAGCTGTTAATTTCTTCTTCAACGGGAGCAAGCAAAAGAGCCACAGACCAAAGTCGAGTTTTTCCTGTAGCTGCTGTGACTGAGACTCACTTGAGTGCTGTGACTCAGTTGAGCAATCTGATGGAATTCCCTGAAGTAGCTTTGGAGGTGTTTGTGGAGGGGCCTCATGCAAGGACCAGCTGGAATTAATGTGTATTTTAAATGTGAAAGAATGGGAATGTGTGTGGAGTAAGGGTCAACAGATTGAAAGCACATGAGAGACAGCTGGTGGGAAGACTGAAGGTGGAGATGAGCAGCTAGAGAGAAAGAGGTGTACAGGACAGGTCTAGATGGATCTTCATCAACAGAGGCACAGGCAGAGATGTAAAAGGAAGAGTAAAAGAGAGAAACAGTTAAAGGACATGTGAAAGAAGAGAGAGAAATATCCTCCATACTAGACACCAGAGGAACAACGAGCAAAATGGGAAGGCAATGAAACCAAGAACAGGAGAATTCTAAGGGCATTTCAGACAAACAGAAAAGAATTGAGATAGATGGGAGAGGTCTGGGATGAGAGTTCTGCCCATCAAAAGAGAGGGCAGAACACTGGATGTCCTCGGTACTTCACTGCAACAGCTGAGATTGCCAGAGGGCTTGGGATTTCTCCTTTCTTTGCAACAGATACCCTCCAAAACATCATTTGTTTTTCGCATGGCAAGAGCTGTCATCCAGGCTAGCAACGGGGATCTGAATACTTAGGGAGATGTTAGCTTCTTTTCCAAGCATCCCACCTCCAATGGGGGAGCTAGGGAGGAAAATAATCCAACAGAATTAGTAAGCAATGGATAACAGTAAAGCTAACCCACTGTGCATAATAAGAAAAAAAAACGTATTGCTGCATTGTGTGAAACAAGAAAGCCTGCTGCCCCAGTGACAGCACAATCTTTTGAAAAACAGCCTTGCTGAACTCTTTGATTTTGTATTTAATTCCATATTCCTATTTTGAGAACAATACCTCACTCCTAAACACTGCACAAGGCAGCTTGAATGTAATTCTCCCTATCAAAGGCACAGGCTGGTTGAAGGAGTCAGCTTGAGTTCATAGCTTTGATGCAGCAAGGCAAATTTAGTTACCCTAAGAAACTTTGCAGAACAATCAGGAGACACAACTTTGAGCTAAAGGAGGGTCACCAGGAAATCATCCAGGCTGAGAAGTACGCACAAAAAAAAGCATCCTGCCTAACCCAGCATGCCCTCCCTTCCCAGCCCACCCCAAGAAAGAAAGAGAAGGGAGGCAGCAATTACAACTTCGGCTCCAGTGCGCTGGCACAAATACCACAATCATTCAGAGCAAGAGGGGTGTATTGAGTGCGCAGGCAGCAACTCCAGCATAATCGCAGCAATAATTTTAAGGAATTTGGTCCCCATGTGTCACCTCCAGCTGTTTTGTTTAAAAATCAGTCTAAGCATTATGGGCCTTGTGCAACAATAGTCTTAAGAGTAAGGGTAGCGTGATGATTAGCTGGGCACAAAAGCATCTTAAGAGCCCCCGTCAGTACTAATATACCGCACCCACCTACTCTGGTAACAACAGGCCTCCAGTGATTGATGACTTAGAGACACAATTAACATCCTCCCCCCCTCAATTTCTAGAAATGACTTTTCACTTAATCCCCCAAAGCAAAAGCACCCATGCTGGGAGTGTGAGCAATCAGCAACACTTTGGAGTTTGAGATTGAAACTGAACACCTGGGTAACAGAGCCCAAACAAGCAGTTACACTCATCCCTGCAACCCCCCCAAGATTCAGACGGACAGTTCAGAGCTGTTCAAATCGTCAGAGAGCGTTCATCTCCAACTCCACTTGGAAAGTGCTATTTCTGCAGAAGGGTGGATGCCCAAGACCCTAGGGATAGGTGGTCGCCCCTCCAAACCAGGTTTATTCTAGACCTGGAAGTGATAACCTGAGTGGCAGCACCCTCCAGACGAAGGTACCCAAGACAGACGACAAGCAACAAAGCAACCACTCAGCATCCCTCACTATTGTACACACATTCCCCTGTTGTCAGTAATGTAGGTTAGTACCTGTGACTGGGTGTAGTGAATTTTTTCAAAAAAGGTTAGGAGTTGCCTGGCTGGAGACCTTATCAGGGGAGACCTTATCGCTCTCTACAACTACCTGACAGGAGGGTGTAGCCAGGTGGGGGGCAGTCTCTTTTCCCAAGTAACAGGTGATAGGACAATAGAAAATGGCCTCAAGTTGCGCCAGGGGAGGTTTAGGTTGGATATTAGGAAAAATTTCTTCACCAAAAGGGTTGTCAAGTATTGGAACAGGCTGCCCAGGGAAGTGGTTGAGTCACCAACCCTGGAGGTATTTAAAAGACGTGTAGGTGTGGTGCTGAGGGACATGGTTTAGTGGTGGACTTGGCAGTGTTGGGTTAACGGTTGGAGTCGATGATCATAAAGGTCTCTTCCAACCAAAACGATTCTATGATTTTATGAATAATAGATTGACTAGAGCTGATTGAGGAAAGGGCTATGTCACCCTTGCAGAGGAGGTCTGACCTGACTGGGTGTGATGGCTATTACTTCAAGGAGGGTCCCACTGCCTAATCCCGGAGCTCTTTTGAAATCCTCACCTGCTATAATGAAACAGAGATTACCAGTGTGAGACTCGACAGTACCAAGCACGTGGCCTAGGTTTTCAAGCAGACTTCAACATGTGCCTGTTCACACTTAGTAACATTTTGACACAAGTGAGTCTTTTTCGTAGTTTTCCAGTAATTTCTGGTATGTCCCATATCATACATCAGCAATTATAACTGAAATTCCCTTGAGCCTCACCATTTCTGGTTTTCACTGCAGAAGGGTACATTTTTGTTGTTTTGCTTTACTGGTTACCTGTTACAGAGTTCTGTGCCTCCAAATTGTACAGCAGCCCCACAATATGCATGTTCACACAATAAAAAAAACCTTTAGCAGAAGACAGAACAGCTGAATAGTAAAATGTGCAGTTGAACACAACCAGTGGTCAGCATGACTGCAGCTCTTTATTTGCCCTTTTTGTTTCTCAAGGAAGCAGAAGGAAGATTTTAGTACATTTTAGGTTTAAATTTAAAAGATGGCTACACAGAGAAGATGCTAACAGTCCTATTTTAATGTTGTTCATAAAAGCAGAGATTAATCTTTCATGAAAATACTAGAAGGAAAATTCTATAAGGGAAGAAACTAATGCTAATTAATGCTAAAGATTTTTTACTTGCAAACAAAACTTGAAGAAAAATACTTATTTATCCATAAGATTTCATTCCAGAACAGACCAGGATATCATGAAGTTTGACCTTTTCTATAAGAAACCACAGGCCAGCACCCAACTGTGCCTGTGCTAAAACAAAGAACTTGCCAAAAGGAAGGTACCTAGTTGTAATTTAAAGACATCAAGAGCTGAAAGAGATTTTGGAGGATGCCTTACTGCAACAGTTACTCAGTATGGAAGATGTGCGTTCAGTCTCCAGTCTGAATTTGCATAGCTTTGATGTTAGTCTTGTCTACCAAATCCAAGTATTGTAATTTCTCTGCATTTTTTCCCTATATTACATAACCACACAATAACCAAATTTTAACAGTGTTTGGTCAGAAGGACTTACTCAACTCTTGGTATTTCCTCATGAAACACCTAAGACATCACCAAATCTGAATCCAAATCTTTGTTGATGTGCTCCATACACTTTGGGATGAGGGGTTAAGACTGAAGTTCCTGAAAGATGTCTGGGAGATTTAGGCATAGGTCTTGTTAAAGCAGGGGAGAAACATCCTTTTCTTCCCTTATCTCCTAACTTGGAGGACTGACAGACTCTCACAAAAGGGCATCTTTGGGTGAGACACCACAGTGTAGCAAGGAGCTGGGTTAGTGCAGGAATAACAACCACAAATGGTACTGATGGGCACTTGCACCAACTAAAGATGCACCTGCATCACCCCCTACACCAACCTTCACAGCAGACCAGCTCGTTCACACCAAAAGTGGTACGTAATAGCCAGCCACAGTTAGAAAGTTACAGATTCAAACAGTTACAATCACTATTAATAGTCACAGAATAGCTAGGGGTATCTCTCAGTATGTCTTCCTTCAGAGATCGTTTTGAAACAGATTTTTTTTTTTTTAAAACCCAAATGTCCATCTGTGACTTAAATTTTTCATTCAAAGCCTGATCATGCTTTAGGTATGAATCATCCTTCTGCTCCACTGTGCCCCAAGGCTGGCAAACTCCTGCTATATCCCACAACAACAAACCAACAGAAGTGACCAGGGATTGAGCAGCAATGAAGCAGATTCGCCACCATGCCCTGTGCCTGATTTTGCATTTCCAGCCACATCCCTCCCAGTTGCCGTATCTCTTTTCTTTCCATATGGCCACGCAGGCACATCGCCATGTTATCATATGTTCCCCAGCCTACTCTCCACAGGGTATCTCCTGCTGGGAAAGGACCTCCCAGAAGAGGGGTTACCCTGCTGAGTCTAATGATGCCTCCATGGTCCCCTCCAGCTCTGTCCAGGTAGAGGTCCCAAGTACCCAAGCACTTACAGCTGGGTAAATTCCCACTGCCATCTTGCCTGTGCTCTACCTGACATCAGGACCAGGCCAAGTTCAGCCCTGGGCAGCCTCCCAGAATCCTTCTCAGCCACATACATGCATATCCTTATTGGGGACAGCAAAGATGTTTGTGCCAAGACATTGTGAACCGAGCATCGGCTGTGTTTGCCCCAGAGGGGCCTGCAGTGTGTCTGTCTTCTCTGGGGTTCGTAGTGACTCTGTGGCCATTTAAACCATGTGGATCCAAGCTCTGTCTCACTGCTGATAAACAGTGCCTAGGAGGTATTCACAAGCATCCCTTTTGAGGGGATGCAAAGCCCTTCACACATCCAGAACAACAACTGCACCTTTGTCCCAGCAGGGCTTCACCGATTTTGACAGACACTGCCAGACCAGCTCTTCAGACCCTTCTCCCAGGGCGTGCTCCTTCAGCACAAATTCATTTTAACAGAATTTGGACGTGCTGTGCAAGAGCAAGGATAGCCACAACAAAACTGATAGCACAGGTTCACTCTTTTATAGGCCCAGGTTTCTATTGTGTTTGTATCATCTCTCATGGCACTGGCATGTGACCTGCTGTGAAGCAATAGTTGCAAAGGAGAAGCTCCACTCAAGCTGGATGCACAACTCAGAGCCCCTGCACAAGCCACCACCAAAGCAATGCACCAAGTTAAAGTTGTGCAGACACGTTTCTGGACTGACCTTGCTGCCACATGGATTCATCTTCCTCCCACCAGGACACCTGATGTGGGCATCAGCTTTTTTCGCTCGTGCATCAGGAATACAGGCAGCAGGCTGGCCTGAGACAGTGGGTGGAAAGGACGTACTTTAAGAAAGAACAAGTCACACAAGATAGAGGCTACCTGTACAACTTCACATAGGACTAGAAGGTATTTGGACAATGCACCAACGGGAAAGGTCCACCCTTTTATACAGAATTCTTCTTTTCCTAGTTCCTTAACACAACAACTTGCCAACTAGTGGAATTAATTCCAGCATATCCTTTAACTTTTTCTTTTCTACTTTTCTCCACTGCAATACTCCCAGCTTCCCTCTATGTCTCGCAAGACATTTGTTGTTGATCTCCCCTTTCAGTTGGAGAGGGCACAGCCTGCAGCTCGCCTTGATGCCGATCTGGGCCAGCCGCCAGCTGACCTAACACAGCACTAAACTTCTGAGTCAATCAGGACTCTTTTTCGGCCAGTAATTTTCCCAGTATTTGTAGGAAATGCATTAACTCTGGGAACTCTGCTCATTCATCAGATCGATCAAGTTTGTCAACCAGGGTCAGGAATTATTGGGAGTGGAAGAAAGACCAGACAGACATAATGATCATGCAAGCCTTATTCTTTAGGAAACCAGTTTCAAACATAGTACTGCTAAAGCTGGGGAGCTGTGCTAATTAACACTAGCCCATTAATCCTCATAGGCCCTCTGGACTGCTGCTGGAAAACACAAGGCTTGCTTCTAGCAACGTGCTGGCACGGGTATCCCTGGGTACCTGACTCAGCAGTCCTTTGCCCAGTGTGTAAATTACAGCACCATCAGTTAATTTATTCAAGTTGGGAGAGTGACGAAGTACCCACTCATACCTCTCCTTGCTATCAATCTTGTCACCCGGCCAAGCAGACTTGAAATGACAGCTACGCGGTCAAGACATGAAAACAAGAACTGCTGCATCATACCTAGCTTCCACAGGCATATTTAAACAAGGAAAGAGTCAAAGATGCAGCAAGTAGAGAGGCTGCCAAACATCCTCTCAAACCAGTCTACCTTGGTTGCCTACCAAGAGGACACACGCTTCACAATACACAATAGACACATAGCCATGGCTAATGTGGTGATCTTGTACCCTGGCTTTAAATCCTTCCACAAAGCAACAGACAGAAGGAATATGGAGATGGAACAGCCTCTCTTCATTGTCCCCAAATTGTCACTGTCCAATTCTCCCTCATCATAAGCAATTCTAGCTAGCAGAGATGATGAATTGCTGGTTTTCATAAAGACGACATCTCAAAGGGAACCTTGTGAAGTTCAACAAGGCCAAGTGTAAGGTCCTACACATGGGTTGGGGCAATACCAAACGTGGATACAGGCTGGGCAATGAGTGGGTTGAGAGCAGCCCTGCAGAGAAGGTTTTGGGGGTGTTGGTGGATGAAAAACAGAACATGAGCTTGTAATGTATGTCAGCAGCGCAGAATCACATCCTGGTCTGTATCAAAAGAAGTATGGCTAGCAGGTCGAGGGAGGTGATTCTGCCCCTCTACTCAGCTTTCTTGAGACCCCACCTGCAGTGCTGCGTCCAGCTCTGGGGGCCTCAGCATAAGAAAGACATGGACCTGCTTGAGCCAGGTCCAGAGGAGGGCCACGAAGATGATCAGAGGGCTGAAGCAACTCCCCTGTGTGGACAGGCTGAAAGAACTGGGGTTGTTTAGCTCTAGGGAGACCATATAGCAGCCTTCGAGTACTTAAATGAGGCCTACAGGAAAGATGGGGAGAACTCCTTATCAGGGAATGTAGTGATAGGACGAGGAGTAACAGTTTTAAACTGAAAGAGGGGAGATTTAAACTAGGTATCAGGAAGAAAATCTTTACTGTGAGGGTGGTGAGACACTGGCCCAGGTTGCCCAGAGAAGCTGTGGCTGCCCCATCCCTGGAGGTGTTCAAGACCAGGCTGGACGGGGCTTTGGGCAACCTGGTCTAGTGGGAGGTGTCCCTGCCCACGGCTGGGGGGTGGAACTGGATGATCCTTAAGTTCCCCTCCAACCCAAACCATTCTGTGACACAGAAAAAACTGGGGCTGAGACACACAGCATCCCCCTCTCTAGCATTGTCTCCTTCAGCATTGGGTCCTGGCTGAAAACCTCATTTTTCATCTTCAACTATTTCATGCGATTGCAGCAAATTTGAGAAAGCGTCCAAGCCTGGCTAATTCTTACGCCCAAATTCCACAGCATTCATTTCTGCTTCTCCTTCATTATTTGTCCCTGTTACATCATTAGATCGGAAAGCCCAGTATTTCCACTTCCATAACCCTTCAAGTTTGCAAAACATTTTCTATCACATTGGAAAAACTGGAAGATTGTTGGAGCATTAGGTTGATTAGGTAGTTTGACAAAGGGCAAGATCTGATCTCCTAACAGCACTTAAAATCTTGATCTTGCAATAAGTGTTATTTTTTAATCAAGGATATATTTTTTTAAATTCTTAATATTCCTTATCACCATAGTGCCCTGTGGCTGGAATGAGTATTATATATTCTGATACATGCTAGGCCCACAGAGTGCATTGTGAAGTGACAAAATTCTTGTTAAGAGATGATCTAAATTCTGGAAGACTGCCTAGAAGGATAGTTTTGTATGAAGAATATGCAACTGCCTAACATTAGCATCTTTTTTAATCCTGCTTATACCAAATCAATCAAGAACCAGAATGCGCAACTGCTCTACTTACCATCAGCCTGATTTGAGAAAGGAGCACCCAGAACTGGAAACCAAATTACAACACAGATTACGTACCACATTATGGGCAGAAGCCCCACACCACAACACCACAGCTTTCCCAGGCTCATGCTAAACACCTGCACAGAAGTGAGGACCAGAAGGCACAGAGAGCTGTGATGGGAACAAGCCTCCTCGGAGCAGAGAACTTGGCTGCTCCCAACTTTCACACCACCATTTCAAAGCCTCTGACTAAAGACGTTGAGCTAGCCCATGTTATCTTCCACTCTCTGCTCTGCTACCACTAAAAGTATTCAGATCTGTCCTCTACAACCTTCCTAAACCCCTGATCTCTCTAAGTCCCCCAAGGGGTCACCCAGAGGTTGGGAATGTCAGGGCACATATGCGCTTTAAAAGCATCCTTTCTGCAGGACCGCATGGGAGAAGCTGTTGCACTGCACAACCCTTGTTTTGGTCCACAGGGGTTTGCAGGACCTGGGTTTCTATTCTGAGTTTGGCCTGATGCCAGCTTTACCTTACTTAAGATAAGAATCACACCAGAACCCCTGCTCCGCAGTCACCCAGATCCCAGAAATGACCTGGCTTGGTGTCAGCTCTATGCCTGTTTTTCACAGAACTCATGAGCTGGCAATGGAGCTTATAGACAGGAGGCAGCTTTAGTCCCAGGCCTTTGACAGGATAAATCTCCTAGGAAATCTGCTTTCCCAGCCTGAAAATAACACCATCTTCTCACCCCCATTCACAGTCAATGAAGTCCTGATGATTAAAAAAACTTGTGCCCCCTGGGGTAAGGGCTAGGCACTATTACTGCTCACGCTTACTTATCAATAATTAGGATCAAGTGCATAAAGGCACCCACCCATATCACAGAGATACATAATTTGTCAGCAGGGCAACAAACAAATTAAATCAGACTGAAACATCCTTCAATTAATCTGGAGATCATCAAAACATTTGCAGCTTTTGGATGTGCAAACACAACTTGTGCTTTTAAAAGTCTCTTAGGGCACTAAAAATTGCTGTCCCGCTTTTCCTCAAGAGCTAATTTTGCCAATGTGAGCTTTCTGAAGAGAGAGCTAACAGGACTAGCTCATTACTCTGAGCTGCTAGAAGGCTCCCTGTGCACCACTTCTCTGCCTTGCCTGCAGCCTGCCCGTGCTGTGCTTGTGCTGGTCCTAGAGGGAGGAGAGCCTTGCAGAGGATGGGACCAGAGAAGCAGGAGGTGGTCTTCAGAGGAGGACAGGGGCAGTGCTTCTCCTCTGCACACCTGAGAACGTTTGGTTTGGGAAGGGCAGCAAGGATTTATCTTGCAGCAGATGAGCCAAATGGATCCTGTTAGCACTCACATCAACCTCCAATGCATGGACTACCCTGCGCTACCCTAGCTCCTCACTGGTACTGTGAGGCATATACCTGGCCATCTCCTGAAGATTCAGGAGCAGCTGATACATCTCTCCAGTCCAGTGGAAAGTGGTATCTTAAACAGCCATTGAACAAGGGACTGAGGAACAAGTCTGCTCACTGAGAGTGTCCCTGGGCCATTGGGATTCTGGTCAGAATGGAGCCAAGCCTTTGCCTTAATCCACATAGCCTGTGGACTCTGCACCTTGGCCATTCCTGTTTACTGGGCAGTTCTGTGTACCTCTGCCAGCAAACATCTGGGTACCAGATGAATTTCAGTGATAGGGAGAAAAAAAAAAAAAAAACAACCACCAACAAAAACAAATTAAAAAAAAAAGGTTGTGGGACATACCGATTCTTGACTTTCCTGCCTACAGAGGCAGCTGGTCAGCCACAGTCTTCGATGGATCAACCCTGAGTAATTTGCAGGTTCCTAGATTCCCCAAAGCCTAGTCACGGGCCTGTCCTTCCCAAAGTACTATAACACTCCACCTCCTAGATGTCAGGGGGAAGAGCTGGCCCTACTCCCGTGGGCAGAAAATCCTGCAGCTCCCTGTGAGACTCAAGCACTGCCAAGGGGCTGGAATTCTTTCCCTCCCAAGCTTTCTCTGTGTGGCCAATACGACAGGACCAGCTGTTTACCTGCCCTCCTCCACCTGAAAACAGTGTTGAGACTGAAGAATTCAATCACCAGGTTGAAAAAATCCTATGTCTTAGCAAGGACACGTCCCAAAGCAAGGAACGCGTCTGAATTTACTTTTATTTATGCCCTTCTGGGGACAGACAGAGAAGAGCCATTTTAATCAGGCCTGGCTAGATGATATACAACAAGTTTAGCTACTTGCTAACTGAAAGCTTTAGGGATCTGAGTTTTCTCACTAGCACAAGATAACAAACCTAGCATGCACATGGGAATACGATGCTGATAGCACTGTCTCTATAGTATGATTAGTCTTAAGAAAGAGCTTTCAGCTTGTTTCTAGTCAACTGCATGTAGATTTAGCAGCTGCCTAGGTTCAGATTTACTACAAATTACACTGCACATCAGAGGGTGCAAAATAAGGCAGAGCCTGCAGTATTTCAGTGTCAGGCTTTGTGCCGCTTTATTTAAAGCTGTGGCAGAATTGCCTTCACTCAGCATCCTTCTTCTGTCCCTGAACTAGAGATATTCATGATGCAGCTAACAAGCTCACTAAAGCCTACCAAGAGTTCATGCCTTCCTCCCTAGGCTTGGTTTTCAAAGGTGTGCTTGGCAACTTCCAAAAATAGCAGAAGCTGTCTGAGCAGCAGGATCTGCTTACGTCCCTTCCTTGCAAGTTGTCTCTGGATTCGGCTACTACAAGTCTATAGAGCCCAGTCTGAACAGTCTGAGCAGTTCCTCCTTTGCTGTAATGCATCCTGAGCCAGTTACTTCCCCAGCCTTACCCCCATCACCCCCAATGCCTCCTCCATGCATATCAGCTAATGTAATTTAGGGTAGGATTGCTCCCTTGCAACATTAGGTCGTGATCTGGTTGTTAAACCTCTCAGATTGGTCATCGCTGCTGCTGCATTTATCTGAATAGGGCTCATTAAGAGAGCAGAGATTAAGAACAGCAGCATTGTAGAAAAGAACTGAGTTTCCTATCTCAAGAGCTAATAATATCTCGGTCATTCCTGCAAACCCATGAAGCACAGAGAATCAAAGCAAGCTCCCGATAAGAGCATTTTTGGGAAAGACAGAGATATTTAAGTCATAAATTCTATCCTGAGCAGCCATTCCGCACTATCCCAAGCAAGACACTTCCCATTTAAACATTTCTGACCCCTGACCCTTTAAAATATTCACAGAAATACAAGATACACAGACTACTTCTGACCACTTTCCTTGACTGGTCTGCAGTATTTCAGGTGTGATCCATAGATTACCTTTAAGTTCCTTACTGAACCCCTACAGACTTTCTGAAGATCTGTCTATAACATTTTTACTTAGAGAAATCTGCCCATTAGCATTCAATGCACATCCCTATATTTAGTTTTCAGGAAATATGACATTCATTCCACAGGAAGATTGGAAAAAAAAAGTATCAGTGGCCTATTTCTTTATTATAAACCTGTTGCTAAGGTATTTCCATTGATTTTCCTCTATATATTTCTAAAGCACTGTAGAAGTAAATTTAGGATCCCAAGCAACAAGAAAAAAAGTTTCTCTAGCAAACCTGAGTTTGGTCAATCAATCATTATGAAATAAGAAAAAAAAAAGATCCTTCTCATCGGCCTTATGAAGTGATAATGCACTGCAGTTCCTCACAGCTGTGTAGGCCTCCTGCAGATTAAACAAAATTCATCAGAAAGGCTTGAGATGGGTTTCTTGAGAAGTGAAAACAGTAAGATACCAAGCATCCCCTAAATCTGCTATTTGCCATTAATCACAGGCTTTCCTGCTTCCAAGCCACGCATGGGAAGGTCTCATGGTTTGAGGAGCAAGTTTGGAGCAACCCTTTCCTTTTCCCCAGGGGCTGGACAGGAGAGGATTAAATGCAACAGCGAGTCTGGCCTCCCATCAAACTTGGCCCAAGCCAGCTCTGCACTGTGCCAAGACTGGCCCATAAGGACCTAAGTCCAGGAGCAAGGTCTTTAGGAAAGCTCATCTGATAGCACGGGACATGGAGGGGAGGCCATCACCTCTGTGCAGATAAGGCTTTTTGTGGATAGCAAACCTTATTCAACAGTTACACCCTCATAGTTAAAAGCAAGCCTGTCACGATAGGTAAGAACACTGCTCCAAGTACTCCCCACCATTTCAATATGGAACGTGAACGCTTTTTCAGCTCGCAGACACAACAGCTCTCAGAAGAGTCAGTCTCACTGTACGCTTCCTAATACTCCTGCAGCTGTTCAGTGTCCCTACCAAAAAGGTACACCCACAGTCCATTTCCAAATCTGAATATACCATGAAAGCAAATGCAGGTGTCCCAGCTCATTCACAACTCGTTTCAAATTAAATCACCTGCACTGTTTCAAAACATTTAGAAGGTTCAAATTAAAGTTAAGCCTATCTTAATTTTACTCAGTGGAGATTAATTATATGTACTATAAGATAACAGGGACAGCCTCGTTAGTACTGTTTACAGTGCCCACCCACGACATGGCAGAAGAGAGACAAGAAATAATTTAATCTCACATAAATGAGCAAAAAATAAGCACATCTGAGAGCTCAGATGATTCTGACCTATGAGGGGAGTTTATTTAGAAATCACCATAACAGAAAGCGACCATTTCACAAATTGCACAAGGTTCAGTTTTCTTAATAGATAAGCAACTTCCAGCAACTTCGCCACTCTCCACCTGGGTTACACGAGCAAATTGCATCTCCATCTCTATCTGGGGCACTGGTTTTCAACCCCAGCCCAAGGATTCATGGACTTCCGAGGGACTGCAAGTAGTAACTAATAAAGCACATACACAGAGTCTACATGGATCCAAATACTCCTAAGTGCTCTGGCCCTTTGCTGGGAGACATTTAGCATTCCAGAAACTGGCAGTATTTGAAAAATCACCTGTCCAAATGGTAAATTGTTAAGAGCAGTGACTGTGTATTACACCGGGAGTGTAGATCACCTCATTTTCTTGACTGTAAGGCAACAGAACAAAAGCAAACATGAATAATGTTGCTGGGCTAGTTTTCTTTGCTGATTTCCATTTTGAATAAATAGCCCCCAGTCCAATTTCAGCCTTGAACAGTTTACCAACCCAGGTAAAACAACAACAGCACCCTACCCTACAGGATTTCCACTCTCAAAGCATCTTTCCATTCCCCCCAAAGCCAGGGCGGGCAAAGCTGTCTGTCCATACTAACTTGATTGTTAAAACATCAGCAAAACATGAAAAGGCAGAGGGGGCAGGTGTTAGCCTTTCTTGTACCTCCAAATGGGCTTGTCTCCAGCAAAACACTCAGTCTGGGACCAACTGGTCCCAGTCCCAATGAAGCCTGTGGAGCCAGACCAGCCCAACATGAGCAAGTGCCTCACTAAGCCACTGATTCCAGAGCTTATTTCAACTATTCACCTACCCTTAGGTACCTGGAGGCTGCACCCTCACTCTCAACTCGTTAGACTCTCATAAATAACTCCTTGCTTTAAAGCACCTCATTAAGACCTGCATCTCCTTTTAACTACACTCCTGTAAATCAGCAGGCTCTCTACTACAGTCGATAAACCACATAAGCAGGGGTTAGTTCTTAGCATCTGGCTCAAATCCGCCTCTATTTTGGATAATTGATATCTCTAAATGAATAACTGTAGAAGTGACCTTTGGTGAGAAGAGAAACTTAAATCTCAGAAAAGCGTTCCTGATTCTACTAACCCAGGCAGCTGGATTCCCAGAAAAGTCAGTCTCTTGTTCCCAGCATAATTAAGAGCAGAGGTATCTTCTGACAACATTATTTTCTGGTTCTCTCTCTACCAAAGCCTACTGGAAGCCAAAATGGGCTGGATGAATCATAGAGTGACAGAATGGTTACAGTTGGAAGGGACCTTAAAGATCATCTAGTTCCAACCCCCCTGCCATGAAGTTAAGTAGAGCTTTTCTTTGAACAAATCTTAGTTAACATCAAGCCTGGAAACTCAGCAGCATCCTACAGATGACCTTACACTTTTGCTTTGCCCAACTCTGAGCGGAAGAGATTAACACCGCCTACACAAACCCCACAAATGCTTTGTTAGCAGGCACAACAGAGCTGAATCCAACAAACACAGCAAAGCCATGTTGTTGCTTGTCGCAGACATCTATCAACACCATAACACTGCAAGATCTCCAGCCCCAGCTCTCCTCTCATAGATAAGGGCAGCAAATTGGAAAAATGCATCCCACCCCTAGCTATCTCCCACGTTCCACTCACTGTTTGCAGTGTACTAGAGGACTGCATCTTACCCCCAGAAAATACAGTAATCAAGGAGAGATCAGCCGTTTCCCAGACTAAAAATTCCGAAAAGTCTGCTAGTCTTATTCCTGCAAGCACTTCTCTGTCCCCTTCTCAAGGTTCTCTCCCCCGTTTACTCCAGACTGTCTGGTCTTTGCATGAATTCTAGCCTCAGACAGCTGCAGTATATCTTCTCTTGCCCATTTAACCTTCAGCAAAAGCCATCATGAGTTATTAGTCCCCCCCAAAAAAAAAATTACTCTCAACTGAATAGAATGATACTGAAGTCAGTCATATTACTAACATACAAATGAAACCTTAAACCTGATGACAAGCTTGGGACTCCTCCAAGATGCCACCTGGTACTAACAGCCCAGGATACAGCCCTGTAATGTCCTACCATGCAGGCAGGAACCCTGAATCACTGGGTTCCTGGAAGGCTGGAAAACTACAACACAGACTGCCTATGAGCCTTTTATCATTTAGTAAGAGTCATGTAATAACAAGTCATTTCCTAAAATGGCCAGTGGGTTACCAGTTACCTGACTGCTATTTTTTCAGTTGCACAGAATAAAAGAAACAGCAGGTACAGGAGCAATCTTGGTCCAATAGATACACAGCTAGAACCAATGGCCACAACCTGCAGTTTCCAATGAAGGTGTGATCCCTTGTCCCACGGGATCCACTTCTGGGAGTTCTCCTTCTAGCCAAAAAAAGGCTCAGGGTCCCAAGGGAACATATGACAGCCTGAAGCATGTGGATAGTCAGAGCAGGTGAGTGGAAAGTCTCTTTAGGCCTTAGACCCTAGACTTGAGGAAAGCTTCCTCCAAACAGCAGGCAGTCATAAGTCAAGGGGCATCTTTCTGACTCAGCAGAGACAGCATCACCTTAAGTGACACTGATAAATGAGTCTGCGAGATTTGCTTTGCTACGCTGCCTTCTGTTTAGCTTCCCCTGAAATTTAAATGCATAAAATACCATTAATACAAAAAGGAAGCCAGGTGTGAAATGAAATAATTCAGATGCAATACTTCATCACAAAGTTTTGGTATAGAGGAAAGCATATTCAAGCCAAAAGCCTAAAAAGTCTTATGAAACAGAATATCTAGGTATGATATATTTATAGGTCAGTTTGTCCTGAGCCACACCACATCCCCTGCAAAGAACTGTTCAGCTGTATTGACTGTCAGCTTTCGTGAAACACTTGGGAAATTTTCTGTGCTGAAAGTCCAGCCCAGACCCCGATCTCAGCAGAGCTGACCCAGAAAGCGATGGCCACTGGTGCTCACCTTTACTATCCCTCAGACCTTTACCATCCCTCAGTCATGAGTCACCTGGAAATAGCCAGTTCCCGGTACCAAGGGAATTCAGGCTGGCTCCTGACAGCTCCATGGGGTCACTCTGCAGGACCACAGAGCAAAAAAGTCACTGCTCAACTCTAGACTACACTGGAAGAGAAGGTAGAGATGGAAATCACGACTCTCATGGGAAACACAAGGAAAACACTCAACAGCAATCAATTAGATACTCAATTATGCAATTCCTTGCACATTTGAGATACGCTGGTGAATAACTGTTTGAAGACTGTGGCTCATTTTAAAACAACTCTCTCTTAATCAAAGTACCCAAAGAGGAGTCAGAATCTGAAAGACCTTCTGCAAAATTAATCCATTCTTAAGGATATGAACTAAGTTGCAACTTGTACTGTAATGGTGCTTTGGCTTTTGAGTTAGTGAGATACAAATTTGGGGAAGCACACACACAAACAAAAAGGGAAACAAAAATCCTTATTGTAAAGAGGGAATTGAACTCCACTCAGGAAGCTTAAGTGTCATTTACTTACAGTAAAAGTAAAGGTTATGCAAAGATTAAAAGAAGAAAAAAAAAGTTTTAAAAACACAGGTGGACTTTCTGGCAATCTCTCTAATATCTTCTAGTAGCAGCGAGCTGGATGCTCTGCCCAAACCCTATCTTTCCTCCTTCTTTCTTCTATGCTCCCAAATATTCCCTGGTAGCAGGAATGCCTGGCCATGACATCTCATCTTTTGGAAAGCAAAATCCAACCATACTTGCCTTACTGTGTTACATCTGAATATTTGTTTCTTACTTGCTAAATCAACAACAGAGGAAAGTTACAGGCTTATTGCTGAAATTACATGAATTTGCAAGTTCAGTGGTGCCTATTTGGAGAGAGCAAGCAACTATTTTAACATTGCTGGCATTCTCAGAAATAATTTCTGGAGAGAATTTCTATTTACATTAGTGTTACTACTCTGCATGGTTACTACCCACGAGAAATATGGACTGTTTTAACAATAAGCCAGTCACCAGTTTTCCACCCAAGAAGTGCTATGCAGTCATTCATGACTGATTCCTTTGGACCCATTTATTATCTGGGTTCCTTGCTTTGTACCAGTGTTTCGTTGTAGAAGAAGAGTCCAAGAAGACCTTCCTGCCTAGTCACGAAGTTCGGGCTGGACTCCCTTGCTTTCCAAACTCCTTCTCAGAGAGGAGTCTAGGTGTGGCTGGATCCAGTCTTAGCCTCGGACTGTAAAGAAGGGTTCGGACCCAAGGTTCTTCCACAGAGTTGGTTTAATACACCTCTAGCTGGGTGCCTCTGTTCATGCAACAAGCGCGTGTCTTATGTTCAATGGTTACGTGCCCTCTTTGATGACCGGAGGTTTGGTGTAGGCGTCTTTTCCTTCTTACACAGTTTCATGATCTCTTTGTCCCATCTGTACCTGGATCTCACCTGCCTCCTGGATCTCGTCCATCTTCTGCTGACTCCAGGTAGAATGGTATCTTTCTTCACTATCTGCACCTGAAATTCATCTGTCGTCTTCTGGCTACAGGTAGAATGGTCCTTTCCTTCATTTCCAAGAATTACAATTCCCTTTCCTTCGACCATAACAGTCACTCTAATTCATATTGCTCAAGCATATTATCTTCATTAATATTACTTATACAATCTCATTATGTTAGTTAAGTTACAACGTATCCAAGTCCTACAAGGCTACTAACCATTGTTGGACTAAGAAGGAGTTCAGCCTAAGTTCACCATGTTGCGAGGTTACATCTTGCAGCCTAAGGAAGGCTTCACCAAGCTAGCTATCTATGCTAAGCACAACTTCAGTTTCCAGCATTCATTTTTCTTCCAGCTGACCCCTATGTTCTTTCTTGGCACTTTTAAAGATCCTTTTACAGTATTTTTCTACTGCACAAATTAAATCAATTTTTAAAACAAATACACAGAAAATTCCACCGTGGCCATTTTTGTCCCAAAGGTCCTTGACAGTCCCCAGCTATCTCTCTCTTCTACAATTACAGAGGTTCCTGGGGTGAGGGTAGGGTGGCATTTTGCTGTTGGCTGAGGGCTCAGCCTCTGAAGGCTCAGAGTCTGCCTCCTGGCATATGCCGCATTCTCACCACACTCCATGCCCTCCCCTGCCTAGGGCTAGCGGACCCTCTGCACATTTTTCCTCCTGTCTGTAGGTCCATACTGCAATGTCCTTCTCCCTGAGAGGCCCGACGACTTTAGTCCTGGTATCTGCTCTCAAAGGGCTTGGTGAGGGACGCTTGCCCCAGCCTCCTGCACCCCATGGTCAAAGTTTGCAACTCTGAGGTAGACTTCTTCCTGAATACTGCATGTCCCAGAAGGACTGCTCAGAGGGTGGTTCAGGGTGGGAGACCACAGTCCAGAACCTGGAGGAGATGTGTGGATGGCAAGGTGCTGGATTTCTTCCTGGTGACCTGTTTACCCTTATAGCACAAAATAGTTCAAGTTCTTCTTGTCACCTCGGCACTGACTGGAAAGACTCTTCCTGGAAGATGCAAGGCAGTAGCAAAAGGCAGTTGAGGAAGACACTGCTAGTCCTAGCCCTCTGCCCTGTGTTCCTGGGGTGGTCGTGAGGGAAGGAGGGCAATGTTGTGCCACTGAAGAGATGACTTCTCTGGATCCCTTTCTTCCCCCCCAAACTTTCCTCTGTTCTGCGCCTGCTCTCTGGGTTCACAGGCTGGACTGTGTAAATGAAATGACATGTAGAGACAACCAAGGAACAGGCATGAAACAGTGCACACCAATGTGAGAGCCCTAGGACAACAGAACCCATCCTGGTTGCACAGACCAGAGTGACCAATGCAGAAACGATGCTTGAGAAACTACTTGGAGCATGCAGTCATCCTGCGTTGCATGTGCAGGCCAAGCAGGTTACAGAGTCTTATTGCAAAGTTATAAAGCCGGGTTTTCCTCTGTCTCTCTTTGACGCAAACACACTCCAAAATACAAACTAAGAAAACCAAATCAAACCCTCCCTAAAACAATTAGAAAGATGGGAAAACAGAAAAGTGGGCACCCAGATCAGAGCAATTATGCAATTTTCAGCAGCCTGGTTATTGTTATAAAATCCTGACAATACAGGCAAGACGCATCTTGCTTTCATTCTGTGTGCTATCTTTAATTCACTGTTACACGACACAATAGTCCAACCCCAATGGAGAAAATTACTGTGCACACTGTGAACTCCCATGAACAATAAAATGCAGTTCAGTGCCGCTTATTCATCATATCCCCATGACCTTGAGATATTTAAAAATATAATGAAAACACCTGAGACCCCCAAGTCTGAAAAGCTCTATGCACATACAAATAGCTTCTTTTTTCAAGAGGGTCTTTGTTCAAAATTAGCAAAGTGTCTATCGTGCATACTAAAAAGTGAGAGCAACAGATAAGTAATAAACAGCATTTCCTAGCATAGGAAAGTAGGTCACATCTAGAGTCATTTTCTTCACAAACTTGAGGTGCTTCTGTTCCCCTCCCTTTCTTTTCCAGACCTTTCCATAAATAAATTTCTTGAGAAGACAAAGAGCTCTTTTCCCACTCCAAATATGGAAAATACCTTACCTGGCCGGCTCTCTATCCCTGCAGTTTCTTTGAACTCTCCGCTGATTGTCATGTATCTGACACTCTCACTGAAATCTTGTCTTCCGACACCAGCAGCAAGAAAAATCCCCAGCTAAAGGCTCAGAAAACTAACTGGTAGTGCCAGCTCAGGTCAGCTCAAAATGTCCCACAGACTGCATGACTTCAAGAGAGAGCTCCCTGTGACCTTTCTCTGTCTTGCAGGATGCTAATGCAATTAAGCTCTTACACAGCAGCTGTGTGTAACCCAGGTGGAGCGACAGAGCCATTCAGCCTGACCTCCACCTGGAGCAGAGGCAGGATTTGCTGTAGCCTGCACCGTGAGGAGAGGCAGCTTGCCTGACCACCTCACGACACAGGTGCTGATGGCGTCTCAGATGGCAACAAAGAACCAGGTGTCCGCTCTCCCAACCCCCGCCACAGTGTGGGAGGATCGGAAGAAAAAGGCAAAACTCATGGGTTGAGACAAAGGTAGCCTAACAGAACCTTCAGTTCTGCAAACAGGGATCTCCATTGCTGAAGGAGGAGGCTCTTGAAGGTGATATCATGAGGAAGGCTCCAACAGAGAGGGTTATATTCATGCATGTTTTGTCCTTTCTATAAACATAAAGAGATGAAGAACATTTTGACTTTGAACAAAGGCTTTGGAGTAAGCTGGGAAGCCCTGTTTTGTGTTACATGCTATGTGAGAGCACCTGAAACACTCGGACTGCTCCTGGGGACTGCAGCAGTAAAGCAGTAATGGGTAGTTTCTTGCTAGGGACTGAGATGAATGGGAAAGCCTCTCATTTATGAGGTTATGTTAATTTAGCTCCATTGAATCTCTCTGGGGACCAATAATATTGATTTAGGATTTTGTTCGGATGACAGCTGAAAGGTGTGAGCTAGAAGAATTGTCTGTGCCTTGCCAACTGCTTCGCCCAATTACTGCCTGCAATGGCAGCCTTGAGTTCTGGCTCCTTTTTCACCTTGAATCTTAAGACAGGATACTCAGGGTACTGAGCCATCTCTCTTGTGTTTCCTGCAGCAGGACACCCATTCTGGAGTGATGCTCCACAGGGAAACTGCCTGCTGTGGGTACCACAGCTCTTGACATGCTCTGAAAGTTAAATTTGAGCTGCATCTTCAAGTGGAAGTGAGTCCTTATAGAACTCAATACAAACTTACCACCTGGGTCCTGCAAAGCCTAGAGTGCAATGTAGATGTTAAGTGGTGGGAGACCAAGAAAAAAAGAGAAAAAAAAAAAATCCCCCAAAAAACATAATAAGCAAGCCCATGGGGAGAAATAGCCAGGGACACTACCTTTTAACAGGTTAGGTTGAGTAGTGTCTGTTTATACCAATATAACTGCAAATTCCCTCTCTCCTTGTGGTTAAAGGGGTTGATAGCTGCTCCTCTGCTCTCTCTGAGTCCAATGGGCATTTTCAGTTCCCACCTGGGCTGAGACACCACTGCCTTGGCTCCCCAGCATGGCCAGTCTACATATTAATTGGTCTAAGTGAGATGTCCCACCAGGAAGACACCTCTGATAGACCCTGAAATACTAAAAGAGCCACCTTTTTGTGGACAAGTATGCCTTTCTGTCACAGTAGTAGTTTTATATACCAGAGCATGGTGTTATCCTCTTGTGTTCTAGCTTAATGGTTTAATTCGTCCTGTCAAATTGTTGCAGCAGGAGAACAAGACTAGAAAGGTAACACAACAATTTTCTTTTATAATAGGAATCGTCAAAGCTCCTAAATTTAATCCTTGACTTTCTGGGAACCTGGCTGACAGTGAAAGCTCAGCAGATCTACAGTGAAACAAAAGAGCGTGGACCAGCTACAGCCACATGTCCCTGCTGCTTTGCCATGTTCCACCTTGCAAAGCACCCCTGAACCACAGGAGGCTGATCTTACAGCTGATGCATCATCTGAGCAGAAGTAGCTACTGCACATTTTGGGGGTGGGATGGTGGGGCTTGATGTTATAAATCTTCTCCTTAGGCATTTTTCAAATTTGGAGTGTCTTTTTCCTTCTGAAACAAGAAAAGCATGAAAATAAGACCCACATCAGATTCTCTGTAAAGTGTTCGATGTTGTATGTTACTCTTCCTGAAACTTCCGTCTCTTCTTTGAAAAAAGGAACTGTGCAACCCTTTTGCAAAAGAAGAAAGTCTTGCAGACATTGAAATAAGTGTAACTGCTGCAGAGCTACTCAGCTGATTCTGCAGAAAACCAGAAGCGTTGTCTTGCAGACAATAAATGCTCCCCTTTCATCTCTACTCAGAGGTCTAAAGCTGATCTCTTTAATGCCACCATTGCTGACTGCTTTCTTCCTAAAGAAATCACCTCAAGGAGGAGAAAGAGAGATTTCCTTACACAGTGTGCTGCCCACAGAGGCACAGACGGCCACTTCTGATCATATTTTGAAAATCTCCCTAGCCAGTTGTGGGCAGCTCCTCTTGATTTTAACAAAAAAAAAAAAA
>VYZM01019342.1:108875-176389 GCA_013398915.1 Dromas ardeola
AAAAAAAAAAAAAAGCTTTTTGCCTTACTCCCATTTTGTCTTTCACTGTTTCAGATAGAGATGGACAGAAACTGGCTTCATCTTACCCGGTACAGTCGAGGACGGCAGGATCAGTTGGGCCTCATCCCTTCAGACCCTCCTTATCAAGCATGTCCAAAACACACTGATAATTACTTAACCACCTGAATTAGTGGGGGGAAACTGGGTTTGCTCCAGAAATCTCCCCGGACCTGTAGTGAGCGTTTTCATCAAAGATACAGAGTCCTTTCTCCCTTTGCCCTGTGTACTCCTTCATCATCCCAGCATCTTGAGCATCCTTGCACTCTCGAAGCCCTTCAGATTGCTCCATTGCTCTGACCATTTCACTGGCTCCCTTAGAAGCAATCTTGGCTGTAGTTCTTTGGTATAAAAGGCATTTAAGGGTCCTTGTGAAGCTGTGCACCTCACGGTTTCACTGTGTAGCAGCAGAGGCAGGATGGCCCATGCCGACCTAGCCTCTAATCAGTGTAAGTGTTAAATCAACCCCAGGAGGGGCAATGCCCAAAGCATCAGGCACATCTCCATCAGGGCCAGGTTCTTTGCTAGCATAAACAATACTGTACTCCCTTACTGTGCACAATATGCTTGTATCCTCCCTTCTGTGTCCTGCTAGGAGAGCAGCCCAGAGTCACTGCAAAATTGAAACCATGCAACTACAAAACTAGGAAATTAATATCTGGAATATCCCTTTAGGCTACTGGGTGCCTTTGCGTATCATTGCAGTAAATGCAGGAGAAAAGGAGAGGGTACATCTCGCTTCACTTAGTTGAAAAAGTTCCGAGTAATTTATTTACTTTAATGTTGTGTTTTGATGAATAATGTGCCTGTCTTGGTGTGAGAGGCACAATCACATGTTGTGAGAGGAGGCCAGGGAGGAGGATTCAACCAGTGCACGTGATATCAGCAGGGAAATGAACTACAAAGGATGCATTTTCCTTCGGCAATCCCACTAAATCTGATTGTATCTTGCAGTCTGTAAACACCACTGGGTACCCTAGCCTAAGAGCATGTTGTGCCAGTAAACAGTGGATAATAGCAGTCTAAAGGTAAATATGGCAAAGCTTAGGAGGCTGCTAGGTCTGCCAGCCCCGTTATCATGCTGGACCCAGCTCCCCTCCCGCGGGGCATGGCCAGCCCTCGCTGCTCCCTGGCAGCAGGAGAGCTTGTGAGATACTGATGTAAACAGTCCTGGCGCCATACCCACATCTAAAAGCTGTTGGTCACCATTCAGAGGAGCTTCTCCATGTCAACACAAAAGAGACACAAAGATTTTTCCCTTGCTCGTGCACAGTGATGGGCATTTTTCCAGGGCAGCCTGCAATGTCCTGAACTCTCCTCTGACTGACAGCTGGCAGCAGCTCTACCAGAGGCATGGCTGGAGCACACTGGAGCCCTGCAGAAGGAGCAGGGGAGACATTTGGGGGCCTCTACTCCTGAGAGCCGTATCTTGGGTTTACCGCTAGACCTGACAAGACACTCCAGTTGATCATTACCTGACAAGTGTCAGCAGTTCTTGTCTATGACCATTACTCCTTTAATACAAAACAGCAGGGAAATTAAATAACCTTCTGAAAATGCAGCCAGGCTTTGCTGGGTCTTGGAACAGCCCTTATGGCGTTCTGGCAAGCTCTGCCTTTATTCCGTTTTCTCCACTGGCAGACAGCATGGTTCATTGTGCATATGAGCATATTCAAAAGCGCTACATAAATGAAACGCATTCAGCTTTATGGTATATATAAGAGCCCAGATATGTCAGAACCTTCAGTCATTTTACAAGGTCCGAAGCAGAGGGAGTAGGTACCAGTCAAAAACTTGGGTTTCTTCTGTCTCTCTCTCTCTCATTTTCCCTCTTTATAGAGATTTCTTGGGAAATGAGGTAAGTGAAGCACTGAAATTCCCCCTTGGAGAGTCGATCAGCTCAGAAGTCTGCAAAACCCCAGACAGAAATCCTCCTGCTGACAGCTTTTTCCTCCCTGGATGCTTCTCTTCTGCAGCCTGCCCAGCAGAGCTGTGCCCTGGCTCTCCTCTGCTCACCCGGAGCCAGCCCTGCACTGGCACCGGGCCACCCGACACGACTCTCAGCCCCGGCCCCCATCTTTCTGAAGAACAATCTGGCAAGTGTCAGCACACGCTCAGCTGCTCTGCTACCTTGCAGCCCTCTACTGCAGTCCCACAGCATCCCACAGTGATGGATGCAGGTCACCTGCCAATCCATCCAGACTCTAGCCAAGTAATGAAGGGGGAAGGTTAGCTGCCACAAGATCCAAGTGGGAAATGTTTAAGCTAATGCACACTTCCCCAAAGACATCATACTTCTAAAGATTTATTCCTTTTTAGCAATCATCTGATCGCTCCAGGACCCCACTGCAGCACAGGCATCTGTGGTTCCGAAAATGGTGTGACCTAAATAAAGCAAGCAGACAGAAAGAGGCACAGAAAAGCTGCTAAAGAGAACCGGCCAACCTTTTATGCACATTAGCAACTACAAGTGAAGTCTCATAACTCCCAGCCCAGCTCATTAGTCCACGGTGGCTGTGCACACTGTACATCAGCAATATTTTAATTCAGGCACAGCACAGGACTTTATTTCTAAAGTAACTTCATTTGTTTGTCGTGTTTCAGAGGAACACATACGCACCGGGTGTGTTGCTTCTATCTGGAAAGAGAGGGTCTGTATGCCAGGCAGACACATATAGCAGGGAAATGCAATACTACGGGAATATAAAGTACCTGAGACAACAGGCAGCTTCAGTTCTTGTTAACTCCATTGGATACACGATCTTCTGGATAAAAGTTTCAGCTTGGAAGCTGTCACAGTCAAGAGAAAAGGGCCTGTAATGAAAATGACTGCAAATGGAGTGCATTTTCCTGTATCTCTAGCCTGAAGATGAGGATACAGTTTCCCAAATACCTGTTCTGTCTTTCCTCATCCCAACTGCTACTCCAATAAGAAATCAACAACCTTTTCTATAAGATTTCTTCCACGATCTTGGCTGTGCAACTTGTGAGCAGGAAGGAGTCTATGGATTTGTATGTCTAGATATAGGAATAAAACACATCTTCCTCCCACAAAAAAATTCCTAAGAAAAACTGCACATGGACCTGCAAGCTTATTCGCCTCTGTGAACAAACCCAGCATCAATAGTGAGCTGTCTTGCTTTGGTTCCAGCTGATTCAGTTATTTCCTTATCTAACATATCATGGGGAAACATCATAACTTACCCCTTAGAGACCATACAGCCAGTCATCTGCATGCCTGAATCTTCAGAAATGAAAATGAGAGGCTGTATGATATGTTATCATAGTGGCACTTCCCAGAACAGCTACCATATTGCCGGGTTTGACACGTGTACTAGCAGCCAACAGGTAAAAATATGTAGGCATCAAGTTACTTTTCCATCCTCTTCAGAGACTGAAGCAAATGTGTTTCCACATATACACGCACACACAAAGAGAAATATTTATATGGACACATATTTGTGCATGTAATTTTTATCATAAATCTTCTTTTAAACCTGTCTTAAATATTTTTAAAACTTCCTTAAATAAAGTGTCCTTTTGCACCTCCCTTATATTGGATTTGAAAGAAAAGAAGGTAAATTGCACAAAGGTTTGTAGGATATAAACAATTCAAATTTTCTCCATGAAGTTGCATATGATGTATTATTTAGTGGGCTAAATAGACAGGATCTGTTTCACCAGTTGTCTCTTAATACAGTTTCCAATGATCTGTCCAGACTGACAACAGGCATAACATCTTTCCATCACTTTTAAAAAGCTCAGGGCTAAATTCACAGAAATTCACTGGGACACCCAGACTTCCCCTCTGGCCTTTATCCTTTGACCCCGATGCAGCATAGAAATGAAGCAAAGTCTCAGAACTACGTGAATTCAAGCTAAGCAGGTATTTAAGTGCTATAAAGACCCAGACCCTTAACAAATTCCCTAGACATGGCTTTAGGCAGAGTTTAACCGTGACCAAAAGGACTGGTTTCCCCATATGACAGGGAAACTTTGCTGAGTTGATGTCTCCTTCAGTTTCTATCTTTCCTTACTGTCCCCCCAGCCTGTTTGTCAGCAGTATTTTTGCACTATGTTTGTGACAGTAGTTCAAAATTGCTGTAAAGTAGAGCAGGGCAGTTACTTTTCCTGCCAATCAAACCTGTCACATTTTTGGTATGGTGAGCTGGAGGGGACAGCAGTATCGGCTCTGGTCTGCTTCCCTTTCTGCTAACTCCTGAACTTCCTCTGACATTTTGGTTTCAGTCACTTCTTTCTAACGCTTTGTCCTATGTAAAATTTTGGTTTTTAGTAAGAGACCCCCAACCTAAACTTATCAGTATGGACTAGCTCAGAGGAACTTCTGTGGGAACTTCAGCACGGTCTTTTCATGTGGCCGTTCTCCTCTCTTGGGGTAAACAAGCTCTCCCAGGTACACCTCAGACAGAAGGACACAGCACTTCATCCCGGAGTCTTGTCTGCAGAAGTGAAAGAATAAAGGTATCCAGACTCGGAAGACCCATGAGTCATGGAGGTAGCATTTCCAAATCTTTCCATTCCCAAAGCAGTGGGGTTTGCAAAAGTCATCCCAGAAGACATCTTTTTGAAGCACATTTTCCCTCCTGATCTGTTCTGCAGAGTCCAGCTGCTGAAGCGTTCCACTCTGCGCAAGTCATCCGCGTCCAAGGAGATGCCCTCCAAACCCGTGCAAGACATGTGGCCTTGCTGCGTTGCCCCAGCCACAAGCAGAAGGCAAAACTGGGAGAGAAAAGTGTTTTAGGACTCATCTCCAGAGAGAATGTTTTACAGAAGATAGAAGATAACTGTAAGAAATAAAACACACTCTAAATCATTGTTTTAGTAGTTAACTGGCACCAGACAAAACAATAGGAGATGAGTATTACCAAGTTTTAAAGTTAGCCACATAATCAACCAGAACAGTGAGAACAGCAGATAGTCCATCTATTCTGTAATGAGAAACAGTAAAAAAGAATCTAGGGGAAAAAAAACTGGGAACCAGAGTTGTTTTTTAAAATGAGTTTCTACAAGGAACATTTAGCTTATAAAGAGAGATAAATTACAGGTATGCACTTAATGTGTGTTTATGGTTAAGTCCCTAGGAGACAGAAGGAAGAAAAATGATCTCCGCTTTTTTCCATCTAAGCTGCATTAAAATGAACAGTTGGGGCTGGTTTGTCCATAATTCACTGGGAAGTGGCTGTACAGAAAACCTTCTCAACATCTGCAGGCCTGCCACAAAGCTGTCTGATGAAGGGAAACACCAGGATCCTGGTGATAGAGCCACCGCCTGAATGAGAGGCAGGGGGAAGGAGATGACCCACGATCAGTTAGCAAGGCCTAAAGTATTTTCACAGCAAGGCCCTTGGTTTGGATAGAAATTCCTGAGGAACTCCATCTCTGTGTTTTGGCTGTTTAGCAAAGTGCCTAGGGTAGTGAATGAGCACTGAAGATGGTGTGGGCAGGTAGCTACATCTGCACACACCGTGGGTGCATCAGTGCTGTTTTCCTGAGCTGCCCACAACACCCCAGTCCATGGCTCGGCAGCTGCACTGGTGGGGGGAGCAGGGCATTTCCAACAGTCAGTATCGTTGGCATCTTTGCTCTGTCTCCACCTCCTGTCCCACGGGCTCTAGGCGGACTCCTCGCACTGTGCCTCCCTCCAGATCAAAGCCCAGCACCGGGGAAACCAGAGAAAGCCTTGTTGTCTCTACCCTGCACCACCTTCCAGCAGTTGCCACCAGCTTGACTTGCTCCCCACTTCCTTCACACCAAGCTCTTCCACTCTTCCCCAGCTCTCTCTTCCATCAGCAGCGATGCGCTCCCTCGCTCAGGGCCAAGCACGGCAGGCAATGAACCGACAACGTTCCCACCTGCACCTGGGCTGTGCAGCTGCCCCAGGGCAACCAAAGGGCTTGTTTGATTTATCAGGTCAGGACTCGGGGGAGGAAGAGAGGTCATTGATGGAGAAAACAGGCACCTAATTATACTGTGAGCAGGGACAGAGGTAGCATATGTTGTTGACCGCTGGCTGTATTAAAGAAATAAAACAGATCATTAATGGGAACTCTCCCTGCCAAAAAAAACAAAGCTGCTGTCCTAATAAAGCTGAGAAATAAGGGGAAGGCTGCATCCACAGCATGCTGTTGGACTGTGCATGGACCAGAAGAGCCATAACAAACAGGATCAACTTTGTACGCAGAAGGAGGGTGCTGGGTGGTGAGAATCCAAAAGGTGAAAGCAACATAGATAGGACAGTGCATGGGGCTTGTCCAAAACCACTCTGAGACTGCAGACATGATATTCTCTGTACACACAGGATATGTAAGAAGAGCTTCCTGTGACTGTAGTGAGCAGAAATCATGGCATATCCCGAAGTGACCAGTCCCCAGATGGGCAACCGAGCCCCACTTACATCACACACCTGCCAGTCACAAGCATCTTCCAGGGGATCACCACCACTGTTTGCTATTGGAAATGACACAAGCCCTGGGAAGCTGTAGCCTCTTTTAGGTCTGGGTTACCCCATCGCCAGCTGATTTGGAGAAGACAGGGTCTAGTTTCATGTCACAAATGGCATGGTTCCCCAAAGGCTCTTCCCTTCCAAAAATGCTTGTCCTGCCTAGCAGAGTGCCCGAGACCAAGCGTGTGTCTTCCCTGATGTCTCACAGGGGCTGATCTTACAGCACAGTCTTTCTCGCTGGTGCCATGACAAAGACTGCTCTATCCCTGCCTGTCTCATTTCACAAAATTTCAAGGAACTTGGTATTTGTGAGTCCACTGTCAAATTTGGGTAAGATTGGTCACAAGACTCAAGTGCTCTAAGGTGCAACCGACTGTCAGGCAGCATGATCACACACGTCTTGTGTCCTGGGAAACCATGCTGAACCCCAGCACGTTACGGCAATGCCTCCAAGATGCATCTGGATCAGCCCAGAGACTCCTTTGCCTGCAAAAGCTCGTCACTACTCCCTCAGCCTGATTTTCAACAATCAAAGAGCAGGCAGCTTCAGGTTTCAAGTCAGCACAGAGTGGCTGTTCAGGCTTACAGCGTTGCCCCAAACATTGTAATGCCAAAGGCACATTCTTAAAATCTGTTGTATTACAGAGAGCAATAAAAAAAGAAAAGCCACATAGCTGAGCTGAGGCTCTTCTTGGCCACAGAAGGAGATTTGCAGATGTTAGTGCTAGTAAGCCTGGTGTTCTCACGTGCTGGAGCCAGAGCTCTCGTTTCTCTGAGGTACAAGCATGGGGCAATGTGGCAAGAAACATGTCCCACACCCTGTGCTATTGGGATGAAGGGAGTCACAAGGACTGACAGAGATGACTTCTCATGGGGCCTTTTTGAGCCCAAAGCCCCAATAAATGGCTCTTCACTGCAAGCCAGGGCCCCAACACCTCTCCCATGCCCCAGCCCCATGCAGGAAGGCCCTGCAAGAAGAGAAGGGCCATGCCATTGCACTCCATGTAGATGGGGCATGGCTAAAACCAGTGGGGACTTAAATATTCAAAGCCTGCATGGAAAGGCTGCAAAACTCATGGGGATGGTCAAGCTCTTGCTGGTTTTGTGGACAGACAGGGTCATGAATTCAGTTGAGTTGTAGCTGGAGGCTGCATCATCTCTCATGGAGCAACACATTTGTTCTTACCATCTTTAGAATGTGTAAAGGAGAAAGTGAAGGTTATTCAGGCTGATGCTGCAAATAGAATTTACTCCGAGCAATTAATTATGCCACAGGGATGTGCATGCGGCTGCAAGCACTTGAAAAACAAGTGGGAGATATTGACTTAGGAGCCTTTTGTAAGACTTCTGGTTTTTTGAACCATTGAAGCTGAGGGGCAGGTAGGCACACAAACAGCAGTATCTTTAACTTATTGCCGATTATGTAGTCACACAAACACACCAATTCTACAGCTACATGTCCAAACTGAGCCACTGTCCAGAGCTAAGATTCATGGCTCCATATATATCTCGCTCACCGGCATCTTGGAGTAGGCAAAGGTTTGTATAAGGAAAGATGGAAAGTAAGTAGGGAAAATCAGGGTGAAATCTCTGCGGGGCAGCAGGAAGTTAATTTTGGTACTGCAGTAGAAAATCTGATGAATACATGTATCTTAATGTACATGTTAGGCTTAATGCTAGAGTGATATAGCTGATTCAAAATTCTGATTTCAAAATGTAGTAAAGTCTGAGAAGTTTTAAAGCATGAAGGAAGAGCCAAGTTGTTTGTTCTAGAATATAACAACCTTAACAGAGATCTTTGTCAACTTAAAGAACATGAACAATGTATTTTAACCCAAAACATGAAGGAGAAGTGGGATACTTGTAAGGATAGTGAGAATATTCCAAGTATTTCTCATTTCTAGAGAAATCCTCTCCTACAGCTCTTTCCTGGCCCTATAGAATAAGAGTGAAATGAGAGCTGTGTACCAAACCCCTTTTGGCTGTTCTTAAATCCCAATCAAAATGCCTTAACCACCAATATTTTCCCAGGCCTGCTGATCTGAATGAGAACTTGAAACTTGAGTGAAGACAACAAGATAGAACTCAAATCTGGTTACACTGTTGTGACACTAATATAATTCCTTTGGGGGGAGGGGATTAAAGTCTTTTAATGCCCTGGTTTTATAGGTTTGTGCAAAATACAGCATCAGTTTAGCTGGAGACATCTGGACTCTCCCTGTTAAATGAATAAAGGCTTTTTTAATGCAGAGGATTCTCAAAGGAAATAAGTTCAGTAGTGGGTGAATAAAACATGGAATAAATTTTAAATACTCAAGAGGGAAAGAAAAGCACTGCATAAAATTAAAAATAAAGAAATACGAAGTTTTGATAAATAAAATAACGGAATGTAACACATGTCAAAGGCTATGCAGCCATGAGTAATGACAAAAGGTGATATTAAACGTTGCAGAACCCTGATTAGTTTTGTAATAGTGTATAAATCTGTGAACGTACAGCTTCAAAAAGAAGATTTAAATGTCATTCTCTAAGCAGCTTACCAGAGCTCCATTTTTTAAATCTTCATTATTGTTTCTTGCTAATTTGTTTTTACCAGATTCTCCCACTATCTCCTGTGCACCCTGGTTATGAGGTGTTAAAAGGATTAGGAGCCCATGGATTTCAAGAGCAGTTCATCTTTTCTACACATTCTTGTTCCAGGAAATATAAGCTTCATTGCTAACTCAAAATAAACTCAAAACTGAATAACATAGGTTATCCTTTGCAAAACACTTTGGGAGAAGATGCAGGAAAACAGCTCTGTCTACTGCTGCTGACTTGCAACTACTCTAGGATGGATAAAAAAGAAACCAGAGGTATGGCAGATTCACCACTTCAGCAAAAATGCTGCCCTCATTTCAGAATTATTTTGAGATCATGATGCCCACCAGCATTAGTCAGTTGCTTGACCCAGAATGTCAGAAAGCAAAATAATTTCATTCTTGAAGAGTAAAATTAAAGTCCCAGATGGCCTTACTCTAAAGCATGATGCCACTCGTGCATCTCCAATTGCTGTGATCCCATGACCTAGGAGAACAAGTCCCACTAGGTCCAGGTTTTTATATCCAGCCTCATAGCAAGGAACACCATATCCCACAGCACACTGCAATGACTCCCTTGGTGAACCTGTGGATTGAAGGGCCGCTCCTTGTCTATCTGTGCCTGGCTCTTACAGCCTGTGTGCTGAGCTCCTGTGACCTTGCATGTGCACCATGGACCCAACGCTTGACAATGGGCTATTGACTCTGGACAGAACAACTACCTCAGTACGAGGTAGACCTTTTAAATTTTTTGCTGGTTAATGAATCTGTAAAATCAGGCTTGCAAAAGTGATACTGGATTTATGACACACACCATCTCCACAATCCCACCATCAGTTTACAGATTGCTGGTCCATTTGCTCCCTACCTAAATGATCCAAGCCTGACATAGGTGAAATATGAGGAGCAGTGCAGGGCAATACTCTGGATTAATCTGGAAAAGCAGAAGCTAAAGAAACATCTAATCCCAGCCTACAGCCTGGGTGTCAAGTACCAAGATAACAGAGACAAACTCCCCTCAGCAGGTCCAGGTGGTGTAACAAAGGTGATGGCCACAGTTGCGGCTTGGGATGTTCAGCCTGGACATTGGAAAACCTTTTTCCCATGATGGTGGTACATCCCCTGTCATTGGAGAGAGGGGGATCGCCATTCTTGGAGGGTTTCAAAACTCACATAGGCAGAACCACAGCTGTCCTCATCTAGCACCTGGTGAGAATTCTGCTCCAAGCAGGTCCTCTCTGACCAGCGTTTCTGTGAGTCTGTTACTCTGTGAATAACTGTCTCTTCTTCCATTCACTTTCTCCAAAACTGCCTAACACGATGTATTGGGTTTACATACCAAGATTTTGGTAGTAGGGGAGATGCAGGGATGGCTTCTGTGAGAAGATGGCAGAAGCTACACCCATGGCAGACAGAGCTATGTCTACCCCGCTCCAAGATGGGCCCACCTACTGGCCAAAGCTGAGCCCATCAGTGATGCTGGTGGTGCCCCTGTGATAACATATTTAAGAAAGGGTAAAAAACGCTGCACAACAGCAGCTAGGAGAGAGGAGTGAGAAAATATGAGACCCTGCAGACACCCAGGTTAGTGAATTAGGAGGGGAAGGAGGTGTTCCAGGCACCGGAGCAGAGATTCCCCTGCAGCCCATGGCAGACTCCATGCTGGAGCAGGTGGATGTGCCCTGAAGGAAGCTGTGACCCTGTGGACAGCCCACACTGGGGCAGGCTTTCTGGCAGAACCTGTGGCCCCGCTGGGGACCCATGCTGGAGCAGTCTGTTTCTGAAGGACTGCACCCCGTGGAAAGGACCCATGCTGGAGCAGTTTGTGAAGTACTGCAGCCCATGTGAAGGGCCCACATTAAAGAAGGCTGCGAAGGACTGCATCCCCTGGGTTACACGCTGGAGCAGGGGACTCTATACTTTGCATCCCCGTCCTGTTTTCTCCCCACTGTCCTGTTTAGTAAGGAGAGGCACAGAGCAGCTTGGTGGGTACCAGGAAGCCAACCAAAGTCAATCCACCATACATCATTTCTCTCAAATCACTTAAGCAATAATCAGAATTCAGTTTAATTTACAGTTTATTTATTTGATAGCCAAGCCAGTGTGAATCTGGCCTGACTCACTCACTCCTTTCCTACCTTGCAATTTGCTATTCCCTTGGTTGTGTCTCTACAACTGCTCTTGGGAAGCTCCTTGCCTGCAAACAAGCTGGGGGCAGGTGAAAGTACCTTCAGCACTAGAGAAAGTGTCACACACTGTACCCTCAGAACAGATACCCCCCATCTGAGCTTCTCTTGAAAGTTGCTGCTGTTATTTTCAGTTCTGAAGAAGGCTTTGTGCACCCCAAACTGTGTCTGTTTCTTCTAAGAACATTAGCTAGTCTGATTCCCTTTCCCCATAAAAATTAATTTACTCTCTTCAACAACCTCTTCCTATGACTCTAATGGCTTGTCCATCCTAGAATATCTTCAACATGTTAACCAACAGCTCATAGACAGAAAAAACAATGTGGGGTTGCAATAACCTTCTAGTCTGATCAAAGAACAGGAAGAATTAATTTTTTCCTTTCCATCTAAAGGCTCTATGATTGAATCTGACAACTTCTTGCTGAATTGAAGCATGTCACTTCAGAACAGATCTGATCCAAGACTTCAAATGATGGAGGCCTTGCCTATTGCTAAGAAAGTCACTGCAATATCTAGTTATACACCTCAAAAGAAAAAAGTGCTGATTTCTTGCACTCGCCTCTGTGAGCTGATGTCTCGGTTTGGGGCGGGTTGGCCAATGACAAGATGACAGATGCTCTCCCCCACCTCTTGCTCCAAGGAGAGGAAGAAGAGAGATAGAGTTATGAGTTTAGAAGAAAACTAAACTACTTTAATGGAAAATTAATAATAAAATAAAAAAGGATATAATGAAATATATGCAATATAAATAAATATATACCAAACCAGATCCAGTTCCTAGGAAGACGTCACTGGCAGGCACTGGGGAAGATCCAGACTGGACTCACCAACAAATGGGAACTGCGACACACTGACCTGGATCCAAAGGCAGATGAGCTGACGAAGTCCTCCTCGGACATCAGCCATCGAAGAAAGAGAGCCCCTGGGGAAGCAGCCCCCTGGAGAAGGGCCCATGAGGGAAGAGCTGAAGACAAAGAGCCACCCTGACCCCTTTGGTCCCTCAGCTTTTACTCTGAGCATGGCGGATGGGAGGGAACACCCGATTGGTCAGTTGGGGTCACCTGCCCCACCCACCCCTCCCCACAGGTGCGACCCCTCCCCGGGGTAAACACCCGCATCACCTGACCCTGGTTGCCACGGCAACAGCTGCGAGCCAGGGCCTCTCACCCCGCAGGGATTCGGCCCTGCTCCTCCCCAAACCAGGGCAGCTGAGCCGGCCCACATTGCTAGATGCTTCCCATATCTGTCAGCTTCTACAGCCCCCAGATTTCGAAAGTCAAAGGCAAACCCAATTTTTCATTAGGTAAACAAAAGTCTCTCAATTGTTGTCTTTTTGAGATGCTTTCAATTGGGGCAGCATACTACATTTCCTGGCTTCACCTTTCTTGTCTGCTGAGATTAATGTACAGATAATAAAAGAGGTGCGGAAAGAATCTGAAGGCACCTTGTTCAGCGTGTGACTTCTGGGGATAATCCCTGAGAGCCTTTAGCACAGCCTGGAGCAGGAGAACGCAGAGCCGATTTCATCATGGCAGTGCTGGGTGGCATAATCAGAGAGTTTGCCGTTTATTAAGAATTAACTCCATTGCTAATTAGCACATAAATTCCTTAAAAGTGTTATTATTTCATCAACATTACATCACCCAGCTTCCATAGACTCAGATTCTCTGTCTCAATGACGGACTGCAGACTCCTTCCTTTCCTTCCTTCCTTTCCTTCCTTTCTTCCTTCCTTTCCTTCCTCCCTTCCCTTCCCTTCGCTTCCCTTCCCTTCCCTTCCCTTCCCTTCCCTTCCCCTGTCCCTCTCCCTGAAATTTGCTTCTCATGGAGAGTTCACTTGCCCTCCATAAGCAGCCGGGAGGTATCACCAAATATGTCACGCTGGGAGCAAAATGGGGAGCACTGACAAGTCCTGGGTGGAAGAGCACTGGGTGCAGCATCAAAGCTGAGACACTGCAGACAAGTGGAAGACAGCAGAGGTGGTATCTGCAACACTTCACTCCCTACCTGACAGCACTGGCCGACAGTCAAAAAGATGACAAGTAAGCTTTATTTCTGAAATTGGTTTGGAAAACCCTTCATCATATTCATGAACATTTGGGCAGAGAGGGACAACAACAGCACACAAACTTGAGTACTATACTACACATAAAAATGGAACAAGATGGGTAATATAGATTGGGATGGAGCAAAGGGGATTGAAAGAGAAAGACAAAGAACTTCAAGACCCATATATAATCTTTGACAAAACAGTTTTAATTTGCCAAGCAGAGGAAGACTTGCACAGCCAAATGAAGCTTTTAAATGGATGGATGGAACTGAAAGGGCAAATACTGGAAACAAAGAGACCTGGGCTGAATAAGACTTGAAGAGCTCTGCCTAAGGGTTCCTGCGTGTTCACAGCTCCCACCCCAAGGTTTTATTGGCTGCAGAAACCCTAAAACGATACTCATCACTTGGAAAAGGCTGAATCAGATTATAAGATGAAGCAAGAGTTTGCAAGGGGCCGCTATAGACCTGTAGCCTGCGAAAAGAAGATGGCAGCATTACCACCTGCGTTGGGAAACCCTTTAGCAATGCTGCAGAGCATGACTGGGCCTTCATTCTAAAGGGAAATGGAGCATATATTACAGGTGAGTTATATATAGGTAGCAAACAATACATTGGGAAGATACATTTTGGGAGATTACTGGAAAACGGAGGGAAAGAATAGCTTGATTAGTGGGTTAGGGTTATTGTTGATCTAGCCAACAGTCTGACCTCTGTGGGACCAAGACAGTGGAACAGGAGTTTTGAGACAGGTAAGCTTTCAACAGGTTCCAATTCAAAGCTGAAAGTGTTTCACTTTTCCACAGTTTGGGTCACTGGGAAGGATCCCCTTGCTCTAGGACAGAAACACCTTGATCATGTTGGTGTCCTCTTCCTCTAGAAGTCATAGAAGTAGACAGATAGGCTGTCCTCAAAACTGTGAGGCTGGGACAAGAGTCTCCTGGCCCTGCAAACTTGCACAGATATATCCAAGAAGAAAAAAAATAATTTGCTAATTCCAAGGGTAGAAATTCTGGAAAGGTGTACTTCCATTCTTTGATAGGCTCAGTGGACTGAAAATAAAATTGTAATGGCAGTTAACATTACTGGGATGTATTCAGGGAGGTCACAGCTTAGGAAGCCCTCACCAACCTGTGAGGCAAGGAATGGTTGCAAGGATGTCAGTAGTGTCCGGGGGGAAATCTGGGCTGGGCTCACATTCTGCACCAGCCACTCAGGAGCAACACCTGCACATCCAAGGGCTGTGGAATACCAGATTTAAAAAGATATCAAGATGCCAAAAGAAAAATCCCTAATCGGGTGGCAGGTAGGTTTAAGCTTGCCTGTCCACTTGGGCTTCACAGACACTGTCCATGTCTGTGAGACATTATACACTACAGGTAGGCAAACATTATCCCCGCTTGGCCAGGCTGCGTCAACCCATAGGCACAGAGAAAAGTCATGTTTCTCTGCACAAGCCTGAGCAGCTCTTGGTCCTCAGGGAGGTGCCTGCCCTGTTTCCAGACCCGGGACTGCTCAGCGCAAAGGTCCTGCCGTGGCTTGCAACGCCCTGCCATTCTGTATCAAACAGAGCATGGCATTTCACCTAGCCTTCTTAATGCAGAGGCGACATCCCCTCCCCATGGAGCAGACAAGCCATGGCCCAGTCTAGTGAAACTGAAGCGTATCTTTGAAAAGCATATCTGCTCTGACTCCGAGGATGGCTCTTCCAGGGGCAGTACTCGGTGAGCACAGCGACCCAGCTCTAATGATTCACTCACAACACAGATTTTCTTTGCCTCCTGCTTAGTTAACCAGAGCAGCTGCAGCATCTGCCCATGAAGCGTCTGGCTTTGGGAGCATACTGGGCTGCGAACGAAGCAGACCCAGGATGACAAAACCCAGCAGCGTGTAGCTGAGAGAATCCATTGCTATTTTTCCCTGACTTTGGCCTGCTGCAGACAAGGGATTTCTTGTTTAAATTCTGACCTGACAAAGTCACTTTGAGAGTTGTTTATCAAAAGGGATTTTTTCAGGGGGATTTTCTTTTGCAGTGACAGGAAGATGCCATTGCACGCGCAGCCACATGCATTTGGAAAGGCTCATTTGCTATAAACCAAAGCATCTTCTTCTCCTACCATAGGCAGAATAGTCTGTTCCAGAAGCAAACTGAAGCTTCTTCTCTCTTTCGTGCTACAGCTACTGTCCTGACAGCCGTGCTTAACCTCATTAGACAGACACTCTGAATTTCAGGGCAGAAAGAAAAGCCAGAAGAGAAGCTAGATGTCGTCTTAGTTGCAGCATAGTAAAATCCATGTTTTTAGGGATCACCAGCAAACCAAAGATCAAAATTCAGCTCATGGATTCGTGAGAGGTTTATGTGGGAATTTGCCTTCCTGTCCTGCAAAGCATTTTGTCAGTCTTACAGGAAGGATAAGATTTGGTAAACACAGATGTCTCTTAAAGAATTGTTTTTAATGTATAAACATCTCCCTTTGCTGATAATTAACAACTGCTACATTATTTCTTTAGCAGTGCCAGGCAAACCTGCTGAAGGTAATGCTGTATACTGGAGCAGAAATCCCCCCGTTTTAAAGAGCACAAAGTAGCATCATTCCCAGGTTTCCTGGTTTGTACTCTGCCTGTGAATGTGTGCGCGCACATGCTGTTACATCAGCTGCTGTCCTCCAAGATAAGTGAGCAAGGACCAGTAGCGATACAAGACTCCAGGCAGGGTTCACATGAACGGCTGTACTGGAATAAGCCCCTTGTGCTCAACGCAGCAGGCTGGGATTGGTTTTCCCCATGGGATGTTTCACACTGAAGGCATATTTCCCAGGGGACTTCAGCAGCTATCCACAACTTCACTGCACAGCACGGCGCATGTACGTAAAAATCCTATCAGAAGCTGAGCTTCTAGCACTATCATGTTGAAATCTGCCCACGCTGGTGGGAAGATGTGCACTGGGGAAGCTGGAGTCAGCCTTTTTGGTTTTTCACAAAGGGCATTTTTCTGGAAATGTTTTGAAAAGAATATGTGGTACAGAGCCCCGGATGGCAGACTAGTTGTGCTTCTCTCTTCAGCATTCACCTTGCCCCAGTGACTGTGCAAGGCTGGCGTGAAAACAGACCCAGAACTGTTCTATGCAACTTCCATTGATACGTTAATGGTAGGTACCCACAGGTAGTTTGCAATGATCTGTAAGAAGGAGGTGTCCTCTGAGCACTTTTTTATGAGGAAAGTAAGTTTTAGAGAGGAAACTTGATCATCAACAGGACATGCACATGCACATACAAGCATATATGTAAGGTGGACAGGGATGTATACTTAACATCAATAAACAGGGCTGTCCCTACTGACTGCAAGCTCTGGCATCAGCTTGGCAAGTGTGGGAAAGTGGCTGCTGCCTGAGATTATTGGGAGTTAACTGCTTGCTTCATACAGAACGTAGCTACAATTCATAGAAGTTGGAGGTCTTTTTATGGAGAAAGAAATGGTCCAGGAGTTTTACGTGTCCCAGAAGGGACAGGTGAGGATGTGATGGAGCCTCTGGCACAGTGTGGCTCTTCTTTGGACAGCACTCAGCCAAGGGTACTGACAGTCACTTTGTACTGTTGAATTATTCAGGAGTCCTTCACAGATGACTGCAAGCAAGGGAGAGCGGAAGGTCCAGGAGGAAGTTTGGGAGGAAATGCTCAGTGTTCAAGGAGAAAGTTAAGTATAAGCCAGATTTTTCACAGGACTTCAGGCCGGCCAAGGATGGCAGACCCTCCTGATGGACGCATAGGCTATACAGAGAAGGCAGTTTCACCCTGTTACTGAAAATCTTTGCAAGTGAAACTTTATGACAAGGAAAAACCTTACCCATAAATTAATCAGATCAAAGTAACAAGGTGGAAGAGACCAAGTTAAACATTGGTAAAGTCAACTGAAAGCCATATATTGCATTGCAGCATTTATGTGGCACCTGTGATTGTGTTATGGAGCTGTTCAGCCACCTCTGAAAAGATGACATTTCTTTTATTTACCAGTATAGCAGAGCTTCCTCTACATGAGTTACAGACATGTCCCTTCCTTCACCCATGGGACACATAGAAAAACTGAGGTTGAAGTGCCCATAGATTTTCTTCCAGATGTGTGAAAGTAATAGCAATATACCAAAGTGACATTTGACCTGCTGCCCAGACAAAGGCTTAGAATCAATGTCCCCATGAGCTCTTCAGAGGTGTTTTCTTGCTCTGTTTCCCAAGAGCTCACAATGCTTTTAAGGCCCAACAGCCCTCAGAGCTCCTGGGACAGTACTTGTGTAGACAGTGAAGAGGAAACATGGTGCTGTGGCCTCCAAAAAACCATCTTTCCCAGCAGGTCATCATCTTCCTCCTCAAGAGATTTCCAATTCAGGCAGCTGCATATACCACACAGTGGCTGACAATTAAGACAATCCTGGATCAAAAGGCCCTAAGAGATACAGTACAGCGAGACAGCTGGCTGCACTGAATGGCCTAGAAGATTACCTCAGCAGGATGTTTTTGTGCCTTTTGAAATACAGAGTTCCCTTCAAGGACAGGTGGCAGATATTTAATGGTAAATCATATGTCAGAGACAACCTACAAGCGAAGCACACAATAGATAAAGGATGACCCTATTCATTTATCAGTATGCCTGCTCTCTGCCAGAGGAGACCAGGAAAACTGTTTTGGGTTTTTTTCACTCTATCTCTTCTCTACTGTGCTGCTTTGGTTTTTTGCTTCCTCTTTTTTCAGCTCTGCTGCACTTGAGAGTAGCAAGGCTTAAAAAAGCTAGCTTTAGGGACATTTCTGGTCTTCAGGACAGTGAGTTGACATTGGGGAAGGCAAAACATTTGTTAGATATTTTCTCTGAGGCCTTCAGGAAAGCAGCAGCTCTGTATTGCCGGTGGCAGAATTGTGACCTGGCAGTGCAGGTGCCAGCAAAGTCTGGCAGGGAGCTGAAAACTTCAACAAAGTCTTAGTTGGTCTGGGATCTGCAGGGTGTATTCATTCTTGAGAAAGAACCATGAACACATGTTCACACGAAATTTCAGTTTTGATGAACCATAGATTTGCAGGCAGTAGACACGCCGTCCAGAAGTTCTCAACCAGCACTAATTGTAACAAGTTTTCTTTTCCTCAAACATCTGGGGTTTTTTAGACAGAGCATCAAGGAAACTCACCCTATGACAGTGTTCCTGCTGCGAGTATAAATGTCCTTCTCATTACCCAACTGACAAGAAGTGTCAGAAATTGTGCTGTTGCTCAGTAAGCCACAGAACTGCATTTGCGCTTAATTTCTTCATTTTTACTTCTCAAATTGAAGTTGAGAGTCCCTACAAAGTCTTATCTTGATTATCACTGGCTGTGAGCCAAAGTACACTTTGCTCAGCTTTCCATTAAACGCAAATCATGAGCAATCCAACAGCTTCCTGGAGTATCTTGCACGAAAGGAAGATGAATCTACGGACTGAGAAGAGGGAGCAAACTTGTGATCTCCTCTGAAACACCTCAGCCAGCTCTAAAAACTGTCTATTTTGTTAACCTGCACCCATGTCAGCCCAAGAAATAGGGCTTACTTGAAGGGACAGCGCAAGCAAGTTCAGCAGGGACTACATAGTTTTTAGAGATTCCACAGCCAAGGTAAAATCTTGTCACTGTTCAAGGAAAATATAGCAAGCTGGATTCAATAACCTGAGAGATGTGAGGCTGCTGCAGCCTTACACCCCCACGTCCAAACAGTAGGGAGCCTAAAAATGTTTCCCTGGTAGGCACATGCACACAGAGCATGTTTATATAGCACATGTATATGTATATACATGGCCAGCCACACAGATCACAGACATCCATATCAACACAAACAGTACCAACAGCTTCATATCAATCCCTTCTCTAGCTGAGCAGAATAAAGGTCCCCTAGTGAGAACATATATACACATATATACCAGGTGGCTCCCTCCAGTATCTGAGCTCAGACGCCCAGTCTGCCCAGTATCTGCCCCTAGATCCCAGTCTCCCCAGTTGCTGGCATCCAGGGCCATATGATCCCTCGAGGCTGCAGACCTGCTCCAGCTGCTGGTACAGACCATCACACCCTTGGTCCCACAGCCAACCCCTCTGTGCTCCTGCCCCTAGACATACAGGTGCCCTCCCACCTCAGAGATACCCCCCCCACCCCTTGCTCCCTAGGCCATGTCACCTGCTGGATGGCTGGTTCGGCTTGATCTCGGCTAGCCAACACAGGCTTCCACACCCGCACTCGCTCCAGCCACGCTCCAACCCCTGGTCAACTCCAGGCACCGCACTCACACCCCCGTATGCAGCAGTGCACACAGCAAGGAGAGTCCCTCACCTCAGACAGGGTTAGAAAGCAATTTAATAAGAAGATAGGTCAGACTGTGCTGACTGGGTGCAAAGCACTGCCAGACGAGTGCACTGAGCAGCAAAGGGGCCAGTCCTGTTTACACGTGACTGGCCTCTTTGTCCCCTTACCCCACTATTTTCCCATTCTTGTTCCTCCCCAAATCACCTAAACACCCTGCAACGTAGCTGGGACCAACCACCTGTTTGGAACAGAATTGCAGTGCATCTCCGGTGCTCCCCCTTGGGTTGAAATGGTAAAAGGTGCCCACTCTCTCACCACAGCATGGGCACCCACAGTACCTCACCCATGGCCATGTTGCACAGCAGGCTCACCAGCAGTGCTGCCTGCATTAGCCCATCTCCCCTGACCTATGAATTTGATGCAGCTGGCCCTGTTTAGGATAATACATCGTCCAGCAGGTCAAGGAAGGTGATTCTGCCCCTCTACTCCGCTCTGGTGAAACCCCACCTGCAATACTGTGTCCAGCTCTGGGGCCACCAACATCAGAAGGACATGGACCTGTTGGAGCAGGTCCACAGGAAGCCACGAAGATGCTCAGAGGGCTGGAGCACCTCTGCTGTGAGGACAGGCTGAGAGAGTTGGGGCTGTTCAGCCCGCAGAAGAGAAGGCTCCGGGGAGACCTTAGAGCCCCTTCCAGTACTTTAAGGGGGCCTAAAGGAAAGATGGGGAGGGACTCTTGATCAGGGAGTGGAGCAATAGGACACGGGGTAGTGGTTTTAAACAGAAAGAGGGGAGATTTAGATGAGATATTAGGAAGAAATTCTTTCCTGTGAGGGTGGTTAGACACAGGAACAGGTTGCCCAGAGAAGCTATGGCTGCCCCATCCCTGGAGGTGTTCGAGGCCAGGCTGGATGGGGCTTGGAGCAACCTGGTCTGGTGGGAGGTGTCCCTGCCCATGGCAGGGCGTTGGAACTAGATGGTTTTTAAGGTCCCTTCCAACCCAACTCATTCTATGATTCTGTGATTCTAATGGGAGATGAATATGTCTGGTCCTGCTTGGAGTCAGGTGTTGCAAACACCAGACGCAAGCAGCCCATACAGCACATGTTCCCGTCTCCCTGCACCCTAAATTGTATGTGCCATGGGTCTCACTGCATTGTTTTCCTCTGCAAAATCAGCCAGGTAACTTCACCTACTTATAAACCAGTGATATCACAGTCCAGGATGCCTGTTGCTTTTATTCCAGGGATTTGTGGTGCTCTTGCCTCACCTGCATGAAGGAGACCCACCAGTGGCATTTCTGTGGCAGACACATTGCTATTTCTCTGGCTGCAGAATTAAAAAGGTGCTTTTCAGACACTCCGAGCGCTTCAATGCTGTTGGGGCACACAATACTGAAGAACAATGGTGCAGCCACAGGGAAGAGCAAAGCTGATCAGATAGCCTGAAAAAAGAAAATTGCAGGCTTCATTTTCAAAGAATGACTGTTTCATCCTTGCTATTCCTTATTATTAGGTTTGATGTTAATATTTGATGTCCAGTTATTTCTCCTGACAAAAGTGCTTCAGAAAAAACACAGTCTTGCTCTCTACTCCCTTACTAAATTTTATTGGAAATAAAACAGTTCCTCTGTGGAGTTTGCTTCTCTGGCACAGAATTTTTTGGGTTTGTTTTTAAAAAGAGCTGAACAAGGATTTTGTTGGATTAACTGGCTTTCTCATAATAAAAGCCCTGAGTAGCTCTAATTGTATACTTGGCTTTGTTTACAACAATTATATCAGCTTCGCTTTTCTCTGTAATTTATTTCCCAGTGTTTTTATCCAGCACACGTTTATGTAATTTTTTTTCTAAATGGGCCAATTGTTCCCCAAATGCCTGAAGCTGTTGCTGTGCTAATTCATTGACTCAGGTTGCTGTGTCCTATACTGCTGTCCTCCTCGCATCCCTCAGCAAAAAAATCGGAGAAACGGAAGCGTACCTTTTCCCAGAGACCTGAGTGACAGGTTGGAAGCAGCATAAGGAATGCAGAGGATAGATGTCCCAGAATTTGTGCCGCACTACAGAAGTGACAGTCCGTTTTTTAATGTTGAGATGAAAACTTTTCTCAAACTCTGACAGAGGGTTTCCCTAAGTGGAAACCACTGGATACAACTTTGTGTTTCTGTTAAAAGACCAACACTGTGGCATTGCTTTTAGCCTAAAAATGTGTCTAGAAATATGAAAGCAATACAGGTCTCTTTATCTTGGCATTTCCCTTTTCTGGTATATTCATGTTGATGGGTTAAACTTGAATGTCTGGATTTTATTTGAATGTGTAAATAAATATATGATATAGTGTCTATACAGAGAGGGACATCTGTAGGTACAGATACTTGAATATACGATGTATTTTTTTGAAGGGGGGAGGAATGAGAATGAAGACATTTTACTTTCATTTTCCTATCATAAGAAAACTATAAGCCCGTATTTTAAGCCTAGTGGTCTGGAGAGTGTCAGTTTGACTAGAAGAATTAAATTTGATGTGTGTATTTCTGTCCCGAAGTTCAAGGCCCTAGGAACACTGCAGGTCTGAGCTCTGAATCAGCTCCTTATACAATAGATGTCTTAACAGCACAGATAACTATTAAAGGCTGAGACAGGAGTAGAGAAAAAAATCTCTAAGAATCAAGCAGTGGACAACCTTCAACAGCCCAGGCCAAAACTAGTATCTCAGTATTCAGCTTACTTGAATTTCTGGGTTTTCTCATGTCTTCAGTTCCCTCCCTTTGTTCCCTCCTCCACCTCATGCTTTTCTCCCAGTCACTTCCTTTCTTTTCCTCGCATTTGATTTTGTGAACACTGAAGTCAGTATAAGTCCTTGCACTGGCTGAGACATTCTTGGACCTCTGTATGCAGGCTGTGTGTGTGCACCTTGCACCTCCCAGAGACCCTGCTTCAGGTGCCCTTCCTGGTGGCTCTTGGAGCAGATCTGTCCCACCTGTCTTGTCTTGACCCTGGCCACACACAGGATTCAGGTTTTGGGTTAACCTCGGGTGTTTTTTAATAACATTAAAAGAAAGCCTTAAGCAACCATGGTTTCAGTAACTGATCCTCTGAAGAGCACATTCAGCAGCCATTCTCATACCCTTTCCCAAGTCTTAGGAAAGAAAATGCCTTCCTTCAAACTCCAGGCGCCTTTGCAGTGCCACAAAACATAGTAGCTGGTGAGCACAGCCACATGAACAATAGCTGAGGTACACAGTCCATCTTCACTTTTTTTTTTTTCTACAAAGTGCTTCAAATTTGGTTTGAAAACTTGCCAGATCTTGAACACAAAAGCCATGGGATGTTTCAGCACATTCAGTGCTTTTCTCCATGAAACCAGAATTGTCTTGCAGTGTTTGGCTAGTCTAGTACCAACGTGTGTCCTCCTCTCCATCCCCGTGAGGCAATTCTAGCCTTCCTTATCAAACACGATGTTCCTGATGCCTTGTCCTATCCGCAAAGACATAAAGAACAGTTAATGGCCCTTCTACAGAGAAGTAACAGCTTTTTTATGAATGCAAGGCTTTTACCATATCCCTCTTCAGTCTTCTCTTTTCTGAACTGAACCACCCCTGTGCAATTCTTGCACAGATCATTGTTCTCTGAGATACTAAATCGGCATAGCACCTTGATACCTCCTGGCAATTTCACAAAATGCTGCTCACCAATCTTCAATTCTGCAACAGGTGGTCTTTGGAAGCGAGTATTTCTCCTTGCCTTTGTTACATGTCTTTTATCCCAGATCTGGGTGCCTATCCAGCCCAGAAGAGCCTAAACAAACAAGAACTAGGTTAAAGAGTCTCCTCTCCTGCACAAACCACAGCCTCCTTCTCCTAGATACAACTATCACCCACGTCTCGGACTTAAGGGTGCTGTAAGTCAGTTCCTGGCCTTGTGGAGCTGGAAACAGGAGGAATGGGATATAAATCACACTAGACGGTTGTGGACTGATGAAACTCTGACAATTCTTAAGGACCTGAAGATCCTCTAAGGAAATTGGGAAAACACCTAACATTCCTCTGGGGCACTGAATCCTCTCCCAAACCTGGTTCTGCTTATGCCACATATCTCCTTTTTCCCCTCCAGCAGAATATCATTTTACCTGGTGAAATCCAGAAGACCCTGCCACAAAGCCTTGGAGACCATGAGCTGCCACAAAATTTTAAACTGGAGTTATGTGGTTCATGGGGAAAGCTCAGAGGAAGCTCCCTGTGACTTCTGCCTTTTGAAATAACAACCTTGTATGTTTAAACACTTCCAAACCTCCTACATAATTAGTTCATTTTCTCATGCAGACGCACGCATGTGATTTTGGGCGATGCACAGACACCTGTCACAGTATATTGGAGGGCAAGACAGACTTGAAGCTGCATTTGTAGACCTGGATGATAATCCCAGTCCGGAAAATGCATGAGGGACTGCACTGCTTTTCTCTCCTCAGCTTGGTAAAGTGACATTTCTGCTTGTGAACCAACATTAAAAAGTTCCAGAGTTGTAGATGAGCAAGCCTATATTGCTGTGAAAGCTGCTTACATGTAGAGATTGTCCTAGAAAGTGTCAATACCAGCTTCAACTCTCATGGTAGAAAAAAAAAAAACCAGTACAAATAATCACTCATTTTCAGGAGAAAATTATAGACAATAGAATACTCCCAGCGTTCACAGCACACAATAAAAACTGACAGATAAAAAAACCACACTCTATTAATCTGTCAAGCAGCTTGTGTTACAACAGGGAGAAAACACTGAACACAGGACCTAGTACCTCCAGTACTTTGGGAGAAATCACAAACATGAACAGCAGAAACTTCAATTATCCTGCAGCTCACAGGAAATTTATCAACCACACTAGATGCGGGAAAGGACTGAATGAGCAAAGCTGTACAGAGGGATTGCAGCTTAATTCAGCTCCAAGATGTGTATGAGCCTTAAGATGCTTATTTCAGTTTACCTCTTTGCCTACAAAACTCCTGTGAACAAGTTATCCGGCAGTATTTACTGCTTTTCGCTTTCCTGGCAAGGCTGCAAGCATAATAGAAATCTCCATGTCAGAAGGAAACTACTTCACCCAAAAGCAGTGAAGTATGCTAACAGGGGAAAAGAACAGTAATTCGCAGATCTGTTTTTAAGTTCAAGAGTTCATTTTTGACTTTTTTTTTGAAACAATTTTAACAATTTCAAATTTATCTGATCTGAAAACTCATATGGTAGCAGAAATACTGTAAGAGGAAAAAAAATAATCTGGATGGTTTTAAAGGAAAAACTGTTCAACTGCTATGTTTTGTCAGCCTGGCCACAGTCACATTGTTAGTTGGGGAGCAGGGCAGGGGGCTGTGTGTCTTCTTCCTTTCTCAGCCAGGCTGGGAGCTGATCAGAAGGGAACCTTATGTGATAGTGGTTGCACATGGGATTTCACTTCCCTTGGCTGCATTAGCAGATCATTAGCATTCTCTTTCTAAGGACTCATTTATGTGAGTGAGTGTTTCAGCATCTTTACTCTGAAGGTGGTGAGACCCGGGCCCAGGTTGCCCAGAGAAGCTGTGGCTGCCCCATCCCTGGAGGTGTTCAAGGCCAGGCTGGATGGGGCTTGGAGCAACCTGGTCTAGCGGGAGGTGTCCCTGCCCATGGCAGGGGGGTTGGAACAAGATGAACTCTAAGGTCCCTTCCAACTATAACCAGTTACCACTGCTGATATCAGTGACTCTTGCACAGCACGTGCCTCCCATAGTACCTAAACACTATTATGAGAATGGACAGCCCACCTTGTCAAGATCTGATGCTGTTTTACACTGCCCTGACAGCTTCCTGGCTTGGGCTTCTTTCTATTTTCATTTTAGAGCATGTTCACATTAATAACAGCATCTGAAAAGCATGTTCTCATTATGAATGAAAATCTGCTCTCCAAAAAACTAATCAAGCAACACATTCTTGCCTGAAGCAGCTTTTTAATGGAAGAAAAGCTTCATGTGCATGTTACTAAATATCATCTCCTTACAGTTGCATACTGTTTCCATTAATAGACTTTCCTAAGACTCAGCCATGCTGATAAATGTCATTTTTCACTATGATGAGAAAGTAGGGACACTTTGGATAGGTGTTGGTCTATTTAACGTCCCTATAAAATACACTGAAAAACCAAAAAAAAAAGGAAATTCCTCCTATTCTTGTCCTTCTACCACAGAACAGTGGATTCCCCAGGCTCGCATCCTCTCATCTACAAACCTGCATCCTGATTACCAGTCAGAGAAATGTATAGTGATATGGTGATGCTGTCCCCAAAGAAGCTCATGATCTAGAGGAGCTGAAGATTGTTTCCTGTTGTGAATAGAAATTAATTAACCTCTTCTTCCTAACAACAGCCTAAGCTGCTTGCTTAGCAGGGTAGCTTTATTTATAACCATTTTGTTATTCGCAGTGTGCCAAAAGACAGGAAAAATTTAAGAGTGAAATACTTAATTCCCTCTATCAAAGCACTGATTTTCTTGCACCCCTTCTTGTCAGGAATGGGAGAGTTCACTCACCCTGCCACAGCCAACAAGTTACACATCTTTCTAACTGTGGGCATGGTTTCTTCTCTCTTCCATGTAAGGAGAGAAGTGGTCCTTGGCTCTGACAGCTAGGCACCGAACAGAAGTGTGAGCTATGACCCACGGCATCCCATCCTCTCCCCCAGCCCTTGGCTGACTCCCAGCCTACCAGAGCTAACCCAGGAGGTATTGACAGGGCTAAATTTAGAGAAGCAGCATGCAGGGGGACGCAGTGGTGTTCCTGGTACCTGAAATCTGGCTCGGCAGCTGCAGTATGACAATGCTGCTTCTCCCCATTCCCGTAAACAAAGTTGTACACCTCCCGCACCCTGAGTAGGAGCATCCATCCAACCGAGATACCACCTGGGGCACAAGATGCATGGAAAACTGGCTGGCTAGTCAGGCTCAAAGTAGGAGCAGCACAACTAGATACCTGCCAGCTCTATTTTGAGTGGGCTTTAGGAAGACACAATAACTACCTGAGCAGCAGGATTTGATCTCCTGGGGGGAACGCTGGATGCTAAGTCAGAGATTTAGAGATCACATCTATGTCCAGAGGAGCTCTGCATGGCCCCCATCTGCTGCAGCCCCAAATGTGAGAGAGGCTGGCACTTTTGCTCTCAGACAGCCCAGCCTCCCCCTGCTCCTGCCCAGGAGACTGCCGTGGAGCTGAGCACAGGACCGGCACAGGGGGATCACTGCTCCCTGCCCCCTCCTTCCCCTCTGAGCTCAGCAGAACCATGTCAGTTCTGCAAACACAAGAGAATTAGCAGCTCCCAAGAAGTGAATGCACTTTTTCTTCCAGTAGCCAATGGCCTAAAATAAAATATTGCAGCTGTTGGTACCTTGTGGGATGGCAAATTACAATAATGCTTTCTAGAACACCTATGTTGTGGACTTGGTTATGGCATACAGCTGCACTACAACTTTGCCAACCAGTAGATTAGAAATTATGGTTTTACTCTTACTGATGACATCCTCCTACCTTGTGATGGATGTGTCTTTGCGCTAGAAAAACATAAGCTACATATGTATAGCTCAAAAATAAATTCTTAATAAGGAGCTGAAAAGTTGTTTTCACTTTTTAAATGCAGCCTATATATCAAATAAAATAGAGTCTGAGTAAGGTAAACAGCTGAGGAGGCTACCTCAGCAAACAAACAAAGCTCAGGAACTGAATGAATGAGAGTGCGCCATATGGTCATGGTGTATCTATCTAATGGACAAAACTGGCAAAATCAAAGAAGCCTTACATACTGAGCTCTAAGCTACTCTATGTTTGTCAAGGGATTAATAAAATTGTGAATTTTATTGCAGAATGGGGAGAAGAACTTTAGTTCATTTTCTCAAGTCCTTCATTCTTGCAGTCTGTAGCATTGGCTGATGGCCTAAAGCAAAATACTTCACAAGGAGGAACTTATTCACTGTGGATCAGTCCACAAAGGCACAGCTGACATTAAAAATATCCTAACCTGTTAAGTGCTTAGAACCATTTTAAACATCACTCTGGGGCAAAAAAAGAGGTGTTTGATTGAGTTGTAGTGAAACTCATCATCCCTCCCACAGTCTGTCTATGGTTAATCACTACACACTCTGATTTCGCATGGCATGACATAGGAAACCTGCTGGGAGAGAAGAGGAGGTAGAATCATGGAATCGTTTTGGTTGGAAAAGACCTTTAAGATCACTAAGTCCAACCATTAACCCAACGCTGCCAAGTCCACCACTAAACCATGTCCCTCAGCACCACACCTACACATCCTTTAAACGCCTCCAGGGATGGTGACTCAACCGCTTCCCGGGGCAGCCTGTTCCAATGCTTGACAACCCTTTCAGTAAAGAAATTTTTCTGAATATACAATCTAAGCCTCCCCTGACACAACTTGAGGCCATTTCCTTTTGTCCTATGGTCTGTTACTTGGAAGAAGAGACCGACCCCCACCTGGCTACAGCCTCCTTTCAGGTAGCTGTAAACAGCGATAAGGTCTCTCCCCTCAGCCTCATTTTCTCCAGGCTAAACAAACCCAGTTCTCTTAGTTGCTCCTCATAAGACTTGTGCTCCAGACCCCTCACCAGCTTTGTAGGGAAGGTTGGACCAGGTAAAACCCATGCCATTGCCTGCTCACCCTTTAGGGTGTCACACACCGTAATACCCAAGGCTCTCCCACCACTGGCACATGACATGACTATCAGACAGGGCTTGCTGGGGGTGTTGGACACATCCACCTTTTGGGTGTTGCCGTGCACCAGAAAAGGGCCCAGCTCCCCACTCCAGGGAGCAAGCCCAGGCTCCGATGCTGAATGGCATGTTAGCCAAGGCTCGAAGCTCAGCACGTTTCCCATCCTCCCCTGCCTGCCTGACTACCCCACAGCATGCATGCCTGGCCTTTTCTTCCAACCAACATTTCCCACTTCTGATGAAGTGATATTGAAATAGCCAGCGTTAACATCACGGCTTTCTCCTTGGAGATACAATCTAAAAGGTGTCATAAGTACATGTTCCTGATTCTCCTGGGCACAAAGAGCAGAGATCCCCATTTCTTTCTGCATATTCTGGCCAAGTGAACGCTTTTCCCAAGACTTCTTTCTCACATCACTACTTCTTTGAGGAGAAATAAGAGAATTTGATAAAAAGCAGGACTCCCAGTGAGAAGTGCTCATGGGACATCACCACACAGTGCCAGCATGCCTGGCACAGCCTCTGGGTTCCTCCAGGAGCATCTGGTTTTCTCATTTCCGAGAAACACCCCCTAATCCTACATCCCCAGCCGAGACTGCTCATGAGACAAGACACTCCAGATTTTGGCTTTGTTTGTCTCACATGGGAAATAAAATCAGCCAGAAGGACAGTGAGGAAGCAGTGCTTCATGTAAAATCTCTTTCCCTGGTGTTTGCCATCTTTGTGGTTTCACCTGCTGGCCACATGAAAGAAAAGGAGCCTCTCTGTGCAGCCAAAAGAATTACCGAGCAGACTACAAACCCTGTGACATACTTTTATCACTACATCTGCAGCAGTTTATCTCGAATATAAACAGGTGATACAAAGGCAGGGAAACGTCAGGGACACCATGATGAAATCATCGGAAGAAACAAGAGCTGCTGCTGCTGAATTTGGTGTCAAAAAACCTCCAACTTTTCAAAAGAGCTGAGGTATGTGCTGCAAACTAGATGTGAGATAACGGGAAAAAGAACCAGAAAGAAACTACAGCAGTCCATAATCAACTTTTTCAAAAGGCCAAGAAAAAAAACCCACAACAAACCTCAGTGAAAGATTTCCAAAAGGACTACTTAAAAATCTAAATGTTTGAAAACCTAAATAAAACATACACAAATCAATGTATCATACTGAAAATGTATTAACTTAATAGTAGCAAATGTAGTTAATTTCACGTCTTTTAAGGAGACATAAAGAGCTGTCTGAGAAAATGAGTGGTCTTGGGAGCAGAGAAAAGAAAGGTGTCTTTGCATAGATTCTCTGATGTCTAATAAGGGACAAATCTGTTCTCCAGTCTTTTCCTCAGTAGGAATATTAGTAGGATTTCACCTTTCTACTTAACCATCTATTTTTATTATTTTTTAGGGTCCTTTTGTCTCTTCATCTGCTGCTCCAGTGTCAAATTTCACTGAAATGGGTTCAGTTCCAAAGTTTTGGCCCTTCCTACCTGAAAATAATTTGCAATATTTCCCCCAAAAGACTTCGGGGGGGCTGAAACTAACAATCCTTCAAAATTATTGTTAAAGTGTATAATACTATTGTAATAACTGTCCCCTTCTTTCCAACGACTTACTGCCATTCTTTCAACCTGGACACTCATAAGAGCATGTGTTTGACTGTACCAATAACAAGTGGCCACCCCACAGAGAAATCCCATTGCTCGGTCATTTATACATGTTCTTTTAATGAAACGGATAGCAGGTATGTGCTGCTGAACTTAGCATACTAACGGTGTTGGATTAGACATTGTGCAGTAGAAGGGGTGCTGCTGCCAAAAACAACGAAGAGGAAAGCCAAGACATCAATTAAACTGTCAGTTACTATTAGTGGGATCATTCTGATTTAAAGCAGCCCTATCAGAATGCGTCCGCTATCATAACCAGAGCAAGACAAAAGAAGAAATACAGCTAAAAATCAGACTCCCCATTCAGTTTGCTGCTCCAAGTGCCTTTGGAGCACTTGGAAATATCATTCACTGGAGTCCAAGGAGAAAGCCAAAGTCCAAATAAGCAAGTGTAGAGTTCATCTAAGGGAGAAAAAATGACCTATTTTGCTGGTTTCCTCCAAGTATGAAAGTCATTTTGATGTTGCATTGTTACTGGCAAGTGACCTTTAAAAATAAAACACAAGTGACTTTTCCAAGTCATTTGTAGTCTCTATAAAGTGGAAGGATTTGAGATGAATGACTGGTAACAGGAGATTGATTTGGGCACTAAGTAAACATAAGTGGATGGGAAAAAAAAGAGCAAAATGAAAAGAAAAATGGATTATCAGGGAGCCTGACAGGAACAAGGCAATGCCAAGAAAACAAATGAAACGTAATTATGAAATCAAGTTTTGCCTGTGATGCTTCAGTTTATACCAAAACAAGGTTTATTGTGCTTGGCAGTGGACTGCAAGAGAAAGGAGATGTGCAGCAGTTTGCATAGAGCTGTCTCTTTCTTCTCTGGTCTGGCCTTCATCAGGACACGAGGACGATGTATTTCCTAGAAGTGTGTTATCTTCTACCTGAAGATAAATACTGTAGATCTTCAAACTTGTTCCTGATCAAAGTTCATTCAAACTGCTCCCCAATTCCCGTACAGACATAGCAACCAGCCTTGCAGGAAAGACATCGCTGTCTTGGCCAAGAGGGACAGGATGGCAGCTTCGTTGGCACATGCATCCTGGTAGCCCCAAAAAGCTCCATCCCTCAGCAGCAAACCACAAGACCACTCTCTTAGAGTGCCATGCTGGTGCCAAAAGGCCCTGACTGCTTCTCCTTCCATCAAAACAAATCTGATGTTAGTGCCAGCATGAGAAATAACTTGCCTTTTCAAAGACAATCCAGGCACTGCCATGGCAAGAGCAAAGCCATCAGACAGAAGCTTACCTGCAACCAGTCAGCTTCAACATATCACTGGTTTAAGTTTGTTTTTGCCAGGAGACACCAAAGAGCCAGACAAGTTTGACCATAACAATCTGCAGAAGCATCCGGGTGTGAAAGCGCCCAGGGAAAGGCTGCCCGTACAAGGAGCGATGCAGCAGGGTTTCCAAGCTGAGGGACAGAGCTGCCACAGAGACGACTGAGAACAGTCACAGTTCACAGGCTGCAGATAAGGAGCGTATTTTAAGTGCTGCACTGGAAATACATGACCTTGCTATTGCGAGGAAGCAAGGGGCTGATTCAAAACCCCTCAAAGTCAATGGAACAATTTCAGACCTTCCTGGATCATCAAAATGAAGAAAACAACACGGTTTAGCTGTATCCTTTCCTTTGCAACTTCAAAGTGCGAGGAGGCTGTGACAAGACACCCACTCTCAGAGGTTTTTAATCCTCAGATTTATTCTCTATACGAATGCTTATATAATTATATATAACGTGTGTGGTTGTCTAATCCTTAGAGGACATGTCAACTCCGTCTAAAGCAGGGTGAGCAGGCACACTGTCTTTTAGCAATCACTTTTTTTCCTTCAAAGAACAATCTATTGCCTTAGCAAATCAAATGCAGAAAGCTGCATCTCTCTCATTTTGTTAAAAAAAATATTTTTTTTTTCTTATCAAAACTCAGGCTTGAAGTACTTTCAGTCAGCACTGAGGCATTTGTCTTGTGAAGTTAAGCAGCCGCCTTTTCAAATTATTTGTGGTGTATATCCGTTTTGTAAGGCAAACGGTCAGAGATCTTTTAGTTAATACTATATTTAATGCTTAATAGTTAACACTATATTTATCAGCACAGAAGGGAATCTCTCAGCTCTGTGAAAACTTTGTCATAAAGCCAACCTGAGCAGTAGCATTGAAACATATCTTTCTTTCCTCTATTGAGGCGAGATGGACACCCTGAACTGAGAGCTTCCCAATTCTGCTACAGGTGCGAGAACAATGATTCAGATTGGCAAAAGACTTTTCATCCTTCTCAGTACCCTGGATCATGTGATACAAAACTCATGTGCTTCTTGACCCTTAACAAGGCTGAGATTGTGACACTGGCTGGCACTGGTTAATAATTCCAGCTGCTTACAGTAAAAGACGACTTTGCTTTGTCATTTGAAATAATTCAGTAGCAACATCAGTTGTTTTCCAGAAACATTAGAGAGAGATGATGCATTCCTCATTACATACACAAGGAGGGCTCTCACACCACCCTATTACTTTTTCCAAAATAATGTGGTTTTGACCTAATGTGTTGCAATTAGACACTAACAACACTTCAGGGACTGACACGGTTAGTTCTTCATCATTTAACATCTATTATAGCTGTATTCTTCCCTTTCATCCCAAAGGCACACCATAGGACAATCAAGTGTATTTGTATGCTTAGTTTAAAAAATAAAACTGGGAAAGTACACATTTCAAACACCAATCCTACTCAGAGGTAGGCGGATGTTTTGTTTGGCTTTTTAATAAAACAAGACAAATGGTTTTGTACATGCTAGACTTCACAAGCAAGGGCCGAGAAGCCAAAGACGCTTCAGGAAACCTCAAATTAAACCAGATAAAGAATAGCAGGTACTTGCAAAGGTTTCAGGAAAGGGAGAGGTTTCCAGTGTTATCTAGAAAAACAGACTCTAACCAGCATTTTTTTAATATCTTAGCACAAACCTATCTGGTTTTCAGCTGGGTTTGTGAAGACAGGAGGAGAGAAAAGTTGGTGACTTGAAAACCCACCTTGTTTATTCTGACCAGCGAGATGTTCAATACATTTTTAACTATTAGACTAGACTCTGCAGTTGAAATCAAAGCACAATATATGTTCTGACGCCTACAGAAAGCAGAAATGAAACTGCTCATTGTCTAGATTTGTTGGTTTCTTCCTTGCTACTTCACATACAATAACTCAGGATTTAATGTTCTGTGCAACTTTGCATCACGGTTTTGATCAACACATCCTACTGGCATGAAGCTCTCTGAAAATCTTGGACATGACCACAGGCAAGTTCCATGCACATTTTACAGCTACCAAGAAATGTGCAAAATTAATTTAAAATCAAACTAAAAAATACTCTGGATTTTGGATGCAAACCTTGTGAGATATCTGAGCATCCACTGACTTGCTTTCACATCAGAGTGGGACTGACTGCAGAGTGTCACTCTGAATCAGTTTGTATTCTCAATTATTGTTTCTTGAGCAGAACTTGCACAGAAAAGTATTTTCATAATAGTTGCAAACACTGACATTTTCCTACAGAAAAAAAATGCCACTGCCATTTCAGGAGGCTGGGCCTGCCTCAAGTCCAGGACAACTTTTCCACTGAGACTATCAGAAGGAAGATGAATATCTTCTAAGGCCTCAAAACATAGATGGGACAAGCAAACACTAGCCAAACCCAGACAGGTCAGAGTAATGGACATCTTGGAGTACTGTCCAGCCAGAACTAAGGTAGTGAGATGAGACAGAGCCGTGCTCACGGGATGCTGTAGCTCTGCTTTGGGAATGATGACGCTCAGAAGCAATTTCTCACTTGCACTCTCAGTCAGGAAAGCAGCCCATATATCCTGGAAGGGACTTGATTCAAGAAGATGTGCATGCAAGCTTTGAAAAAGTTTTCATCTGTACTTAATTTTGATGGTATAGGACACATGTCAGATGATTTAAGAGAGGGCACAAGTCAGAAGAGAGCTTTGTCTATGCTCAGAAGTCACCAGTTTTGTCCCAGAAGCTAAACGGAGCATAAACTTGATGCTGCATGCAAGCAAATGTGTCCCATGAACAGGCAATGACATGCAAGTGGATCAGGTTATGAATGCCTTAGACGGAGGAAAAACCTTTAGACGAAGTAATCTCATCAACTGCAACACAATATGAGGCAAGGGATTTGCCATCCAGCCCTTTAAAAGGAGCAGGCGTATTTTATTTAGTCAGTTTTAAATATCACTGCAAATACAACACTCTAAATCACAGAAGTTGAGGCTCGCAGTCTATTGTAAGTCTCCACCTAGATTTTGATTAACTAACAAAAATAATATTCTTTAATCCTTCAGAGAATATGTTCTTTGCTGTCCTGATAAAGTGAGATCACTTTTGTAACAGGTGCTGCGGGTCACTCACAAATGAAACTTGCATTTTAGAGAAGTTCAGAGCAAGGTAAAGTCATGCAATTCTTGCAGAACATGCATTTAAGATGTTTTCTGCAGCAGACGCAATAAGTGAAAACATTAAGTTAGGTTCTGACTCTTGATCAAAGGATTATGGAATTTAAACTATGTTACATCAAATCTTCTGTAGAGAGAAAAAGGGGATAAAGACACAAGTAATCAGTCCTGATTGCACATATAATATATGCTTCTCTTCCTTTTTGGCTTGATTCCTTACCTCCATGATGTTTAAGAGATCACATTGTTCATGTATCTTTCAATCCTCCACTAATAAAGTTTAACTCACTAATCAATCTCACTGAGCAGTTGATGTTTCTAGGATCTTATACCTCTACAGGTTTTGTGAAAATTGGCATCTGGCTAGAGGAAAGCAGTCCAGAAAACCTTCTTACTGTCTTAGAAACTGTGCTTGGCAGCAGCTGGTGACCCATCAACACAAGTGTGCTGGCTGGCTAACGAGCATGGATGTCATTCATCATTACCTGCAGGCATCACAGATGACAGAACGGAAGCTGCCTGCAAAGGAAACAGGACAGGAACCAGGTTTACTTAGGAAACAAGTTTTAATTAGTTCTGCTTATTGCACACCTTGTTTTATAGGACATTGAAATCTTGTGGTGTGTCCTATATCATGGTCCTTCTAGCATGAGGCAGCACTATCCAGAAAAAGAGAAACACACACAATGATAAGACACACAGAGTGCAAATTTGCGTCTGTGATCCCCAGCTCTACTGACAAATTCCTGCAGGGTGGATATCGACCCTTTGATAAGGAAATAAGGAAAGAGCTAGCAGCTATTTGTTTTCCAAACTGCTGGCTTTCCTTGAAAGAATGAAAGTGTATCATGTAAATATGAGGACTGTACAGAGGCCAGATTTAATTGATTGGATTTTTTTCCTTGAGTAATGTGTTAAGGATGTGACTTTTTAATAGTTTACTTACTGCAATAAGCCCAGAAACATTACAAGGTCAGCTTAAAAATTGGCCACAGACTAAGGAACAGAACTGAATTCTCAAGGGGCTGAGTGAAGGGTCCAGTTAGAAGCATTATCGCACTCAGTCTTGGCTGTGTAGCATGCAAAGCAAGGCCTCCCTTGCCACTAGGCTGTAGAAATATCAGACATTCCAGAAGCCAGAGCAGCCTTTGGCAATGACAACACAGCAAGGGTGCCCAAAGCTTAGTGGAATGGGGAACAGGAACGCAACCAAGTAACCTAGCTACAGCAGAGGCACCTAGGCACCTCACTGACCCTTCAGAGAACACAACTGCTTTGTACCTTTTGAATGGAAAAGAAAACGCCAGCCATCTGTTAGCAACTCCTTCAGTGAGGCAGAGCAGAGGGGTTCATTAAACCAGAAAGGGCTTAAAAAAATAGCCCACCAACAGGCTAATACAGATCAAAAAAGACACAGCCAAAGATTAATGAGTTGCACACAAACTAGGGAGGAGGCAGCGAGCCAGAGAGCAGGCACGTGAGATGGATACCAGAGCTACATTTTGAGGGCAATTCTTGGTGGAGTGCAGATGGCTCAGGAATGCACCCCAGTGGCCTGGGGTCTGGAAGGTCTGAAAAGACCCAGGTGGACTCTGGCTTTGCCACATGAAAATCAAACCAGTGAACTGCAGTAGACACCTGCTGGCAATAGACAGACAAAGGGATCCTGCTGCATGGGGGTGGTGCATGGACGACCCAAGCGCTCACACACATACTTGCTCCATGTAGCCATGGGGCAGCAGCGACAGCTGGAAATAGTAAGTCTTGCTCCAGATGTTGAGATGCTGCCCTAGCTTTGATTCACATCAGCCCCTGGGTTTAAGCACCCAGCCCAGCTAGACCATCGTTGGCACTTCAGTGATGGCTCAAATGAAGCTACCTTGTCCAGAAAAGATGCACATGGCACCCAGCCCCTTCGAACCCACACTTTAATTCCAAAAAAGCCAAGACCAGGAGTACCCAACACAACTGTCAGAGGGACGGCCTACCCTTTGCCCTCCCTTCTCAGCTGAGGAGCAAGGAAAGTGAAATAAGTCGTGAGATGACATTTCACTTTATCATTTCCCACGCGCCTGCACCTAACGCAATAAGACCCAAACACATCTCCAGGCACAACTGCAATGTAAATAATGAATTAGCATAACAATACCAATTACAGACAGTGCTTTAGGCTCTAGTCAGCTAATATGGCAAATGTGAATTTTTCATAAGATCATAACAATTCTGCCAGTCTATAACATCCTTTTGTCATTTTTTTTGCTGAAAAGGTAAGAATATCTACAATCCATTTTCAATCATCATCACATTCTGAAGGAACTTTTATTACCTCTAGTAATGACTCATAAGAGTGGGAAACAACAGTTACTCTAGCTACGAGTATAAACTGCAATGACTTAAAATGCCTTCAGTTTCTGTCTTCTGAACTGTCAGATTCTCAATCAATTGGAGGATATCAGAACATATTTACTCTGAAGAATAACAGATGTTTTCATCTTAAGTTAAATTTAAGCTCAGCATCAATCTCCCACGGAGAAATGAGATAACACAGGATCTCTTTCAGTCTTCAGATATGCCAAACTATCCCTGAATAAAACAGCTCAGAGCTGAGCCGTGGCTATACCTCGCCAGTTTAACTAAATCCATTTCCCTGTCAGACTAGCAGCTGCAGGTAGGAAAGCCCTGAAATATCTTTTTTTTCTAAATTAGATGTTCCAAGACAGATGCAGTATCACTCAATTCAGATAATGAATGAATTAATATGCTGTACCTGATCGAGGCAACCTTTGCCCACATAACATCCTTCCACTACCTTCTTCCCCCATGTTTCATTGCTCGTGTGCCCCGCACCATGTGTATGCACACACAGACGTCTGCCACCCCAGGCTTTGTCTGTCTCCTGCTGTAGGGACAGAAGAAATTCTTCCTGCCCTGTGTACATCACGTTAGAGCTGGTTTGGGGATTTGCCCTATGTTTAAGGAAGATCCCCTGAGTCCACAAGTAGTCCAATTTCACATTCCCTGCACGTTACTGCAGTTGTGAATTTTGTAGCACGGAAACATGTCTTTCGGCATAAGCAGTGGGACTGATTGAAAGAGAGCTTTAAACTGGAATCAATGGGGGAAGGGGTTACCAACAGGATTGCAGTAGGTAAGCCAAGGGTTGGTATGACATCGCCTGACAGTGGTAATTCTTCCTCCTGGGAGCACAGAGGGCTCAGGAGCTTATCTGAAATGCTAATACACCAACACATGCAGTATGAAAAACAAGCAGGATGAACTGGCAGCACTGGCCAGTTCCAAGAGCTATGGTATCATCAGTATTAGTGGGACTTGATGGAATCAGTCCCACAACTGGAACGCTGGGATAGAGGGCTACAGGTTGATCGGGAAGGATAGGTAGGGCAGGAGACGTGGAGGTGTCACTCTGTATGTAAGAGAGAGGTTTGATGCTACAGCCCTTACAGTTAATGACGATGTTGTTGAGAGCCTCTGGGTGAGGATTATGGGGATGGAAAACAAAGGAGATGTTGTAGTGAGTGTCTACTACCAATTGTCCAGCCAAGATGTGAGCACTGAGGAGTTGCTCTATAGGTAATTAGGAGAAATTTCTGGATCAGTAGCCCTTGTCCTTATGGGAGATTTCAACTTTCCAGACTTTAACTAGGAATACCATACTGCTGTAAAGATCAGGTCTTGGAAATTCTTGAAGTTTGTAGGAGATAACTTCTTGTCACAAGTACCAAGTGAGGCAACTTAAAAAGTTGCCCTCCTAGGCTTGCTATTTGTGAATAGAGAAGGGCTCATGGGGGATGTGATGCTAGGGGGCTGCCTTGGACAAACTGATCATGAAATGGTCGAGTTTTGTCATGGTTTGGGCCAGGCTGGCCAATGACAAGATGACAGATGCTCTCCTCCACCTCTTGCTCCAAAGAAAGAAGAGAGATAAAGAGAGTTATGAGTTCTGAAAAAAAGCAGAACTACTTCAATGAAAAACTGGTAATAAAATTAAAAAAGGATATAATGAAATATATGCAATATAAATAAATATATACCAAACCAGATCCAGTTCCTAGGAAGACGTCACTGGGGAAGATCCAGACTGGACTCACCAACAAATGGGAACTGCGACACACTGACCTGGATCCAAAGGCAGATGAGCTGACGAAGTCCTCCTCGGACATCAGCCATCGAAGAAAGAGAGCCCCTGGGGAAGCAGCCCCCTGGGGAAGGGCCCATGAGGGAAGAGCTAAAGACAAAGAGCCACCCTGACCCCTTTGGTCCCTCAGCTTTTACTCTGAGCATGGCGGATGGGAGGGAACACCCGATTGGTCAGTTGGGGTCACCTGACCCACCCACCCCTCCCCACAGGTGCGACCCCTCCCCGGGGTAAACACCCGCATCACCTGACCCTGGTTGCCACGGCAACAGCTGCGAGCCAGGGCCTCTCACCCCGCAGGGATTCGGCCCTGCTCCTCCCCAAACCAGAAAAAGTTTAAAATTTTCACTGTAATGAGAAAAGAGGCCATCAGAGTTGCTACCCTGGACTTCAGGAGAGCAATCTTTAAGCTCTTCAGGGAGCTATTTAGCAGAGTACCCTGGGAATCTGCTTTTGAGGGCTCAGGAGTCCATGAGTGCTGGTCAGTTTTTAAGAACCACCTTTTAGAAGCTCAGCAACAGGCAATTTCGTTGTGTTGCAAGCCAAGCAAGAGGGGCAGGAGACCAGCTTGGCTGAACAGGGAACTCCTTGTGGAGCTCAAGTGGAAAAAGAAATTGTGTGGTCTCTGAAAGCAAGGTCAGGCGTCACAGGAAGATTACAGAGCTGTGGTTCGTTTATGCAGGGAGAAGACACAAAAGGCAAAAGCTCAATTAGAGTTGAAACTGGCCAGTGTTGTGTCAGATAACAAGGGCTTATTTAAGTACGTTAATAGCAAGGGGAGGTCTCAAGAAAACATTGGGCTGACACTTGATGAAGATGGTCATCTGACTAATAGGGATAAAGAAAAAGGGAAATTCATTCAATGCTCTTTTGCCTCAGCCTTAATAATACTGGTAGACCTTGGGCTGCCTGGTACCCTGAGCTGGAGGACCATGAGTGTGGGAATAGTGATGTTCCATTTATGGATACTGGAATTGTAAGGGACCAGCTGTATCAGCTCAATGTTCACAAGTCCATGGGGCCTGACGGGATTCACCCTTGAGGACTGAAAGGAGCTAGCAGATGTTTTGGCAGGACCACTCTTGATCATCTACCAAAGGCCTTGGAGCCTGGGGAGCTCCCTGCTCGCTGGAAGCTAGCCAATGTTATTCCAATTTACAAAAAGGGCGTGAGGGAAGACTCAGGAAACTACAGACCTGTTAGTCTAACCTCAGTTCCTGGAAAAATTATGGAGAAGATTATACTGCATGCTTTTGAAAGGCATTTAAAGAACAATACAATCCAGTCGACATGGGTTCGCAAAGGGGAAGTCCTGTCTGACTTATTTGATATCATTCTATGATAAGGTCACCTGCCTAGTGGATGAAGGGAAGGAAGTGGATATAAGTGGATATAGCATTTCCCTCCGCATCAGCCAGAAGGGATTTTGGAGCCAATGGCTCTAGGAAGCTATTGCAAAGAATAAATTTTGAATCCACATCCCAAGTTTGCTCCTGTTTCCATTATTCATAACTTCATGAGACAAGATCTCGTAACTTAACAATGTATAAATAAACAGATGAACTGTAGGCTTTGCTCCTGGGTGACTTTTATGAATACATATGCCCAGTCTGACATCACATGAGTCACTGCTTATCCTATGGATCACGACAAGTGTCCATGTATCTAGCAAGAGCTCGTGACTTCTAGGCATAGTTGTTTACCTGAGGCACGACTCACCATTTATTCTCTTTGCCACCCTCCAGGCAGTGAGCGGGGATAATATCACGCAGCTCAGGTAACCAGCAGCCAGGATGCAAACAGCTGGCTGAGCACCCACACTCATAAAATGACTTGTCGAAACCATTTAGCAAATAAATTCATTCAGCAAACAAACAAGGCAGGTTCACTCCTGCAGGACAAACACATCAGCCCTGGAAGGGACCACATTTGCTGGTAACATTATTTCTGAAGCCCACTACTCCAAAGCCTACAGAAAGCCTGACAATCTGCTACGCGTTCAAGTTTGGCTGAACATTTTATTCCTATTGTTGTCTCAACATCTCATGTGCTTTTGAAGTTTCAGATATACTTTGGGAAAAGCTGAAGGCTGGGGACTGTTGTGTCTCAGTTCAGTTGCTTTTTGCAAGTGTTTCTCGTGCAGACACCATTAAGAGCAGGTACTGAGGGCACACAGAGGTTCTACATTAGCAGCTTCTGTTTCAGAGCACAAACCCCAACCTTACACTGGTTGGGTGGCCCATACATACTTTTTTCCTGCAGGAAACAAAACCCAAAACCACCAGCACTCCAAAGCAAGCAGATGGAGCATCGGGCAGCTGGCAGCCCTGAATCACCAGGGTTTCTTCGTGCACGACGGGATTTGCAAGGACCACATAAATTTTGATTTCAGAAATACTGTGAGCAAGAGGCCAATTTGTGACCTATTCTTCCTTTCGTTTCACAAATAATTCCAGCTACTATTCTGCACAGGAACTGTGCAGCAGCAATCTTATCTTCCTTTTCCATTCTGAAATCCCTTGCAGCCTCTGCCTTTGGTTCCTGGAGCTCTGTAGCTAGGAGTGCTTTTGCATGCCCACAGTTTAGGCTAGGGATGGTCTCCATCACTAATGAAAATCTTCCTGTTTTCAGCATCTCTTCTTGACTATGCCTAGCTGTTGTTAGGAAATGAATGATCAGAATTTGGAGACAAGACTTTTGATCAAGGTGAGCAAGTTGCTTTGCTACTGTGAGGTAGTAGCTACTTTGGCTCCATACTTCTACATTTCCAGGGCTTGGGAAATAACCAGTTTTGCATGCAAGGTGTAGTGAATCAGAGAGATGAAGAAGCACATGTCCCGTTGCAATATACTGACTGCAATATACTGATTTACTCTCATCAACAACAGCCTGGGTTTCTGTCACCACAGAATCCTCAAAACACTGGTGTGAAGAGGCTTGTGAACATCTACAGGTCAGAGCACAAAGACAATGGGTGCACTTCAGAGGGAAAGGGCACATACCATCTTCAGTGGCTTTGAAAATTTCTGTGGCCCTACACATGGTATGAGGATTTGCAAGGAATTTGGGGACTGACGTGCTCCTGAAAATCTTGTCAGTTCCACTGAGGGATTGGTTACATAATTCAGATAAATGCCAAGCTCCCTTCTCTGCATTTTCGGGATTAAATGTGTCTGTTCAGTCACAACAATTTCTCCTATATTTTTCCTGCAAGCTGATTGTTTCAAGTAAAGAAATTGCTTGCTATCAAAGCAAAAAATCTCATCTTACTGATGAAAGTATTATTTCAATTTTCCATTTGCCAAATGTTTTCCTTTTTTTATGGCTTTAGAATTTCCCATGTTTGAAAAATAAATAAATAAATAAATAAATAAATCCCACAGGCTTAGAAGGAACAGTGGTGATTTCCTAATTGCACTTAACCATGCTAGGGTAAGATGAAAGCTTTCATCAACAAAAAAAAACCTTCTTCTTGCAAGGTATGCTGGAAATACTCTGGTTTAGATTCAGTATCTGGGAGGAGAATAAATGAATAACCGGTACAGCTTTCTTGCAGTCACTGTGCAGTTACACAAAGCATTACAGCTTCTTTTGCAAAACCAGAGTGCAAAGGTATCTGTAAATGGCACATTCTGGACTGTTTTCAGCATGAACACTAACATTTCTGGTTTGCAGAGCCTCCCCGGAGGGCAACAGGGAAAGGAAGGGCCCGTCCCAGGTGGCTTTCCCACGTCCCCTCCACAGTGTGTCCCCACAGCCATCGTGACAGGGATGCACATGTCACGGCCCTGACTTGGAAGCCCCTGCACATCAAGGAGCCAGTGATCCTTGTCATAGCTGGCCCCAGTCGCCAGTGTGGCCTCTAGGATGTGCTGCGCATGGCCCTCGGCCACAGGACAACCTTCGCCAGCTCATGGTGACAGAGGAGCTTGCTGCAAGCTCCCACAGGGTACCAACAGCTGTGCACATGTGTGGCCTTGCCCTGACCTAAAAGCGCAACAAGAAGTTCTCATGGCAAACATCCTTTCTGTTTAATGGTAGAAACAATGCATGGAGTTGTTTTCTTGTAAGAAAATCATGTAATCGCTCAAATGACCGAACTAGTGGAACCTCTCCATGGATGGGGCTGCGTGGCACGCTGTGCCCTCATCAGAGACCCGCTTAGTGCCTTACAGATAGGGGTTCCTCTGAATCCTCTCCTTTACAGTACTAGCTCTAATAAACAGCATTTAAGTTATACTTCGCAGCATGTGAATGCCTTTCTTACTGGGATCATAACGAAGCAGCACCTCCTGGTGCATAACAGTGTGTCAGTCCACACAGCTTCAGCCCGTTCCTTATGGGCACCTCAGGCTGTGCCGTCCTGGCTAACTGCAAACGCAGCCCTGAGACCTCGCTGGCAAATCACCTCTCCTCCTAGAGAGGTCTTTTACCTCCATGCCTTGCAAAGCAAACTCCAAATTAATAGATAATGTATTTTTAAAAAAGTGTGACTAATGTTTTCAGAGATTTAAAAAAAAATAAAAATCTTTGGAAACCATGAGAAAGTTGCCCTGGCAACATTGTTTTCCGTTCCTTCTTTGCTCGCTGTTTTCTTGTGTGCCTATTTCTCTAGCTTACGTTTCTGACAGTACACAACACACGCAACAAATGCAGCTCTTGAAAGGGAAGAAAAATCAGCATTCAGCCAAATAAAGGTCTTCCTTCCCTCTCACACCATCAGGGTGGAATAGTCCCATCTGTGATTAATACCAGTGAATTACAAAATCTAGTTTAGACATTTTCAAGACTGAAAAAACTTATTATTCAGAAAAAATGTTTTGAATAGCTTCTATAGGACGGATGACCCAGATTACGTGGGAGGGGCAAACACTGCTCTTAGCCTTTTTTCCACTGAATATGAGCCCAAAAGGAGCTATTACCTCCATGTAAATGCCAATTTTCATTAAGCATACAGAAAGTAATGTAGCAGCTGGGAGGTAACTGGGATATAATTTAAGTTGACAGCTTTGAGATCTCTTCCCTTTGGTCAGATCTCATTGAATTTGGCAAATGGATTCAAGGGCTGTGAGCTTGCAAGTAGACAGGTGAACAGGAAAAAAAAAAAAAAGACATTATGTCCTCTTGCACCCCGCACCAGAAACTATGCTAAAAACATAAAACAGTGTTTAGAAAGGCCAACAACCCCTCCCCCAGATTTCTTGAACTTTCTGCATGTGTCATGAAAAAATGTTATTATCATATATAAAAGCAAATGGAGTGCACTGACTTCCATCTAATTCAAGATGAATATTTATGACTGCAGCACTATATCATTACATTTACACAGGTCTATTTAGCTAAAAGTTCCATTTTGTCTTCTTCTAAACAGCTCTCTCAACTGTAGTTTTAGAATCCATTCGCCCTGCAAGGTGAGGTGCGGAGGAGCTGCAGGAGGACAGATCTCGGCGTCACAAATGCTGAGCCCCATCCACGACTTTAGCCAAACCACCTGGGCTTCACAATATGGAGACAGGCTATTTGCACAAAGCTTATAGCTTCTTGGATGCTCTGTGCTAATATGTGACCTGGCAGCTGAAGTGTCTGCCAGATTCATATCTTTCCAAGTCAGGAGATGGATTGCCTTTAACAACTTTAATGCTTTATCCTTCTCCTCTTGATGTAGCCCACATCTAGAAGTTCAAAACCATTTATTCTTCTCTGTAATTACCTACCGAGAGGCAACTGACAGTGTGTTGACATCATTTTGCCAGAATTAAATCCTTTAGATTTTCTGAGAAAGCATTTAAAACCTTAGTTATTGCTTAGAGATTAGCCAGACTGCCAAATATCCCAGGGTTTCATATATATAAAACTCTATTTTATACGAAGTTTAAGGTGTTGAGTTTCTTTGCCTTGAAATTTTCAAATACCTTCATGTGACCTTGCCTCAGGGAAATAAAAAGAAATAGAAAGTTAATTCAAAACAGTCTCAGTCAGCGCAGATATGTTCATTTCCCTGCTTCCTCTAGCATTGCCAGATCTGGCAAAGTTCTCCGTAAGAGCAAATAGAGTCATCACAGGATCTCATTTGTGTTGTATGGCTTCCAGACTTAGTGTAGTAGCTATCGAGAGCAGACCATCGGACTGTTTCTGTTCAGAGATAGAAGGCTTATTCTTTTCTTGTGATGGACTTAACTGTTACAGCAGCAAGTTGCAGCCCTGAAGTGGTGCTGGACTTCTGGAGGTCTCTAGCCCAACTCCCACTTGATACGAGCAGTACCCTCTTGCATTACTTGGGTCCCACCAGCTGCTTAATGGGAAATCCCCCTTAGAGATAAGCACAGCCCATACCCTCAGGTGAAACTCTGACAGCAATAAGGCCAACAGAAGAGCAATTTGCCTTCAAGAGAAGCAGGATTTTGCATATCACATGGCATGTCTGTGACAGGACAGACTAACAAGGCTGTGACAGGACCTTGGTCAGACCAATAAAAAGAAAGAGATGGAGGGGCAATGGCCGAAGGGATGCAGGTCTAGGTGGACAAGAACAGACCCAGAACACGATGAATACAAGGAAAAAAGTGTGAAATGTCACCTGTTAAGAAAAAAGTGATGCTGGACTGGAAAAATACATGGAGCCTGGTGCCTGGTTTCAGATCAGCATTGCTGTGCCTCACCTTCTGATAACCCCTGAGGGACACTAGCATTGACAGCCTCTAACAGAGGACTTGCAAAAACATATCACCCCCATTTTCCAGGCTACGCAGATGATGATCATCCTGGGAAATCACTGTTGATCAATACCCTCCCAGCACGCGTTTCTCCTACTGTGGATGTTCCATCCCCAAGTGTCATTGGCTGGTGAGCTGCAAGAAGACTTGTGAACACACTCGAATTCTCTACTGCACCACCCCTGCTGCTCAGATTAATTGGCACTTTTGGAGCTGTTTTCCATGAGAGTTTTGTTGTCCCTGCTTCACTGTTAGCACTGCCTTCCTTACACCTTCAAATTACATCTCAAAAATCTTCCACATGTCTTGAGCAATAGTGATGTTTTTGCTTTCAGTTAACATTCCTCATGAAACCAACATGAAAGTTGGCATGGAGTCTACAGAGAGAGTATCTTTGGTCTCCTTGAATCTCCTTTGGTCTCCTTTCCAGCCACGCTTCCCCAACCCCATGCATCACTACAGGCTTAGGGAAGTGTGGCTGGAAAGCTGCGTGGCAGAAAAGGACCTGGAGGTTCTAATTGACAAGCTGATGAATATGAGCCAGCAGTGGGCCCAGGTGGCCAAGAAAGCCAATGGCATCCTGGCTTGTATTAGAAATAGTGTGACCAGCAGAAGTAGGGAGGTGATTGTCCCCCTGTCCTCAGCACTGGTGAGGCCACATCTTGAGTATTGTGTCCAGTTTTGGGCACCTCAATACAGAAGAGATATCGAGGGGCTGGAGCGAGTGCAGAGGAGGGCAACGAAGCTGGTGAAGGGCCTGGAGAATAAATCTTATGAAGAGCAATTGAAGGAGCTGGGACTGTTTAGTTTGAGGAAGAGGAGGCTGAGGGGAGACCTCATCCCTCTCTACAACTACTTGAAAGGACATTGTAGAGAGGTTGGTGCTGGTCTCTTCTCACAGGTAATTAGCGATAGAACAAGCGGGAATGGCTTCAAGCTGCAACAGGGTAGGTTTAGACTGGACATAAGGAAAAAATTCTTCACAGAACGAGTCGTCAGACACTGGAATAGGCTGCCCAGGTAGGTGGTGGAGTCACCATCCCTGAATGTGTTTAAGAGTCATTTAGATGTGGTGTTGGGTGATATGGTGTAGGGGAGAACTTTGTAGAGTGGGGTTGATAGTTGGACTCAATGATCCCAACCTGAATGATTCTGTGATTCTATGATTCTATGAATGATTCCATGTGTATTATTTGCAAAATACCTGGATATTTTGGTGGACTGTGGACTTCTGGTTGCCTTTGCAAAACTCAAGTAGATGTGAATGACTCAGAAGATATCCAGCCTGCTGAGGAACCCTGTGGGTCACAAATAAGACAGGCATAGTGGGACATCAGAAGTGCCTAGCTGGGCACAGTCAAGTATTAAGTGATTTGCACAGAAAAATTGGGTTTTCCATTAAATGGTTGTTTTGCAAAAAGGTCTGGTTTCCAGTTAAATATATCACGTCTTCATCCAAAGCCAAAGTCTCATATCTGAAAGCTAAATGGAGAGAAAATTATTAGTAATAAAACATTGAGACTTGTTGTGGACATTAAACCATGACCTTCTGAATCCCAAGCAGAAGGCAGTTTGAAATGCGTATGCCACCCAGGGTATAACAAATTGCGATGTTTTATACCTCCTCAGCAGGTTTTTCTGATTGAGCAGGGCAGCCAGTTCCAGTTGTGCCCACTCAATAACCTGATGTGAGAAAACAGTATCCTATGTGGTGAGGCTTTTCGTATATTCAAAGGCATCCACATGATCTACTATGCACTTCTTTCCACCTTCTTTCTCTGAAGCACATTTGTGATGTCTCTGGAGCTACAGACACCTTTTCTTGTCCCATGCAACGCAATCATCATAGCATTGCCAACTCATCTTTTCCTCACCAGCAAATCAACTTTATCACCTGCCTTGTGGTGATCCCTTCCCTTTGCACTTTTACCTCAGGATCTTTGGTGACTGCAATGTCAACAGCCTCAGAGGAGTTTAGAAAGATGCTGGCTGCCATCCAAACATCTACAGGACTGCCAAACCTGTGTGCTCATAAGCAGAACCAAAATCTGAGGAGAACTGAGCATCCATCACACTGTCATGGATGTTTCCAGAATTAACAGAGCTGTTGGAGACTTTCCCATAGATGTTTCTGATCCTGTTCACCTTCAGGACTCATTAATTCTACTCCTTTAGGAATCAAATCACAACAGTGCCCAAAAGCACTGAAAAATCCCCGTGTATGAAACACCCTTTTTACATTTCTCCACTGTTCCTAGGAGCAAACTATTAAACAGAGGCTGTGGAAATGGGATTGGGCTGCTCACTCGAGGAACCAAAAGCCACAGTCATCTGAAGGCTGCCCTTTACAAATTGGAAGTTGTCATTGTGTGTCTCAGTCAGCTCAGATCTGCTTCCCCTGAAGTGTGAACACACATTCCAATTAATTTCACAGCTTGTGCAGTGATGAAAACCCTAAATCAAGGCAAATGACTCTTAGCGGTTTTTATTGGATGTCTTTGCAACTTGATGGACCATAGCAAGAACTGGAGTGACTGCAGAATATATATAGAACAAAAAATTAGATTTTACGTGGTGGGATTTATTATTCAGTTTAGGTTGAAAATTATTTATTAGTCATGCAGTCATTTAGTCACTTGCCCTCAGGAGCTGGGGTAACTTAGAGCCTCTTAAAAGTCACATTTACCTTTAGCTTAATTCCACATGCTCTAATATCAGTGTTGCTCACTCTGCTGTAAGAGTGTCTTTCGTTGTCCTTAACAGACAAGTCCTGATTCTCCTGCTATGGGAGAGATCAGTCCCAGCATATGCAAGTAGCACGTTTACCCAAGACACCTTGTTACTGGCTCATGGAGCCGCCCATTACTGTAAAGGAGAAGGTGTTTCCTTGTGTCTTGCCTTCCTCGACAGCAGCACGGATTAGTCACAGCCCCTACCACCCATTAGAACAGCAAAAAACCTTAGGACATTAAGGCAAAAGTGCCCACTGGATAGCACAGCTGCTGTAGATTAACCTCCAGGACCACGTTTTCAACCTTTCTAGCAAAGCAGTTCAAATTTTGTACTTTCAAATACTTGCAGCTCATTCTGTGAGAACAGGGTAGAAAAGGGGAAAAGGCCTGAATCAATCAAAAAAATGTTTTATTTTCCAATGTTTGGAACAATATCCAGCCTTAAGGAAAATCCAGAATCGATCAGTAATCTTTATGTCTGTTCTAAACCAATTAATGAAATCGCTGTCATCTTTCATTCACTGTGACAGAGTTGACTTCAAATTTCACCAAGGAGCAATGCTCAGTCTAGATCATTGGACCCTAAAACTGCCTGTGCAGTGTTTGGTTACACAATTTGAGACTTTGAGCTAAACTTTATTGTCAGTTTTGGGGCTGACCTTTATGAGTAAGAGTCTGAAATTCAACAGCTGCAGAAAAAGAACAAAAACTTCTGGAGGAGGCAGTACTTGCCACCCTATCCATAGTGGTGGCCAACCAGCACATCGTTTGGAAAAGCATTGCAAGCTGCACTTTACCAGTCAGTGAAGAGGCAGAGGAGGCATTGAATAGGGCAGTTGGAACACGATGCAACAGGGAGCAGCAATGGAAAGCTGCAGCCTGGCATGTTCAGGCTGGGCATTCAGAGAACTGTCTTCCCCAGGATCTGGGTCACCAAAGAGGTTGGATGGGGAGAATCTCCACCACTGGAGGTTTTGTTGCTGAGTTGTGACAAAGCTGCAGCCACCCTGATCTAGTGTTGGTGATAGGAGGTTAGATTTACAGATCTCCAGCAGTCTTTCCCACCAGCACTGCTGGGAGGCTACAAAACATGGCCAAAATGCCTTTCCTTAGCACCCCACACACCTGCAATTTCAGCACATGCTGGGTCACAGGATCTCTAGGTATACACTGCATCCTGAACAACATGAGGCAATCAGAGATGGCAAACTCAAGATAAACTGACTTATTCAAAATAACACTACAGAAAAAAAATCAGTTCAAAGAATAGAGGGGGCTGTTGGGAATTGGGAAAAAGCTTCCAAAATTATTTCAAACAATGGGATTTTGTGCTTCTTAAAGGCTTTTCTAAAAGAAGTCAATGCTTTGTTTAATTGGAAATAGGAAACCTACAAAGTTCACCCTTAAATATTTTTAAAAGCTTTGTAAATGGATTATCTGAGCACAGCAGGCATCATACTTTTGGTAAGTGCAGGATGATATAAGCCTCAGGGAACTTTTGAAGATAGTTCATTCAATAATTCATTCACTTCCCTCTAATACTGTGTTGAAGAAAAGTTAAACACTGGCTCTGCTTTAATAAGTGAATGAACACTCCAAATGTAGTTTCCTCATAGGATTAATTCAATTTGCTGTCTTCCTCGAAGTAACTCTTCACAATGCAATACCAGGAAAAAGGCTCAGGAGCAAAGTACTACGCATGCACCACTAGATATCTTATCACCAAGCTAGCGCTAGTCCGTACTGAAATACAGATACTGAGTTTGAAATGCAGATATTACAGGTGGTGACACATTTTCATGGTTTGGCACAGCTTCTGAAGCACTTCTAGACCCGATAATTTGGTACAGGCAGCTTCCTACATAGGAGAAAGCCTTTCAAAAAACTTTCATCAAGATTTTATTTCGGGAACTGCTTGAGCGTTTCTAGGCAAAATTCAAGAGAATGATGTCGGCTGCAGGAACATAGGAATTTGAGGACAGGACACTCCATGGTGTTAAGTTTGCAAGTCCCAGTAGAACCCCTTGAAGAAGACAGCAGAGGAAGGGCAGGCAGGAAGGCATCCCAAGTCCCTGCTCTGGGAACCAATTTTGATTTAGATTTGATAACTCCATTATCAGATGTAACTCTGCTGACATACAGCCGAATAATGTTTGCTATGAAGGTTGGAATATTCTTTCCTGTCAAGATCTGCAGATCATTTGGAAGCATGAGTGCTGCCATTTTCATTCCAACCATGGATTCTGCACAGTCCTTCATGGCCAGAGGTCCATATTTACTTTCACTGAACAAGCAGGATTACGTGCATTGTATCCAGGTTTATGTTTTCCCCAGCCTTGAACTGAGCTGAACCCAGCTGAGACAGCTCCTGGCCTTCTGCTTCACTCCTTCCACTATCCAAGACAACCAAAGGCCATGAAAGAGTTTTTAGAGAAAAAAACGTCGACATAGCTTGAGAACTTATTCAGGAAAATTCGCAGAATCATTGAGTAACTCAGTTTCAAGGGTCTCTAGTCCAACTCTCTGCTCAAAGCAGGGCAATTTCAAACCAGGTAAGGTTGATCATACCCCTGTCCAGTGAAGTTTTGAGAATATCCAGTGATTACTGTTTTCCTCTCTTCCTGCTTTTCCCCCTCGTTTTGTTTGAATGAGGCGATTTCTCAGGCAATTCCTCACTAACACAGTGCAAGTAAGCAGAACAGGCAGTTAAAGGGTTCTTGTATTTCACAGACATCTTACTGGCCCTGTAAAAAGTGCTGATTCATTTGTAATTAGTCACATAGTGCTCTCATTTCTCAATTTCTAAGACTGTTTAAATCAAAATGGATTTTAAGAAAAAAGTGTCCAATCCAGTTTTCAGGAAAGTAATGGCAGCATACCAATATAATTCAATATGTGTCAGGTGAGTATCCAACAACAGAAAGCCAACATGGGTTAAAGAAATTCCTTAATAATTATTTCAGTGCCGCAGATTTTTTGCTGTGCACTAAGGAAAGCTCCAGGAAGTCTCGACGTCAGGCTACAGCACATCACTCTGGTGAAAAGACACCATTTTCCTATTTGTAGTGTCTGTCCTTTCTAATACCTGAACTCAGAGAGGTGATCCAAGAACAATAGATTCCAGCACAGTTTGCTTTGCTGAGTTTGGCATACCATTAATGAAAAGCACCACCGTTAAAATAAATCAAACGGTTAGAGCTGTACCAACAAAAGCAAAATATCTGCTCATTAAGGCCACATTCTCCCGACTCAGTCTCCAGTGCCAAATCCCAAATACGCTGTCTTACTGTGACTTTCCCTTTTTATCCCACAGGGAAGAGAGAGAGCTTTCTGGTCTGAATCAAAAGAAAGTGTAGCTTCAGCATGAGTGGATACAATTTGGCCTCTTCTCCTTTAGCATTAGTCCTTGCGCGGGAATTTCAGCCATGCTCAGACATCCAGTGATCAGCTGTAATCTCAGAAAAGTAAACTGTGGACACAGTGAATGATGAATCAGCAGTTGGGAAGGATGCTCCTAGAAACCTGGATGCATCAGGAATGACAGCCTGTGTGAAATGGTCCCCACCCTTGCTAGCTAGAGGTACCATCTCCAGAAGACAGTGGGTACTAATGTGCTCTTCTTCCAGGAGGCTAAAGATCCTTCTGCCAACAGAAAACTAGAAAATGACGCTGTCTTTTTTTGCGATTTTTTAAAATTTATTTTCCCCTGGCAGTTACAGTGAGTACAGCCAGAGCAATGGACAAATCTACAGTGCTTGGTGCCTTCAAAACTACCCAGTGTGTCTTGCTGAACCCAGACAGACCTGTTGCGAGCCCAGTATCTGGTAACAGGGTAAATTTTGGTGGCCCATGTTGCATCACTTTTTCCTGATGTACACACAAGTTTCTTGAGACTTTAAAATAAAAGAAGTACTCTTATTTCCTGAGTATGCCTCTGGCTTCTCTGTCGCTGATTCAAGCTAGTTCAAATCCCGGAGCACTGCAGCTCCAAAAATACCCAGATGCATTGAGGAGATGCAAAGCATATGAAATCTTCTTTCCATGTTTTGGATAAAAGTATAATAATACGTACTAGCAAGAAAAATATAGTACGGTTACTAAAGGGCATAGATCTGTGAAATACTGCAGCTAGTTCACTAAAGATCTATGCTCGTTCAGAGACAGCAGCATGACAAAGCATCAGGTTAAATATAGTATTTGAGAGAGAAAAATCTTACAGTGACAAGAGTAAGGAATCCATGCCAGCACAATCCAGTCGTTAAACCGTACAGGTGCATTGGCAGGGACAGGACACAGCATCTTCTGCCTCGCACTGAGCCTTTCACCAGGCGGTGGAAGGAAAACCTCCCTCGCTGAAGAAAGAGCATGGTTTCTGTCTTCCAAGTGGCAAACCAAGCACTGAGGTCCCTCCAGCAGAGGGGAGTGCAGCCTGTGCAGCAGGAGCTGTCAGGAGCTCCAGGAGAAGGAAGAGCTCGACGTTTTCACCAAGCCTGGAATAATGATTTCATCTTGCGCAAGTATCAGTAAAAAGCACCACATTGCTTCTCCTGAACTCAGCACCGGAGGAAAAGCAGCCTGAGATTAGCAGTATTTCAGAGGTAGAGAAGTTTGGAAAGAAGCTGGGGATAAATGAGAAAATTGCTACAGATCAGTTCCCCACTCACAAAGATTTACAAAGAACTGGTCAGATATTTCTCTCCTGCAATGGTTGTTTATAGCACCAAGTGAATACTTGGAAAATGTGTTTGCAAACTCGTTTGCTGGCTCAGACCCACAGTTCAGCCTAACTCTGTCCATTTTGCTTTTCTGTAAAGTATCTGCCCTCTACTCTTGTGCTCACGCGAAATTTTAGTGAGAAGTTTTTATCTATGTCCCCGTAATGGATTCACATTTTTCCTCTTGATACTGCTAAGTGTGTTCCAGAACATTTTCACTTCCTCTAAAAAGATACTAGAGAGAATATACTTTCACTTCCAGCCTTCTGGTTTAAGCAGGTAAGCACATCTGTCACAGTACAGCCTTCTGAGAGTAATAATCCACGTCAGTGTGGTTGAGGTCACTGCTAAAAGTTCTGCAGAACAAAAGCCAGACAAAAATGAGAGAGCCAGGCACAAAGACACACACTTGCATGATTTTTCTTGCAATTCTCATTTCAAAAATTGATTTTCAAAATGCGTTTGCTTTAGTATTGAGCTGTATTGTCTCGTTATTGCTCTTTCAAGATCACATTTGTCCATATCAATCACCATAATTGCTGTACTGTAAAGAAACTCTATTAAAATTACGTCTGCAAAGATTTCACAATTCAGTTCTAGAAAGAGCCTAGGCCATTAACAAAGTGTAAGAGTAGTCTAAAATCCAAATGTGTCTGGGTGTAATTGCCTTTGCCCTTGGGTACGTTTCATCCGTTAACTCCAAAGGGGAACTGAGGAATCCTTTCCTCCGTGCCAGTGAGACTGGGCTCTTCTTTAAAGTCTCTTTTCTACCTACCACACAGCATCATGCTTCGGTCCTGCCTCGTCCATTTCCTGACCTGGACTCAGCTCTCTGCCTCACAAGGCTCTGTATAGACAGAAAATCAGTTTGTTCCCAAGGGAATGCAACGTCAGCAGATTTAGACACCAGCTGTGGTGACTTTAGTTTCATTTTGCTCCGGAGGACTGGCATCTGATCCAGTGCATAAACATGTTTGCCAGACTGGTTCACTGATGAGGGTAAGAGGAATTGACAGCTCTCATAAGAAATATATGTCAGAAAAGCAAGGATGTTATTAATATGGAAAAGGTAGTAAAAGTAATAAGCCGTATGGAACAGCTACCAGACAGAAATCAGAGCCCATCAACAGAAAAGCAGAAACAGCACAATTTGTTCCTTCGTCTCCAGGTGCAGAAATTGATAATAAATTATTGTACCGCAACGATAAGAGATATTTAGATATTCTAAAAGTGTTTAACCTTTCTTGTATCTAAAGAATATTTTAAGTTAAATTTCTAACACAGCTTATGGAAAGAGGTGCTATGACTCTTGGCCTCTCTCCCAGTTTGAAGTACAACTGAAAAGTCGCCAGAAATGAGTCTGCAAGTCTGTCCATCGCTAAGTTGCCACCTCCTGCGTTTTCTAGGTGGGTTTTGGTTTGTTTTTTTTTAATAAAACATTTCTCTTGTCCACAGGATTTTTGTCTTACTCAGACCAGACAGATGAAGGTCTCTCATCTAGTTTAAAATTCAATATTCTGCATCATCCACAATTTTAGATGCTACTTATCACACAGCACAAAGCCTACTTTGCAGGCAAATTTGTTCATTTCCCCCATCTCTAGAGCTTGTTGTTACAGTCCTTCACCACACAAGTGCACCTGTTCTCACCACACCACTACTAACCAAGGTGATACTATTCCCATTTTATCAAATGGAAGCTATAATAGGGATTCGGCTCCAGAGAATGAAACAGAGATTCCCCTTCAGGTACACGGGGAGAAAACCCACATTTGAAGTGGCACAGGCTCACCTGCCCTCACCTCCACATGGCTTGTCTCCTCTCATTTGATCTCTACCCACGATACTTTGATTCAGTCTCTTTTCTCAAGCCATTCTTCCTTTCAACTGTCCTGGGTTACCCACTCTCTTCCTCTACCCATGTGCCCTTTTCCTAGCTCTCTCACTCCTCACCTTCACCTCAAAGCCAGACCCTTCCTTTGCTTCCTACCCAAAATACTCTCCCCATCCTTTCCCAGCCTGTCTGCCCCATCTTTTTCCCCACCTTCTGCAATACGATGTCTCCCTTTCTCTGGGGGTCTGCCAGGACTTTGGTTACCCCTGCCACTAATGCCCATGCTCACGTTCAGTAACAAGACGTGCTACCCGCCACCCTAATCAACCACTGCAGCATCTACCTTATTTATGGATTTGTTTCTCAGTAGCCAGTGCACAGCATACAGGAGGAAAGGGGACAGTAAATAAAGACCCAGTGAACCAGCTGGCTTAACCCTAGCAGTCCTGGGCCTCCTGTTACTCAAAGGACCAAGTCCACACATCTTCTGCCCTCCTTGGGATTGTCTTCCTCATCCTGGGCCCCAGGCTCATTGTCTCCCCAGCAGCCCTGCTGACGGGAGCTGGGAATGGGGCAGGTGACTACGGACATGGGGCAGGTGACTACAGAGGGTAGTGGAGCTGCTAAACTTCCCTGCCTGCACAACAAAAACCAGCTCATTGCCAGGCCAGGCTTGGACAAGCCACCACCACTGCCCGTCTTGTTCCAGAAACAGGCCTGAACTCTTCCCTGACCGAGCAATGCCGTGCTTTATGGAGACGAGTAAATACATCCAGAAGATGACAAGTAGCCTGAAGAAACTGAGACCAAATTTTTTAAACCACAAACAAACAGTCAGGGACAGCCCTACAGCAGAAAGTGCTAAGCAATCTGATTTCAACTGCTGCTCATCCAAGTGATTAAAAGGGCAATTGCTTCCCTCAGAGGTACACAAGTCCCAGCTTTTGAAAGCTCTCCCCCAAACTTGTCTTCTCCCAGACTGGAGAAGTTGCTGGAGTCCACAGTTGCAAACTCAACCTTCCTTTTGAAGCAGCTGGTGCTGGACACGGAATGATGTAGCAACTCCTATGTGGTGCATTTGTAAGCTCACCAGCCAGGTCCATCCTTCTCCCAGTTTCCTCTTTAAACAGTCAGATAACTCATTCGATCTCTGTGTGCTCTCCTGGCTCATCTGACACCCACCACGAAAAGCAGGGACAGTCTGGGAGGCATCCCCAACATTTTCACCTGAGGCTGAGCCGAGGGAGTTTAGCTTGTACTGAGAAATACCGACTTTTAAAACTTCTCAGGTTGAAGACTGGTAAATATACAAGAGGCAAAATTGTCCATGTCAGGCAAAGGGATAAAATAAAAGAGCTAAGTTTTTCTCCGTTCCATCAAATTGGCAGACAGCAAATGCTCACCAGGTTTGCTCTGCGAGTGAAGCCGTTCATAAAACAGATCCAAGCACTTCCTGAATCTCAGCAATAGTACGGATCATTTCTGAGTAACACATCCCATGGAGAGAGCTCTTTGCAGGGGCTGCACCAGCCAAAACAGGATTAGCAAGTGGTAGAAATAAAAAGAAATTTTCACACTTTCACTCTAGCAGTGAAAGCAATCACTGCTAGAGTAACTCACAATGTGCAAAGTGCTTTCACTCTGGAAGATACCAAGGCTCAGGGAAAAATACACGCGATGGGATCCCACGCCACCAAAATGCCACCACTTTTGAGGACAAGCATTGAAACTGTTAAATTACATTTCACATTCTTGTTTCAAGTCATTCAGGAGCACATGGAAAATGCTGACTGCAAACCTGCTTGTACTTGGGCTCTTGAGATTATGTAGAACAAAATAGACTTTATGTCTCAAATATACTGCAAAGATCTGACTGTCACCTGTCCCTGAGTACTACATTGTCATTATCCTTTGGAGGAGTTAAAATGGAAAGTCCAACCGAAATAGGGTTCCAACATGCTTATTTCTGTAAATTCATGTAGTGACACAGCCCCTCTCTGAACAGCCTGAAAACCCAATGGCAGGAAGGAAAATACCCAGGGAGAAAAGTTATTCTTTCAGCAGGTATACAGACCAGACATAGTCATTATACATCTGTCTGGGGAGACACCACACAAACACCTCTTCCTTGCCATATTTGCCCAGGATCTTAGCCCACAGTATAGGCCATAGTAGCTATTATTGTGTTCAACAACCTTTAACAGATCAACTGTGGAAGAGTTTTCTAATTATTTATTTTTAGCCTTTTTTCATTTAGATTTTTAGTCTGTTCAGCGTCTTCTGGCAGGGAGCTCCGCAGCTTCGTTGTGCAATGAAGGATCCATGCAAAAGGATCCTTCCTTCAGTCTGTTTTAATATAGCTTTTTTAAAAAAAATCTTTGAACATTTTTCAATTATGAGAAGCAACATCTACTATTTCCCTGCTCTCACTCTTATTCATGAACATGGAGGACTTGATCACAGCCCTTTCAGTTGTTTTCTTTCAAGTCATATTGTCGTATTTAAATTCTTCTTAAAGAGCATTCACCCATACCTTGGTTCCCCGATCTCCTCTTCCTCTCCCTTCATTGCTCCCGTGATATTCTGTGAGACAGAGTGCACAAAGCTTCATGCCATGTGCAAGTCTGAGGCACATGTGGGGTTTATACAGCAGGATAACAATGTTGTCAGCTTTTCTCTGGATATCTCTCCTAATAATTACTCACATCCCATTTGCCTTTTTGACCACGATGAGCTGTGAATTGATGTTTTCAGAGAGCTATACACAACGTCTCACAAATGCTCAGATCCTCTTTGTAAATGGTACGTGATAATTTAGAGACAAACAGCACAAAGCATATTGAAGGCTCCCCCCCACGCACAGATATAATTTTGCAGTTAAATAAAATGAATGTTATTTGCAAGAGTATTCTGCAGCTCCTCAGTCAGTTTGGACCATCCAGAACAAGCGGCAAGCTTGGCCACCTTCTCCTAGATCCCTTTCAAGACACGCAGGAGATTCCATAGGCAAGCTCTCCCTATGGAGAAAATAACCATTTGTTCCTCGTCTACCTTTTAAAAAACTTATTAATATGCTTTCCTTCCAGTTTCATCACAACTCCATTTCTTATTGCCATGTCCCCACTCATTCTGTTCTTTATTATGATTTCTTACTAATGTGCCTGGTAGATCTGGTCCCCTGCAACACTCAGGGCCACCACCAAGTTTGCCGAACATTTCTGAGCTAAACTGAGGACTCTGCAGTCCTCAGAGATTTGTTCACCAGCCTAATGTAACTCCATCTAATTTTCCTCCTCTTTACCAGATAGCAGGGATGCAAATTTAACAACCTGCCAATCATTACGATCTTTCAGAACGCTGCTTGAGTTACTAGTGTCTTTATTCCAATTTCCTTCTTAGGTAGGACATGAAAAATCTCATCAGTTGCATCAATGAAAGCTTCTGTCTCCTAGCATCTGCCCTTCCCCACCCCCACAGATAAGGGAAAATTTAAAAACCTCTCAAAAAGTCAAAGTTCTTAATTAAGAGGGGAAAAAAATCATACCATAAAAGTTAACATGGGAACAGCAAATGAAGCGGCTGCAGTGGAGAACATATGTTCGTTCTGTAGAGACACTCCAGCTGACGCCAACAGCACACCGGCTGCTCCCATCCTTGTCATAGCACCAATTGACTCATTTCCAGGCAGATAGGAAGCTTTAGCAGGATCACACTGCAGTTTAGCTCTGCAATGGAGTTGAAATTATTAAGAATCTGTCACCGCTTCCAGATACACTGGAAGCACAGCCATAAAATTGCTTGGATGTTTTTAAACCAGAATCCTTGCATTTCTGGCAACCGTAAGAGCTTAGACCACTAAGAATAACTATATGGGATTGAAAAGACAAGTTTAATCCAGAAGACTTCACTACACTGTAAGCTAAGGCTACAGTTTAGCTAAAAGCATAATTCCACTGCAAAAAGTGTAGGGTTTTATGCAGATTTTTTTATTGTCTTGGTAAATCCATGTCTGAAGATATCAAATCTTCTCATCTGAACTGGCAAAGCTAATGGTGTAGAAGAAAACATGCTATGTGGTCACTCAGGTTTCCAGGAGGACTGAGCTGTGGCGTAAACATGCTGGGCACCACTGGAGGTTTTTTGGTACCTAGCCTCTAACCTAATCTGCCTACACGGCACTGAATCAGGAGGTCTTCCTAAGAGATGACTGGTCATCAGATGCACATTACAATGGGCTGCAACTGGATCTGCTGCAGTTCTTGCACTGTGCAGGTAGCCGTAAATGCTAGAAATGGATAGACTCAGGAATCACATGCAGTTTGTATATGTGGTCAGACTCCTCACTAAGGCACCCATTGGCCTAGAGACAACACACGTACCTTCCCACCAGCATAACCAGGAGTCCACCTGCACCAGCCACCTGATGCTATACAACAGAGCAGCCAATGACCTCCACCCAACAGACCATAAAGACTTAAAACAGGCTACTAAACTCTGCAAAAAGGTGGCCTTAAAATGATTGAAGTTATCTAAAAGCCAGATGTTACAGCTTTTCTAGACAGGCCTCAGTATGTCACTGCACTTAATAAACCATAAAAATGAATTCTTTTCATTTTCCTTCTTTGGCGCACATCCATGCATCCTCAGCTGCTTGTGCTATTTAATCTCCTCCAAGTCAGGAGGTGACACCAAGGAGGCTGTGGCACAGCAGCACTGTTAACCAGGGGTAATTGTGGGGAGTGGACAGGCAGGGAGACAAACGTCAGACTGCAACTGCTTTGCCAGCAGAGAGCAGGGGTTCCAGTAGATGCCATCTCTGCCAGACAGGTTTTTCCAGGCTGAACCAGGTTTTCCCAGAGCATAGCACAAAAACAAGGTTATAAGCAAAAAAAAAAACAACCCCAAAAGCAAACTAAAACAGTTCTGAAGAAATTAACGCTCTCAGGAGGAATCGTGGGCCCTTTCTAAATGGAGAGCTAACTTTTACAAAGAGCTTTTGTTAATTAGCATCACCTTCATTACTGGAAACAACATACCCAGGGGAAGGGTGGGGAGGACACTGGAATAAGAGCTCATGTGGATGAACCTCCAGGCTGCAGCCCTGACCTGTGTGCACAGGCAGACTTGCAGACAGTGAGATGTATGCCCATTTCCTCCTTTTGCGCTACATCAGCACCTACATTTGCAGCACAAGAACCCTGCCCCATGCCCCCCACCCTCTCTTGCCATGCGGCAGAGAAGACACGTAGTGTGGCATCAGGCAAATACAGCTTTGGAAAGCACCATGTCTTTCCTTCACACCGCTGCCCCATCCATTACACCATGCAGACGACCAGGCAGGGAGTGACGGGTCTGGAGACAATGCTTCCTCCTTCCAGGAAACTCGTTGTTCTAGAAGGCCCGGTTAAAAGGTTTTTCAACCGCTGTGAGCAGGGCATGGGTACTCATGGTCTATAGCAAAACAGAAACAGAATACTTAATAGTATCAGGAAGGTCCAGGCATTTTTCTGAGACTTTAATGTTCTCTTGGAGATGTCCCAGCCCCCTTCCCCATCCCCATCCCGGGGATGATGCCTGGGGAGCGGAGCAACCCACAAATGAGACTGGGCATTGCCTGTGCAGGGATGGAGTCTTGGTCTGGGGCTATACCGCACCACCCGCCATGCAGCTCCTTTAAGTTCATGCTTGCTACAGTATTTTGCATGTGCTTGTAAGCCTGCCCCAGCCAGCTCCTTCCAGCTGTGAGTTGTATCCATCTCTTTGGAGAAAAGGAGAACTTTCATGCCACTTTGCAAACATTATCCCACTGTCCTTGCCATAGGAGGGAGGGGAAAATATTGCTTCTTCCTGCCCTCTGCACTGTCCCTCCCAAAACACAGCTGTCTAAAGCCCTCCTCAGGCAGAGGCTCAGCATGGAAAATTTTAGCCCCAGAGGTGAATGTGTCAGAAAGTTATAGGGAAATGAAACAAAAGGGATTGAATAGAAACTGGTTTGTGACCTCAGTGGCAGTGGTTGCTCCTAGAGCCCAGAGCAGGGCTTGCTTGTGAGAGGGTGAAAGCAATCTTCCTTGCACCACTCACAAAGATTAATCAAAGACCTTGGAAATTTTGATTTATAGATCATATATTCCTAACAAGCATGTATTTATTATTACGCATCAGAAAACATCCATACAGATGACACATTGCTAAACTAGAGCTGTCAGATATTTATTTCTGCAGTCACTAGAAGTAATGTTATTAAACTATCGAAAGGCAGCCTTCAAAAGCAAGAAAAATTAATTCCAAATTAGTCTAAATGAATGAATTCATAATAATCACCGCTAAAGTATGAAATGATCAATCTCTGTCTCCACCGCCTTCCAATCCTGAATAGTAAAATAGCAGAAGATAAAGCACAGTGCAAGGATTTGGGTGTCTGTCACGGGGGTGAATCTGGAGCCAGCCCACTCCCATGAAACGCTCAGCTCTGTGCCTCTGCCCTGTGCCTGCTGGTGGGTAAGTGACAGTCATCAGTTCCTGAAAACGTTCTTTATCAAATCTTTGGAAATACAGAGAATCACAGAATAATTGAGGTGGGAAGGGATTTTGTGCTCAGGCTTGGATGGGGTTGCTCAGGGCCATGTCCAGCTGAGGTCTGAGTGGTTCCAAGCATGGAGATCCTACAGCCTCTCTGGACTTCCATGCCCATGTTTGACGGCACCCATGGGGAAAAAAGATTTCCTAGCATATCTTCTTATTTTCCTCTGGCTGCTGACACCATCCCTTTTTTTATGCCTTACGAAAAGAGTTGGAATGTTGGGGGCAGTGCTGATATGGTGAAGGCCAGTGCTGCGCCTCAGGTGGTGAAGGTCTTCTGGGTATCATTACTGATTAGCAGTAGTGGGAAGATGAGTGGTCTCTGATGCCTGACATGCTCCTGAAATGTCCTCTCTTGAGCAACATCTTCCAACCCACAAATCTGTGGTTCATGGTGGGTGGGGGGAGCCACTTCTTCACCCAGGGCCAGGCAGGTCTTTCACTGCTGAGGGCCCAGAGGCCACCATTTAATCAACTCACAAAAAAAGAAGTGGCTGGGGTATGTTTCTGACAGAACAAAAGGAAGCAGCAGGCAAAATCTGCTCCCTTCTTCCCCTTTCTGCCCTTGAACTGAGAGTGAAGCAAACATTTTGGGCAGATAGTCTTGAGGAAGGGTGAAAAAATTAGGAAACATAATCATTGATTGGACATGCTGTGTAGGACTGCGGCTCTGCCAGCCTGGGGCTTGCTTTCAGACCCCTGAGAACACGCAGGAAATTATTAACGATTACCTAGTAATTATATTAATTGCATATTAAGTCTGTCCTGTGTTGTACGAACTGCATTAACAATATTAACGGGCAATGTGTGAGGTATAAGCAGTAATACCCAGCAGTAAGAAATCCTGTTTTCTTCTCTGCTTTCCTCACTCTTTCCAGAGAGATGGCGAAGTGGGAAGCCACTCAAGGAGGATGAAGCAACTCTCACTTCTCCTGAGCAGGGGAAGGAAAGCAGAGGCTTGGGATGCCCCAGAGCTGTGCACTTGCAGCTTTCCGTCCCCAGCATCAGCAGTGTGAACCATTTCATGTTTTTCAGTGGGAAGTGATACTTTTAGGCTTTGTATTTCAGTTTTATAGGCCATGAAGTACTTCTGAAGTGCTTCACCCTTGGCAGGTTTATGGGCAAATAGATAACTTCTTTCAATATTTAGTCACGTTCACGCACAAATTACCCGATGCCAGTCACACTAACACTGACATTACACCCTTACATCACTCCCTGGATTTGAAAATTTTTCTACTGCAGTTTGTACTGTTCCAACAGGGGGTTGCAGAGAACTTCCCTCCTTTGGGGCAGTTGTAGCTGTAGCCTCCAGCAAGGCTCACACACAGCCGGGAGAGATGAGAGCCTGAAGCACAGAGCTGCCAGAGGGAAAACAGAAACAACCCCTTCCACTGGGAGACCTTTGCAGCCTCAAAAAGGAAAGCATTAACAGGGGATTTCAGTTTTATCTTCAAACATATGTTTGGTCTCATTGCACTCAGTCACACGCTGCGAGCCACCAGCATGCCAAATTGGGACATTTTTTTGGACTGAGGTAAAAGGTAGAAGAACAAAGCTGGGAGGATGTCTCCCACTACCCATCCCTGAATGGATCCGGGCATGAGGCTGCTGGGACGTGTGGTGGAGGGCCAGCAGAGCAGTGAGCAGGCCAGAGAGTTCAAGGAGATGAGGAGCAGGACCGTGTGGCATGCGCAACGTGTCTGCCTTTCTATAGTGAAACACTTGTGCTTACAAAGAGCTGAGAAACACTGGGCACCATCAACAGAGAGGGGCAGGCACCATCTGAGAGTCTGTCAGAGACGGAAGAAGGGCTCGGGCTGCCTTAGGAAAAGCCTTTCCTCCGCTAAGGAGTTAATAGTGTGCACCTCCGGTGGTAATAAGAGATCACATAGCAGGGTCAAAGGAGTATGTGCACATGGCATCTCTTGTCTCAAGGGCATTCTGGTGCCACCCAGAGACTTCTGTCCCTACCCTGCAGGTGGGATGCTGTCACAGAAAGCCCTGGTACATCTATGGACCATATGATGTTGAGAGCACCAGGAAGAAACACCAGATCTCTTCAACAGGCAGCAGGGTATGGAATGAGGGCCGCTGCAGCAAGCAGTGGGCAACTGCCAGTTCTTCCAGCACAGTCATGGGCTTGGTTTTCTGTTTCTGGGCTGTCTTCCCTCTGAGAGCCAAAGCTCCTTGCTGCAAGTGTCTGGCCAGAGGACAGCATAAGAGGGAGACCACTGACACACTGAGGAAAGTACCACTGGGCAAATGTGAGGTGTGAGGAACACCTTTCCTGGCGCTCCCACAGAGGTTCCACCCTCTCCGACTGCGAGTGCCTAGCTTTGTCAAGCCAGCATGGAGCTAGTGGATAACGGTGGCCATGGATCAAAATACATTTTCCCAATAAAAGCGATTTTGCTGAATTTAGACTCTTTAATTTTAGCAATACTCATCAGTGTCTCTTCATCCTGATTACAATGTTCGTCTCCAAAAGCACTGTTTCCACAGAAGTGCTGATTAATGTTATCACACCAACAAGCTGATGAACAGAAACGAAAACACTCTGAGGAAAAGTTGTCAAAATCTCATCACCCCGACATGACTGCAGAAGCAAGGGAGCCCCTGAGCCACACTTCTCCTCCCACGGGATGGAAAACTCCTTCCTAATCCAAGAAGGCTAAAAAACACCTCTGGGATTCCCAGGATGATGGACACCTTCAGGCGAAATTCTGTGACCAAGCTTTCTTTAGATAAAGTACCACTTTTATCTTGGCAGCTCCACTAGCCTAGGTGGATCTGGTAATGGTTTCATGGCAGGGAAAGAAACCAAAAGATGGGGTCTCCTGTCTATTTGGGACAAGGGAGTATCAGGCCATAAGCAAAGTGTAGAGCAGAGAAATTTCTGAAATTTGCAATGTTCAACCACTCAGGGCTCCAAAATCCCTTCTGGCTGCACAATGCCTGTCAGATCTGTGCTAGTGACATTCAGTCATGGCTGAACAAAACCCGCCCTTGGGTGCCTGCTCCCAGGTGGTTTGCCGTGACTGGAAGTGTGCAGCTCCATTCTTTCTGCCTCTCTCTTCCCTCCATCCAGCATGAGACGGTGAATATTTTGAAACCTTCGTTTGAAACTGTTGCGTTGCTACACTTCTGTCAAGTTTGCTCATATTTTCTGGGACAGACGAATTCTTTCGCAATAGCAGTTGTTGCATGTGTCACCCCCTTCACAGGTGAAAAAAAGAATTACTTTTCCTAACTGCATTATAGTCATACCTAGAAACCCACCAGAGTAAGACCCCCTAAATCCAAAGAGACACAACCGTGGAAACAAAGTCGTATCATTTCGGTTTTCCACAGGAATGAACCAGAACAGAGAAAAGCCAAAGGAGATGCCCAGCTTCTGCTTGTAAACCAGGCTGCCGGTGCCTGATGCACTGGGGCCCAGGCATCTGCGGAGCAATGGGTTGGTTTTCATAGGAAGCGTCCAGCACCACCAGAGAGTAGTCCTCTCCCTGCGCTGTCCTTGTGTGCTGGCTGCGGAAAGCGACTGGATTGCAGGGTCGGGAAGGACCTGAGGCCGTAAGCAAGGCATGGCTTGCAGGCTGAGGCGGTGAGTTGGGCTGAGCCAGCAACGCAGCAGGAAAAGCCATGCAAAAGAGAACTTTCCATTTTCCGCTTTCGCATCAAGTGCAGGTTGAGAATGTTGGGGTTTTTTTTTTATTACCTGGACTCATACAATTTGAGAGAACAGGGTGGCCTTTGGGCAGCAGGCAGGAGTATCAGAGAGGAAGGAGGTGAAGAAGTGGCTTAGGCCCCAGCGGTGGTTAGAGAAGAAAAGAAAGTGTGGTGATTCTCTCTGGACCACTGAGGACCAGCTGGAGAAAAGTCCTATGCACTGTAAACCCAGCACCTCCTGTTTTCCAGGATCCACTGCAGGTATGAATTCTCACTCCCAGTCTCATCTTTTGATGGCATCAAAAGACCTGCCTTGATCATCAGGATGGGAAAATCAGAAACAAAGGGGATGTTTTATGCAGAATGTGCCCTCGCTGGTAACCAAGTGTGCTGTCCTTTACAGACTGTTTGTCTCTGTTTGCACTATTGTACGGAGGTTTCTTGGCTTCCCTCGCATAGTTTCCGTGGTGCGTTGGGTGCATTTGAAGCATATTGTGTTACATAAAGCAGCTCATTTTAACGTCGCATGAATTGTGCCATCGCCTCCCTGCCCTCTGCTTCAGGCGCACAGCAGCTATGTGATATGTATGAGAGATGTGACTGCCACAGTGAACTCTGTGCAGACTCATATGGCTTTTATCAAGCAAGTGACAGTGCTATCAGTATGGGGCCTGATCCTGATCAGGTGTAAACTGCTGCAGCCACTCACACCAGGTTGTTTCCAGAAAAACAAATAAATCAAGAAAAAAAAGGCAGCAGGACTTTTTCTTTTTTCTTGGCAACAAGCAGTTCATTTTTTTCCAGCTGTGGTTTTCAAGTTTTAGATGAAAACCCAAATATTTTCACTGAAAACAAAACTTTCAGGGAAACCCTCTGTCTCTCTTACTTTATTTCCAAAGGCAAAACTTTCCTTCAACAAAATTGCAAGCAGTGTTAAGACACCGCCTGGATCCTCTGCTTGCTTCTGCTGGCTGGGAATCTGGCCTGTTGAGACCTGAGGTTTCTAGCAGAGAATTTAAAAATTGTCATCTCTCTGATGTTTGAAATAAATGTAGGCAGCTGTCTGAGCTGTCCGTCCACCCTAGCCAAAATATTGTTCATTCCAAGTGGATTTGCTCCATTATAAATTGTCTACAAATAATTTAAAAAGCGACAGTGTTTCTTAAATTATCTTATCAAGCTCTTTAAATATTGAAATGCATCAAATATTAATGCTTGGCAATTGAGGGTATCCTTAGTCCTGGTTACTGCAGTATTCTCATCAGCATTAGAGCCACGTTCTGCCAGGCCCAGGATCTGAAGAGGTGGTACTAGCTAAGGGAAGGGTCATGTCCACCGCCCCCATGGGTGCTCAGCTCCAGGGGTGTTCTTTGCAGGGGGGAAATGTGGAAGTCCAAAGAGTGAGGGTGGTTTCAGCAGGAGTGGAGCAAAGGAGTTAACAGGCAAAACCAGAGCGAGGAGCAAACATACAATGATGCGTACACCATCTAAGCGTGCTGCTGATTGCATGTGTGGTCTCCAAGTCCTGCCCTGCGGGTCCAGGGTGAGGTGACAGAGGCAGACTCCTCCAGTCACCGCCACAGAAGCCCACTGCTCATGAGCTTTTCAGTTCCAGTCTGGCCATAGAGCCCTCAAATATCTCCAGTTACACACAAATTGGAGCCCATGTGGCTGTTTCTGAATTTAGGAATATCACAGGGACCAGGCTGCTGTGATCCTCATCTCCACAGCCTCAGAGGCGGCTCTGTCAAAAGGCAGGAAAGCGTGAGATGAAAAAAAGCCCTGCATGCGGTTTTTACACGTCAGGGATGGAGAAGCTATACCGGTAGAAACCTGAATCCAAATGAATCAGACCAGCTCCTCCTTTCTCTTCCAGCAGAAATCCCAGAACAAAATTCAAGTCTTTTCTTTTGGAAGCTGAGGAGAAGGTCCCATTTAGCTGACTGAAGTACCTCATTTTGAAAGGCTGATATGCTGTTTTGCCTGCACATTCCCAGGCTAGTATCCAGTGAAAGGGAGCTGGGGAGATGAGGCAGGCTCCCTCACTTCTGTATTTACCACTCTCGTCCAGGAACCAGGAATTTTCAGGACTTGTCCACCAGCATGTTGTCTGCATGGCAGATTGCCTCAAACTCCAAGCCTTAGTGCTGCCACAAGGCTTGCAGCCAGGCAGATAAATTGGCAGGGAATCAGCAAGAGGGTTTTTGATGGATTCCCTCTTTCCTTACTCCCACCCCACCTCAGCCCACCGTGTGGTATTGGAGATTCAGCAAAATCAACACGTTCCTCTGGACCATTTCAACTTTGACTGATCAGGAGAGTTTCTAACAGAAAAATGTTCCACTGGAAAATTTCTGACCAGCACTAATTAGCATTTTTTCTATTAGCTTTGTCCTGAAGGCACAGTAATTTATGCCTCAGTGAAATAAACAATCACTTAATGATCACTAAGAATTGGACACTCCCCAGGTTTGAGGCATATTTGCTTACCCTAAACAGAAAAAAATCTTATTCACTTGCAAAGCTTTACATACTTAACACAGGAAAGAATGGTTGCCTGACTTTCTTGTGCTTTACCTGGGCACAGGCCCAACTGCATTTTAATCACTTTGCTTTGAAAAAAAAAAGG
>VYZM01019342.1:176409-196498 GCA_013398915.1 Dromas ardeola
GGGGGGGGGGGGTGGTGAAATTGTGGATTTTCACTTGTGGTGCAGTAAGGTTCAAGCAACATTGGAGACAAGCCGTGTGTGTGGAATGAGAGATGGACCGTGCTCAAAGAATTTGTAAGATAGTCACAAAACAGAATAAGAAGACAGAAAATGTCCCAGGTGCCCTAGGAGTTCAGATTGCCTCGCTATTCCTCTGCCATATGACTATATCCTAAATTGAGTATCTCGCTAAATCACAGAATAATTTAGGTTGTGAGGGACCTCTGGAGGTCCTGCCCTTGCTTAAAGCTGGGCTGACTTCCACAGTAGATCAGGTTGCTCAGAGCTGTGCCCAGCTTCCACCGCACATAATGCCACGTCAACGCACCTGAGCAGCACATCTGAACGTGTTGAAGATGTCAGATGCGGTCTGTCCCTCCACCCTCTCTGCCCAGAAAGCCTTTAATTTGGAACCCTGTGCAAGCCAAATGCAGAACAAGAACAAGTCCCTGGCGGTCTTTGGGAAACGGCTGCGAATGCTGGGCATATGGTGCAGCTTTTGCTGCAGTGAGAATACAGCTACAGGGTCTCCCAGGAAAGCAGGCAGCTATATTTAAATCAGTCTTGTGAAACTCACGTTGATATTCATAAAAGACGCTTCAACACCTCTTTGGTGGCTTGAAGCTGCAGCGCACAGCACGGGAAAGAGCACCGGTGGCTCTGAAGACCAAGGCCCCGTTTCGTCTCAAGGCCACAGCATCGGGAGGACGGACGGCATAAAAAAAGCACAGCCTCCCAGAACAAAACGCAGTGCCTGGTTGCTGAGTGAAAAGCTGGGGAGGATTCTACCCAGGAGAATGTGCATCCCTGGGAGGGGACCAGGCTGGATGGGGGCGATCCCCACAGAGGGACCGGTCCTCGGCGAACGCAGCCAGACCAACTTGGTCTGGTGCAGGCACCAAGTCCCCATCTCATCAGCTCACTGCAAATCTGTCTGCTGCCAGCCCAAGCAGAGCTACTGACGTCTCACCACCAAAGATGGGCTTTCTCCCTCTGTTCTGCCTGTTTTGGGGAGGAGGAGGCGAGTCAGTGGGCACGAAGAGCAATGGGGTTTTATTTCCATCTCCCCGTGGCCCACTGTGGCAAGGCCGCTGCCTATTTTTTTTTCCTTTTGCTTTAGGAAAATGTCTTTCACCTTATCACCCACATGTCCTGATACAAACTTCACCTCTCCCAGGAGGGCCGAATGGAAAAGCTCTCAGTGGAAACTATGAGAAGCTCTTTGGCCACTCCGTGTAGGGAGCGGAGTTCAAAGAGGGTGGTGTCACTCCTTCAGAGGGTGACAGGCAGCGGCTGTGCAGAAGGGCAGATCAAAGCCAGAAAACAGCCTACCCTCTTGGCCTTGTGGCTACCAAAACTCTGAATGCAGCATTATCGTGTTATTCTCAAAGCCACATAGGTTTCTTGTCAGTTACGCACACCTGTGGTTTTCAATATTTCCTGCATGGAAAGGAGACATGCAATGAACTGAAGCAACAGTCTTGCTTTAGACCATTTTGGTTTGGCCCTAATGCTTCTTAGGAGCAATACACGGAAGTCAGAAGACCTGTGTGAAACACAAATGTGTTGGTGCCAAATCTTGTTTGTTTTTTATGCTGCTTTGTGGCAGCTTCATGTCCATATCTGGACAACCTAGTAAAGCACAGAAATAAAATCACATGAATAACGCCAGGGAAGGCAAAAGTATTATTCAATATTTAAAATTAAGCAGGAGTTTAAATGCTTTGCTGAATCATGTTCTTATTTATACTAGAGCATAGACCTCCTGAGTCACCAAGCCCATCTGACAGGCACCAGCAGCATATATTCCCCTTCAAGCACCCTCCCAGGATGAGCTTGGCTCCTGCTCTTGAAAGGCCGGAGAAACCCCGGGACAGATTTCCAGAAGGGATTTTTCTCCTCCCATTACTTCCCACCACCCCGAATGACAGGCATCGATCATTCAGCTGGCGTGGTAGAAACTGGAGGGTCCCCTTCATACTTACTTGTCTTTTTTTTTTTTTGGCAAGGGATTCTTTTTGCTGCCTGTTCCATGCTTCCGTGGGCCTTCTGCTTGCTCTGGGATGCAGGGCTGCGCTCCCAGGGCAGCTGTCTTTGTTCTGGATGCTGGGTAGGTGCTGGAGACCTCCCAGGATCCCCATCTGTACACACACACACCCCCCCATTTTCTGAGACACCAAACAGCAGGAGTCAAATATGCCATTTGAAGCAGTATCTCCAATTGGGCAATTTGTAACGCAATAATGAAATAATGTGGTTTATCATTAATTGTAGAGGTGGAGCTGGTGAGCCCTTAAAAAAAACTTCTATTCTGCCAAGTGTTCAACAGATGTTTAGGAAAAATCTCAAACAGTCAAGGTCATTGGTGTGTGGGAATATACAAGGAATTTCCTTCTCCTGCAATGAATCAAAACCTCCAAGTTTGAGGATGACAGTTTCAATGCAAGTGGCCTGAGTGTGGACATCTACATTCAGCCTTAGATACCTAAGTGCCTGAATATGTCTTTCACCAGTTTTATTCATCCAGGGAGCCCCTCCCAGTTGCCACTATAACATAAAATAATAATGACATACACTTAGTCTTGCCCTTTCGCTGGAGCCCTTAACATTCCCATTTGCACAGCAGAGATAACAAGGGGCAGAGTTAAGGTTAATTGTACACTACTTTTCTGACCTGTGACACAGGGCTCCCCATGCACATTTTTGTCCTTTATGAGCCCTTTCTGAAACTGAAACCTAGGAAGCATGGAAGGTGGAAGGAGAATGAGGAATGATTTATTCATAAATACATCTGCAAGGAGCTTCCAAACTGCAGCTTCCAATCTTCAGTGTTTCAGGCATGTCCCACGGTGGCTACTGTAATATCAGAGGAATGCTCACTCCTGCTACTGCTGCTAATCTGGGAGCAGTCACGTGGCTCTTCTATAATCTCTCTCTCTCCAAAAAATTTGACTCTTAACCTTCCCTCACTACACAAATGATGTATATTGCCTTGACATGCTGCCAAGTAACAAACATGCAAGACCCTGACCTATAAGCAAAGCAAAGAAAAAGAAGAAAAAAAAAAGAAAAAAAGATATTTCTAAGAATAAAATTGTGTGAGACTGCAGGAAAGGGAGAAGAGAAATCTGCCTTGGTCACTTCTGTTTGCCCTCACCTAGGAATTACTTTGGAAAAAATACCAAAATGTTCGTCTGGGGAGAAGGAAAAAAAAAAAAACAAGAAAAGGTGTTCTGAGGTGCAAACCAAAAAAAAAAAAAAAGTAGCCAGCAGAAAAGACAATTATTTATTTATTTTCTCTCATTTATGTGTCAGATGAAGCTGAAAGCTGCCAGATAGCTTCTTTTCGACAGCTTGAAGTTACTGTTGGGAACAGATCCATGTATGGAAGCAAAAGCAGAAAAGCATAGATAAGCTGAGATCCAGCTATGCAAACCATCTTTAGAGACACTTAAAGGACAAGCACCCCAGCTCCTTTCTTTCTGGTAAATTTAGAGACGCTATCATATGAGGGCTTTTTTCCATTCGGCTTTACCCACAACTGCTGAGACTCCGCTGGGGTAAGTGAAAAGCAATTCACGCATTTTTTGGGTAAACCTAGGTATTTGCTTCGACTGACACCCTGAGAAAAGCCATAAATCTGGGGCTGTGGGATGACTCCAATAGCTGGATAGCGGTTAAGCTCTCTGGGTAAGGAACATGACATGTAACAGCTTTGCCGCTGGAGGGACAGAAACTTTCCAAGTGTCTGAAAGAGGCAAGAGAAAAATGTTGGAAAACAAGCGTTTTATCACTCATGAACTGGATTTACAGGCTGACTGGTGCTAGAGCTTCGGCAGTCAGAGGGGCAGGAGGGATCGGTGGTGGTTTCCAGTGTCCGAGTCTTTCTGTGTTTCGATTTAGAAAAATTCGTAAGAATAGTCAAGGGGTTTTTCTTCTCTGGTCTGTCCTACTTTCACTTTGAGAAACACGTCTCATTTGGGTTGAGCTGACTGGACATTAGGAAGAGCTTGTTGTAAACGACTGCTGTTTTTCTTGGCACTTGAAGGCAGTTTCTCAATGTTTCTCTGCAGATTTGAGGTTGATTACATCCTGTGCAAGGATTTTTGGTACAGCTTTAACTGCCATTGCAGTGTTGTGAAAGTCGACCTCAGCGAAAACCAGCTGTGTGCTATTGTGAATATTTCCAAAGCACTGAAGTAATGGCTCTCCTTCAACCCAGCACTGAAATATGTTAACTCTGTGAACTGGGCACTGTCAAAAAAGCAGAGTATACCCTTGGCAGCAGGGCTTTCTCCACGGAAGTGTTTTGTTAAAAAGAAAACAAAAAAAGCTTTTTGTAGCTTTGGCTTAAAACCTTGTTGGTGTGTGGTGGTACAGTTAAACGTGAGATTTTTTTCTTTAAAAGCTACAGAACGGCATTTGGGTAACAGTTCATGTGCTTTCAGGTGTTATAATACAGTATTCATACTCCCACTGCAAAGTGCTAGGTAAAGCTTTCTCATTTTTCAGGTGGTTAATAGACTGGAAAAAACATTAGAGCAGGTGAAGTGAAATTATACAGAAAGAACTGAAAATAATATCAGGAATATGAGTGAAATTGTAGGAGATTTCCAGAGATATGAAGGATGATTGTAAAGGGAAATTACTAGACCACAAATGTCATGAACATTTCCATTCATGAATGAAAACGCTTTCCCTTGTCATTACATAAGGAGAACATAACGGAAGTGTTTGCTTGTAACTCCGTAGTGGAGTCTGCAATCGAGAGGGCCCATGTGTACGGCCCTCGTTTCCTCTTATTTAGCTAGCATTTCCATGGATATTCCCACACTCATCGTTTTTATACTCACTGAAATACAAATCGTCTCTTTGTCTGGTTTCCTCTCAAGTGCTGAAAAAAAAAAAATCAAAATTAAGCTGCAGTTGAAATTTGTGCCGCTTCTTTTTTTGACGGGTACCTTTTAGATACATATCACCTGCCTATAGAAATGCTAGTGCAGAAATTAATCTTTAAGTAATTGGGGTCAATAGATAGCTTTTTAATTGCTATTGAGTTGTTAACTTTTTGCTGATATTGCTATGAAAGAACACTTCTGCATGTCACACTTACTCAGATGGCTTCTATTGTCTGTTGGATGTGGTTCTGTTTCCCAGGTTGCTGTAGTCCACTGATAGAGAAAACCTTTTCCCCAGTTTTTCCCCCTTTTTTTTTCCCCGTCTCTATGAGGCTATGCGCTTCCCTTTCCCCAGAGACCAAGACCAGCTGATGTGCATGGTCCCTGAGCAAGGCGTTACCCATGAGTTGTGCTGGGCAGGTCAGGATGAGGATGGCGGGATGGAGCTGGAAAAGCTGGGACCTATTTAATTTGATCTTCCGATTTAGCCCAGGGCTGGGGCAGTGTGGCCCAGTAGACAAAGCCCTGGTGGCAGGAGTCACTACTGGGTTCCCAGCCCCAGGGCAGACCTGCCCAGGGGCCTTGTGAATGACGTGTCCTTTGTTCTCCCCTCCTTCCCTGCCTCTGTCAGAAGCTTTTTCTGGCAGGCTGTGTTATCACTAGTGTTTATTTTTATTATCATCAGTGTATTAGCTATTATTAATATTTACTATTGATTAGTCATGGGTATTGCCGGTGTTTGTTTGGTCCCTTGTGCAAAGCTGATGGGATCTCATTCAGAGACCCTAGACACGAATATAAATAGTCATATAAAGCATTAGCGATAGTATCACTAACATGTCTTTTATAAGTGACTAGTCATTATGAGTGCTGCAGTCTCCGAGCATCCGCCACGAGGTCCTCCCACGCACCGTTCCTTGCCAGAGCGAGGGAGGAGAGGGGGAAGGGGGAGTTCTGCTCTTTCTCACAATCAGAGGGAGCGAGGCTGCCGAGCTGAGCACAAAACCCAGGAGACGACAAACAAGGGCAAAGCTGAGCTCGGGGCTTCTTCTCGCTAGCCATGGACAAGGGTAAAGCTGCCCTCGCCCTGGAGGCACTTGGAGCAAGGAAGAACCTGTTGTGTGTCTCATGTAAGGAGCCAAAGGCACACAGGACTTCTAGGCGCACAGGTGGTTTGTGTTCCAAAATCTTAGTGGCTTTCCAAAAAAATACTCAACACCCTTGGTTTTCAGACATAAGGTCTGAAGAAGTCTTTGCACCGGACATCCACAACTGGGCCCTGAATTCAGACTTTCTTGTGTGAGGGGAAAGACATGTTTGTGGTTTATAGCACACCCAAGAAGAGAGCATCCTCAAAATAAATCACACAGAGGAGAGCTACGCCCTGAAGACACTCAGTGAGGATTTCGCAAATTGGCTCTGGCTTGAAGTAGGCCCACTGTATATTCTCCTCCTCCGGACAACATCAGTATTGTTATGGTGATTCCTGAAGGATGGAGTTTGGACACACCCTCTGTCTTTTCTCTAGTAAGTCAGAAGTTTGGGGCAGATTCTGGGGACACATTGACAGACTGATCCATTTCTCTGGCCACATAAATTTTATTGCCTGCGTTCTAGAGAAATACGCTTTATGTGACAGCTCTGCCCGTTCCTGGCCTAGAAACCTGCAGACCCATTTGCCAGTTCGAATCTGGTTTGACCAAGGAATTGAAGCCTGAAGAATATGACGTTCCAAAAAAATCTGAAAATGGGCAGCTGTCATCTTTGGTTTTATTGCTCCCAAAACATCATCTTCCTATTCTTGTCTCTCCCTCTTCAGGGTCTGGGGCGGGGGGTTCACCAGAGGACTCACAAAGACAGGCAGTTTTCTAGAAGGAATAGCATTTTAGGAAAAGTTTGTGTTTGCAGGTTGCAAGCACTACATGTAAATACTGCAGCATGTACCATGGCGCTCGCTGCTTGCAATCTCTTGCGTAGTAGCACAAATATGTCCAGTACCTTCTATGCACACGTGGCTATAATCCTTTTGAATGAGAGTAGAGCTTCAGATGTGAAGTGAAAATAGGCTGTGTTTTAGAGAAACCATGCTGCCATTTTTGTTTCACTGTGTTAAACTCCAGGCCATCCAGCCTCACAAACTTGTTCTTCTTTATAAAAAATTTTGTGTATAATAGCTGACTGCACGCCATGGAGAGATGAGTAAATAACCCTAAATGGGCTCAGTTGGTCTAAATCCATCTGTCATTTTTGGTCACTTACAGATATGAACTACTCCTAAATCTCCATCCCATGATAGAAATTGCCTTTAAAGTCAAGCTGGAGTCCAGCTCTTACAAAATATCTCTGGATGATACTAACTTTTCAGGTACTCAGCATCTCACTAGCAAACTGAACCGTGGTATTGATGAATTGTGCTCACACAGAAGGAATCTTGATGCTGGGGTTTGCGGACAAGGCATTCAGCAAATGGAGAAAGCCTCTTTACAAATGCAGGAAAAAATAATCTGAATTCAGAGTTGCATGTCCCTGGGCTAAAAAGCTCAGTTTTAGAGGTGCCTAGGATGTTTTCCCTAAGCGGTCAGCAAGATGTGCCAGCAGGCTGGCTAGGGACATGGCTGCAGAGATGTCCTGCTGTTCCAGTGTGCTTCAGACGGGCTCCAGCCGTGAGTCTCACCCTTCAGACCCACCGTCTGCTGGTCTGTTCTGCTCTGGGGAGAGGCAACAACGTGACAGCTTTAAGCAGTGTTTTCTGCTAATTTACAGGTAAAGCAGGCAATTTATGAGTTGACGTTCATTTTGGAGTTGATCCTCTAAGAAACTCAGTGTTATTCAGGCAACACACGGGGGAAAAAAATAGCAACAATACAGTAAATCTGGAGGTCTTCAAAACTCAGTTTATTCTTATCTAGGGCTCCAACCGTCACTATGATCCAATCATAAATGTATTCTTATTGCATGAGGTCACTGCAGGGCAAAGCTGAAGTTGTTTTGATTTCCATACTTCAACATATTTGGATTTCTTTTACATCTAATGCTGAACTTCCTCCTGAGTTTGGGATGTTTGTTTTTAGGATCTTTCCCAAATCCTTGGAATGCTGAACTCTGATGTTGCTAACATAAAATGCAGGTTTCAGTTTGTGATCTCTCTAGCTGAGCCTTTTCCAGAGACAGGAGAGGAGAGGAGAGGAGAGGAGAGGAGNAGAGAAGAGAAGAGAAGAGAAGAGAAGAGAAGAGAAGAGAAGAGAAGAGAAGAGAAGAGAAGAGAAGAGAAGAGAAGAGAAGAGAAGAGAAGAGAAGAGAAGAGAAGAGAAGAGAAGAGAAGAGAAGAGAAGAGAAGAGAAGAGAAGAGAAGAGAAGAGAAGAGAAGAGAAGAGAATGCGTCATAGGAGGAAGATACAGAACTGGGATTCTGGAAAATGGCAGGATTTGGGTAAAGGTAGCTTTGACTACTCTCAGGCTTTCTTCAGGGGCCTAGGGTTGACGGACCAGTCTTCTCTCTTGTCCTACGACGTCTTCACCCTTCCAAATCAGCTTCATTTGATGCCTGTTTCCAAAACTAGCAACCAGGCATCAAGGTTTAGGCTTTAGTGTGGGAATAGGGAGCCCATCTCTTTGAACCAGCTCCCTCCCATGCTGATTCCCAGCACCAGCAATTGCCATATCCGCACACTGGAAACAAGGATGCAAAACCAAGGTGACATCCACTTTCCCAGCATCTAATTCTCAGCTCATTGCTTTTGCTGCAGTTTGGCAAGCATGATATTAGAAATACCCCATGTTATCTTTTTGGCTTACAGAAAGGCTCCAAGCAGAGATCTTGTGCTTCTGCCGTAGATGCGGCAATAAACATTTGGATTTGCTGCTAGTGTGTTGAGACTGCCAACATGTACACAGTAAAAGTAAAGCCTTCCTGTGGCCACAGACCACAACATGCTAGTGATCCGTGGTATTATCCTGTTATTTAGTGAGTCATTGTTGCTGCTGAGAAATACACATAGTCGACTAAGTTGCTAACAATAACACTGGATGTGAGAGACAAGTGTTTGTTTTACTCTGGTGTAACTTATTCCATATGGTCCTTTAAAGCATGTTAAATGTTAAGTTGCTTTGGCCTGCCAACTATTATTTCAAGATGACCTCCCGGATTTAGCCTGCTTTTCAGAGCACAGCTATTTGAAACAAGGCTCTGAAAGCATCTCCTGTCCAGGATAAATGCCCAGTTCGGGAGCAAGACAGATGTTTTGGATTGCCCTATGTTTAGCTGGATAAGTAGGTCTCAATTTTTATTGATTGTCCAGCATAGTGATGTTTACTGCAGCTCTGCTGCCTGCTGTGACACCTTTCAGATGTAAGCCACACGTTATACCAATGTTCTGGCACAGGGCAGAACCCATACCCCGACCGAGGAGCTAATGTAGGCTTAACTTCTAGCATTTACCTCCCATGCGTGTTTTTCCAAGTTGCTGATGAGCCAAATCTTTGTGGAAACCTTCTAGCAGGTTTTCCAGATCTTCTTGGTAGTGTTAATCCATGAGCAAAATACTGCAAAGAGAGAGATGTGCAGCTGTGAAAGGTGTCCGTGTTGCGCTCTCTGGCTACATTATTCAAAGGTTTAACACAATGAGCTCCAGCACTACGGTGGACCCTTGCGTGATGTCCCGCTCTTGTGTTCATGTCATGTCCTGTACTGGGCCTGATCCACAGTACAGCTCAGAAAACAAATGCATTAAAAGGTTTCTCCATTTTGAAAAAATTCTTGCTACTGGTTATGGAAAATAGATGCTCTGAGAAGCATCTTGCTCGATAACTGAGAGATTTGCCTTTTGGCTTGAGCTGATTTGATCTGAAGTGAATTTCTGGGAACAAGAGTAACCGATACTTACGAGCTTTTTAGAGCCTTGCTGATAGCCTCATCCTTCCGCTGAAGTGTGGCATATCTCCAACTTAACCTAGACAAAAGAGTTTATCTTGAAGGCTCTCTGCTGTGTGTATGAGGATCTCTATGATCCTGTGAAGGAGAACGGTGTGTACAGAGCGTGCATGTTTTATTATCAGAGAAGAGAAAACTTTGCACTGCCTGCCATTGCAAATCTGCCTAGTGGGCAATGGTTCGTCTGGTCAGCTACCAGTCATTGGGTAAGATTCAGGACAAATCATAAGTATTTTAGAAAAATTAGTTGGTCGCTTTCTAGACACTTGAGAAGCTCCGTTATAAATCACCAAAGACCCACCTGAGGATCCATAATTCAGTGACAGTCCTTGCATTTTTAGAGGCAGGCGCAAGCCTGTCTAGGTGTGCACCTGGCTTCACGTGTGCCTGGAAAGTGCCTTAACGTGTTAAAATGCCTGAAGATGTACCTCCATGATAATGCATTAGAAGACTTTTGGCCCTTGACCTTTAATTTCAATGTTCTTATCTTAAAAATAACCAGGCAGACTATTTTTAAGCATGCTTTGATGCACAGACCTAGAGGAATGCTACAAAACAGGACAAGTTTGTAAGCGTTACAAGCTGTGCCACTACTCATGTTTTCTAGACATTTTCTGTCCCTGTTGGTAAAAACATACTCCATTTTAACATTCTTCTCTTTGAAACAGACAGTCTGATTATCTTGAAACGTGCCTTGATGTATGCAGCCTACAGAAAATTACAGAACAAGACAGGTTTGAAGACTCTAACCTTAATAAAGCTGATGTTTTGCCAGCACGAACTCCCTGCCTTCATCCTGAGCTGTAACTTCGTTTCTTGTCTTTGGAGTGGATTCTATTTGACACATGTCCTTTCTTTGGTGGCTGTGACTTGTGCTGAGACTTCGCTTTAGCTAGGTCTTTCCCCCAAAACCATCTGCAAGAAGGCACTGCGGTGAGTCGGGCTTTTTGGAGAGGCGGAAATGTGCTGAACGTGGTGGGGCCTGATTGACTTTGGTACAGCCACGCGCATGTGTAGCTCATTTGTTGCATGGTTCCCTGGATTAGTCACAGAATCATAGAATCACAGAATGTTAGGGGTTGGAAAGGACCTCTGGAGATCATCTAGTCCCACCCCCCTGCCAGCGCAGGGTCACCCAGAGCAGGTTGCCCAGGAACGCGTCCAGGTGGGTTTTGAATGTCTCCAGAGATGGAGACTCCACCGCCTCTCTGGGCAGCCTGTGCCAGTGCTCTGCCACCCTCAAAGGAAAGAATTTCCTTCTCATGTTTAGGTGGAACTTCCTGTGCTTAAGTTTGTGCCCGTTACCTCTTGTCCTCAGCTATTGAACTCGTACAGTGACAAAGTCTACACTGAAGAACCTCTGCAGAGTCAGTCAGGAGAAATGGGGACTCGAAAGGCAGAGTCAGGCTGTCAAGGAAGAGAAATCCCCCTTCAGCGGTTTCCTCTCCAGTCGCAGGGAGACGGCTCTCATTAATCCCAAAGCACACCAAGTCCCTCCTGACCATGAAGGCAAGCTGGACACAAGAAAGGTGGGAACAGCAGGTTTATTGTCCCGCGTCAAACTGTCATAATTAAGCACAGGGCTGACTAACAGCCCCCAATCAGTCCCAAGTATGTCACTTGCTTTACCTTATATTCTGGTTTTGCCCCTATTATTATTATTATTATTATTATTATTATTATTATTATTATTATTATTATTTTTATTTTGCCCAGGTTCTGCTGCTTTACCAAGTCTCTCTCCTCCCAGACAAGCCATCCACCTGTATTTACTTTTCCCTTGCTGGCCCCAGGTTTCCTGACTTTACACACTTACTTGGTACTCACGATATGGTTGCCTTGGTAATTTCTACCTCAGTCAGCAATTAAGCTAGTGCCCTGCTTTTGTTATATGCAATGTTTCTCTTTTCTATCATTTTTCATGCTAGTTAGTGTAACTATTGCTCGGGGTGGTCAGCTGCATATACAGTACTCTTCTTCTTACGATCTGCAGGTTCTGGTGGCTTCTCATACTTTTACTTCATGTTGTAGCTTACATAGCCATAAGTCAGAGTTAGCCAAAGACACTATTTTGTTTTTGTTACGGGGAGTGCCCATGTCTGCCCTTGTGCTGTTGTCGCAGTAGCGTTGCAGTTTGATCAGGGGTAAGACTTGTCCGCGCACCTCAACTTGCAGTTCACTGTGGGACAGGCTCCCAGCAGGGCAAGTAAAAGGGAGCACCATGGCAGGAGGAATGTCTCCAACACGAACCTTCCTGTGCCGCCAGCTCCCGAGAGCATTTGGGTAAGCTTCAAGGTTCCTATGGCTGAGTGCAAAAAAGCTAGCGGAAGAGGTTGCTAAGTGAGCCTGGAACAAACCTTGACAGGGCAAAACCCAAGTGGGATGTATCACGGGCTTCGAAGCAGCAACAAGCTCTCTTCCCCAGTGTCCCACTGGCTAAATGGCTCGTCTGCCCAGGAAATTGGCTGCCAGCCTGGAACCAAGGTCGGTCTGCTCCCAGGCTGCGTGAGCTTGGATAGCATTGCCGCCTAGATCTGCTCTCCCAGCATGGCCTAATTTCCAGTGCTCTGATTGTTTTCCTACACCAAATCTTTGTCCCAAAATCTAAAGGCAGGTTTTCTTTTCTTTCGCCTTACTAACCACTAGAGTGGCTTTCTTTTTATGGTGTGCTGAATTTCTCCTGATCGTTCGTCTCAGATACATCTTCCTGATGAAATGGTGTTGAGACATAAGCCACCTCCACCTGATCTGAACTCAACAGAGGTTTGCTCATCCTGATCTTAAAACCTTTCTGAGACACAGACTTCCTCTCTGCAGACAATCCAGCTGCCTACACCATTACTCTCATGGCTACAGAAAGCTTTTCCTCATGCCAAATTTCAGTCTCCCTGCCTGTAGTCTAACTTCCTGACTTCTTATCTTATCAACAGTAGGAGTGGGAAACATCTATTCTTTCAGATTTGCGAGGATATGTCTTCTTTTGACTCGACAGTCTGCATTCCTGCAATGTTTCCTCTTGAATCATGTGTTCTAGACCTCTTATGTCTCTTATTTCTTCCCACTGGTGGCTCTGCACATGTTGCCTGCCTTCCTGATGCCACTGGTCATGTAAATACAGGTGTTAACCCTGGAGTCTACTGGGGGCAAATAAAATGCCAGATACTGTTAACAGCCGTGGCACAAATACCAAAATACCACGCTGGTGTCTTGTGATGCAGGGTCCAGAAACTTTCTTGGTGGCTGAGGTGCACATGGAAGGAAGCCGAATGGAAGAGGGAAGCTTGTATTCCCATCAGCCCTGCTAAGACACTGGCCTACTAAACATACAGCTGCCTACGCGCCAGCGGACTGGTTCTACTGCCAGATCTCTGCTCCCTCCCCATACGGTCGTGCCTTCCCATCCCTGCCATCCCCTCCACGCCTGCCGCTGCACCGGCTGCACTGCCAGAGCAGGAGGCGCAGCAGCAGCCAGGGAATGCTTGAACCCCCAAGTCCCTGCCCTGCCCCATCTCCGTGACCTCCAGCCTACACGCATATGGACCCCACAGCAGCCCGCGTTCCCGGACTGCCAGCTCCACTCGGGAAATTGTCTCACCTGCTGAAGAGACGGGAGCAGTTGCGGAAGCGCAGGAGTTCATCTGAATAAGCAGAAACGCAGAAAACGCAGAGGGAAGAAGTCAGAGCTCGCACAATCTGCATTAGGAAATATCTGCACGCATGGCACGCGCGCGCGCACACACGCATACACATGCACGCACACACACGTCCCTCCCGCACATACAGGGATACAGCCTCAAAACCTGGACAGTTTTGACAGAAGCTGGGAACAGCTTCCCACAAGAAGAGAAGATTTTTACAAGAGACTTGCGGATTTCTATCCACAAGGCAGGTAGCAAAAGACCGTCTTCAATCGTTTTAAAGCATCACCACAATCCAGAAAGACGTGAAAAAGCCATCCAGCTCAGAGCAGCTTTCGAACAGGCCATGTTTGAAATTCCAGGGGGGGAAACAGACTGGCACGTGACAGCACAGGGATTTTGGAAGGCAATCCGGCCTCACAAACAGTGCAGTTTCATTTCTCCAAAATCTCCAGCAAAAAACCAAACCCATAAACATTAAGTAATCTGGAAACTAAATCTGGTTTTCTTGTGTTTCTCTCTTTTCTAGTGAAATTCTCTTTACATGCAGGGCTTCAATTATGATGTTTAGGACATGCGGCACTGGATACTGCCTCACCGCTGCTTGAGTGTGCAGCACAGAGAAGATGAGCATTGTTGGTCTTTGGAAGTGCAAATCTTTGGAAGTGCAAATCGAGCGAACCGTGCCAAAATAGCAAGAACCGTGTGTGCACCAGTGAGAGTCCCCGTCCATTGGACTCGTGTCTAAGCTGTGGGGAGAGAAGGGGACTGGGATAAGAACCGTGCTGCTGCCTCAGCTGTTCAGGGATGGAATCATGCCGGAGCAAGGGCACACGCCTTCTCCAGGGTGCCTTGGGGAAGACTGAGGAGCACAGAAAAGCCCAGTCCCATGGGTCTTTGTGGCCTAAAATTGACTGCTGCATGCTGATAACAGCTGGCAGCACGTTCCTCGGCTCCGCTGTATCCCTGGGACTGGGGGGCTGATGTCCGGCAGAGCTGGTCAGTGCTGGAGGGACACCGAGCCAGGCAAGGCCACTCAGAGGTGAAACGAGGCAGAGCTGAGGCAGAGGTCGGTAAAATCAAAGCAGCGAGGAGGCAAGGAAGATTTCTGGCCATCCTGCAAGGACAGCCCATTATAGTGAAGACAAGTTTCCCTTTAAGCGAAGCCATTTCACATCCTTTTGCCTAATGGGCTTGTTTTTTGCAAGGGGTTCCAGCAGCTTTCTTGACCTGGAATATATAAATAAAATATAAATAAGGTGCTTCATGCAGCTGAGGTCAGTCACTTCTTACTTTTAATAAAAAAGGTCTATTTTCCCTGGAATATTCAGCCTCGTTCAGGGCTGGCAAACAGATGGTACAGAGGAGGCCAAATTACTTTCACAAGTAGGGGCCGCAGCCGGAGTCATGCACTGCATCCGATTCACCCTGCGTCTCCCACTGCGAGCGATGGGAACCTTGCACACAGGTCGAATGGGGGATGTGGCCTCATGTAACACCAGAGCTGCTGAGGAAGCATCACAGTCCTCAGTTTGCAGGACACAGCTCCCAGATCTTGACACATTACCATGGTATCTGCCCATTTGTTTTTTTCTTAAAAGTTCCTGCTCCTGGAGTCATGTGATTACATATCGCTATTCCGTGTCTCTTATTTTTTTAACTTAACTTCTGGTTACCGAATAAATTGGAAAACATCAAGCCTCTAGGTTTCAAAAGCAGAAGGCAGAGCCAGAGAACACAATATTTGTCACTTTTTAATTCTGGATTTGAGGGGATGTTGGTTTTTTTTTTCCAGCTAAATTTTTTCTAGGCCAGGACAGTCTTGGAAGGGTGGTGAAAAGAGCTGGGGCGTCGAGTGGAGAGTGTTAGTGCCCCAGGGCTGGCACAATGCAGCTCCGTGGCCCCTTGCAGGACACTCATCTTGAGGTGGCGGAGTCCCTAGGCTACTGCTTTCACTGGGAAATGCGTTTCAGTTGACCTTGCATCTGCATTTTTAGTTCCTGTATTCTGCAGTTTTGTAACAGCAAAACAAAGCTTCCTTTTTTTTTTTTTNTTGTTCTTTTTTTTTTTTTTTTTTTTTTTTTTTTGGTGGGAAAAGGGACAGCTAAGGGACAGGCAGTTCAGCAGGGGACATCTGGTCCTTCATTTTCCAGTGACTCAGGCTAGGAACTGGTTTTCGCCTGTGAAATGGGGACAGGAGTGGGATGCTAGTATTAGCATGCACTGCTGTTGAGACAAATGACAGCTGTCAGAAGGCTTTTGAGTTTCTACTCCTTTGAGAAGAGTAAGGAGACAGTTTGCACCTTGGACATCTCTTACAGGCATTTGCCCAGGCACCAAAGTCATTCTGCGCACACATTGACTTTTTCTTGCATATCCCTGATGACCAGAAAGCAGTTTTTTTCAAAAAGGAAAGTGAGATTCTGAAGCAGAGTTTGAAGAGAAGAGTGTGTGGCTTGTTTTGAGGACTAGACGCTTGCGAAATACATGCAGCTCTCCCCATTTCCAAGCTCCCTAAATTCATGCCCAGCCCCTATAACTAGTTCTGCTTTCAACCCCCATGCAGCAGGCGGTTTCCAGTGCAAATACCTTTTTTGTGTCTGCCACACACAAGCAGAGCTCTGCAAAATTTGGCCAGTCAACGCTTCTTCCAGGAAAACTCTCTCCCAAGCTGTTAAATGCTATGCTCATCAATTAGCGTTCCGGATTTGTTGTTTAAACCTGCGTAAAACCCAGCATAGAGCAAGTATTTGGGGGAAAGCTTGAAGGCAGCACACACATGGTTTCTCCAGTTACCTCTGTGGGGTCCCAAAGCGTTGCGGTGAGAGCAGACCACAGGCTGCCCATTTTTCACCGGTGTGCCCAAACATCCCATTGAGCACTGCCTTCTGCCTGGGATATACGCTTTACTCTCAGTGTTCCAGGGGTAGAAGACACCTTCCACATCCAAGACCTCTGGCCGGCCAGTAGACAGCTCTCATGCGCTTAGAACTCCCTGGGATGATCAGGACTCAGATTGTACTAGCTACTTGGAAAGAGCTAAGGAGGCACTGCCTGGAGAGCTCAAAAAGGAGTGTATCGTGTCCAGGACACAGAATTGCCCTTCCATTTATCCTTCCAGGATAAACAGCTGATTTATCCTCAAAGCAGGTTTGAAGGTGACGGTGAAAGTGAATGCTCAAATTGCTGGAAACTATGTTTCTGAGCATCTTTTTTAGAAACACCGCTCTCAAGGATCTCCAGGTCTCTGCCAAGAACATGCAGAGGAGAGCCAGAGAAGGTTCAGTGGGCGCACGCTCAAGTCTGCTGCAGTGAGGAGCAAAGACAGATGGATGGCAAGACAGAGGTGACATCCCATCTGCTCCTGCAGGATCTCTCTGGCATTTCCTGAGGGACTCAAGGAAAACCACGACCAAAGATACCTAACCAATGAGGACTACCTGGTTATCCTCCAGCATTATCTGAACTCACAAAAGCTGGAGCAGAGATCAAAGCATCCCACTGTGGAGATGCTCCAGATAGGGCCAAGAAAGGGTGGTAGGACAGCTGCTCGGAGGTGAGCATGCTGTGGCTGAGCTGAAGACTGACCTTGCCCTGGCCACTTGTCTCTTTTACAGGGAATATAAGGCAGGAATTTTTCAAGCAAGCAATACCTGAGGGTTTGTGTCCCCTTCCTGTGAAACGTTGCAGGAGCTCAGATGTCTTTTTTCACAAGGCATTGAGCAGAGAATTGGCCTGCACCATTCTGTCCTGTGCTCGAGACTCCACGGTCCACTAACTCCATTCTTTGCAGGGAGGAATTGTCTTTCTGCTCTGCATATGTAGACAATACCCAGAAACCTCCTCCAGCAACTCCAGAGAGATGCAGGCTGCTGTCGGAGAGAGCTGTGGGTGTACATGAATGAATGAATGAGTGAATGAACCATTCGTTAGCATTGGCATGAGAATCTCCATGATTTTGAGACTACTAATTAGTGGTTGTAAGCGTCTTTGCAATGGCAGGTATTCACTCACATGGCCGTGAAGAGAGACGGGGAAGGAAAGGCAGCCGGAGCAAACCGCTGCCTCTCCCAGCACAGCCCAGGCTGCAATCGTGGTGAAGCACGGATGTGCCCCCGCCACGATGAACGTGCTGCGTCAGGACACCGGCAGCCCTGTTGCATTTTTGCCTGGAGCACCAGGCAGAGCAGAGGAGCGTTTGCTCAGCTTTCACAGCCCATCAGAGCTCTCTACTCTGCTACAGCTACCGCTCCGCCTGGCTTGGCTGAGGAGAAGCAATGCCAACCAGAGGCGCTGCAGGGTGGAGCAGTCCTACAGCGCAGTGTCTCCTCTCACCATTTGGGCTCACTCTCTCCCCTGCTTCCTGACTTCCACTCTTTCTTTCAGAGACCAACTGCACCTTTCTTTTGGAGACTGTGAAAGATGAAGGTCTGAGTGTGCCTGGAAAGGGGTGTGTGAGGGACTGGGGAGCAGGGGACATCGTCTTCCAGCCTCGTATCCCTCCTAACCAGTCCCTTTTCAGGCAGACATAAGCTGCTCTCAGGTGCAGGTAGGATAATGCTGCATCTCTGCTTCACCTTTTCTGTCCCACTGCCATTAAGCCAAAGGCTTCATTTGCATGGACTAATGAGCATCACCACAAACACTGACAAACTCTTGTTTTCTTCAGCTCCCCTCAAATGTCACAAAAATCCCTCAGCTGAAGCAACCTTCCTGAGGGTCTCAGCAGGAGGCAGCGGGAGACGGGAACGCGCACTGGAGGCTGCAGAGAGAGGTGGGCTGGGAGGAGCTGGGGACGCGCCTGGCTCTTCAGAGCCAGTGGATCCCAATTAGCAGAGTTAATGTCTTGGTGCTCCGGAGGAGTTGTGTACCACATTCAGTGAAAGGGCTGGGAAGTAGGTCAGCAACACAACTGAGGGAAACGGGGAGCTTTAGGGAGAACTTCGTGGCTGACAGCTAATTAAAATCTGAGTTCCACTGCTTACTGTTGCAATGATTAGATTTCAGTGTGCAGGGTGAAAAGCACCAGCAGGGACTACTGTGTTTGCAGCAACCATGCCAGTTTTTTCTGCTCACACTAGCCGTTTGCCAGGCCAGCTTGTGCAGCGCCTTGCATCCCGCAGCCACTGCCGAACCAAATGCCAGTGATACACATCCACTGCTCTGCTCACATCCCGAGCAGAGCACAGCACCGTGTACACATTTTAGTTGTACCCATTTTATATCAAAGGCCCTGCTGGGAGAATTGAGTCCCATCATGGCCAGATACAACCTTATCCCTCCTCTGAAGAGTTTTAAATCAAAAGGGGTGAGACAAACAATCAGAGGTAGCTACTGGACACAAAAAACACGGCTTTTTCTAAACCAGATTCTTACTTGGAAGTGCCTTTCATCCCATGTGTAGGCAATAGGCTCTTAAAGTGAGACCAAACTAAATAACAGAACATGGTGATGCAAAAAAAAAAAAAATTTTTTAAACAAAAAGGAAAGAAAGGAAGAAAAGCACTCGTGAAATCCAAAGGTAAAATTCTGGCTTGCTGTCTTGCCAGTGGTGACAAAAATTCCAGGCACAGCCGACAAGAGAAGAGGGAGAATGTGTAAGAGGGTGCAGGAACTAGAATAATGGCTCTGCTTCTCCCCAGTTCTTGTTGCACCTGAGGATCTGGGCGTAGAGGGCTACTCAAGGTCGCTGGGTACTTGCAACTACCAGTGTGTGTTATTAGCTTTGGTCCTATTTTAAGTTCCTAAAGCCACAGAGTTTTGCCTGGAGGGTGGGACAATGGGTTCATCTGCTCCTTGCTGGAGCCAGCGAAGGGTGGAGGAGTCGTTCAGGCATGGTGAAAGGGGAATTGCCCACAGGAAGGACACTTGGGCCAGCCTGAGGTGCAGCAAGTCCTTCTGTGCCAGGCTGCCGGCTTCCCGCAGGACCTCCCCATCCCCAATGACCCTCCCGTGGGGATCATTGTGGCTCTGGGGGTTCAGGGGCTGAACTGGACATAGCCAGATGAGGGGGCAGTTCCCAGGAGGGCCCTAGATGACCCATTGCTCCTTGCCTGTCACTCCATGGCCCCCGCTGTCCTCTGCAAACACCAGGGTTTGGTTATTTAGGTTATGTGAGAGGGGAGCGAACCTTAAACCAGGGCCCCCTGGGGTGCTCCTGGCCTCCTGCCTCCCTGTGGGCAACACTGTGGGGCACAGTGACAGCCACAGCAGGGCACTCCTTGCGCCCCCTTGTCCTGCTTCCTTTCTTGTCATCTCTCCCAGGGCTCGATCCCTTCTGCAGGGTGCACGTGGGGTTGGGCTTGCCCTGGCAGGGCTGCAGGGTGTCTGGGGGGATGCAACAAGCCACGGTGGGCAGGACCGGGAGATGACCAGGCACGTCGGGCAAGGCAGGGATGGGGGCTGCCTCGGCAGGGCAGGCAGGGATGGGGGCAGGCAGGGCATGGATGGGGACTGTCAGGGCAGGGCAGGCAGGGTAGGGGACAGGCAGGGCATGGATGGGGACCATCCTGGGCAGGGCACGCAGTGTAGGGGACAGGCAGGGTATGGATGGGGACCATCCTGGGCAGGGCAGGGCAGGGTAG
>VYZM01019342.1:201826-311474 GCA_013398915.1 Dromas ardeola
TTTTTTTTTTTTTTTCCCCTGCAGTTACGTCTTTTCCAAGTACAGGCTTTGCTGGAGCTGCCCTGCTGTGAAGTGTATTGCTGCTTTCAATGAGGCAGAGGTGTACAGGCTTCAGCACGGCCAGGAAGGGTCGGGGGGGAGAGGAGAGGTGTGCTAGCCCCCCGGAGACGGGGCAGTGGGTATGCATCCCACCCATGGAGGCGAGCTGTGCCGCCCTTTCCCCAGGGAGGGCTGGGTGTTGCTTGCAGTGGACTCTTCAGTGCCGCTCTCCTGCAAGAGAAACTGGGAAAGGGGTGCTCTGATTTGGAGACTTCAGGTCTGACCTTGGCGTAGGAGCATAGGGCACATCACTTGAAACAGCCATTTTTGCCGGGGCGGGGGGGGACTTGTTGGCTAGGAGAGCCAGTCCTCTCACTTGGGGGTCTTTCTGGGGGGGGGGTTTGCTGTCTTCTTTCCAGGGACACTAGCAGGAGAGTGAGTAGCTGGCTTGCTTTGAGCCTCTGTTTCTCTAGCTTGCAGGCTAGCTGTGCTTTCCAGTAGCTACTAGCTGCTCCTTTCCAAAGTTTTTGGCCCCTCTGGCTGAAGAGAGACCATCTTTCTCCCGCCGCTGGCACCAGCAAAGGGGGTTTTGAGCTGCCTTCCCTGTGCACTCTCGCTGGGAAAAGCCCCTCTCTGTCCAGCTCTGACTATGGGGTGGGGATAGGGCTGGCTGGGAGCCCCTGTGATGTTGTGACATCCTCCTGGTTGTGTCCCCACGGCATGTCAGAAAGCATCCGCTCGCTCTCCTGCGAGGAGCAGACCTCCTACTGCCCCCAGCAAGCGACCAGTCACGCTGTGGGGAGAGGGTGCTGCTCCCACCAGCCGCACACCAGTGACAGGGCGGTGGGGACACCCTCTCCCATACGAGCTGTCAGTAAATTCTCAGTAATGATGTTTATCAAGAAGCTGATGTCGTAGTGGGGCAGGCACTGTCGGGTGGTGGCTGCCATGGTGCGAACGCTGCTGCGTTACGTTACAGCTGCTCTGTACAGGTTTTCTCTCCAATGCTGGGGAAAAAAATTCCCCATGGAAAGTCTTTCACTCTCTCTTCGTGTGGCCCCTCGTTCCTTGTGAGCCCAGGCCAATTCCTTCCTTGCCCAGTCCTTCTTCTGTAATGAAAATGTCTGGGCTAGCAGTGTTTTTTCAGTATTCTGAAAAATAATGGTGCTACCAGCTTATTGCAGATGGTCATAAACCTGTGTTTATGGGGGGGCAGGAATATACAAAGGGGCAGGAAAATAACAGGAAGGGTCTTACAGTGCGCCTTTCAAGGGCGAAGTGCCCAAATAGAGATGGGACTTTTGGGGGAAGCTGCTGCAAGGGAAAAGCTGTGCTTTGTTGAAACGCAGAGCAGCTTTCAGGCTCACTTTGCATGCAGCAACCAGCCAGCCTGAAGGAGCGTTGCTGCCAGGGAAAGGTCAGAGCAGAGTCTAAAAGGCTGCTTTCTCCCCATCTGGCAGCTCCTGAGCTGAGGGGCTGGAGCACGAGCTGGCAGCAGGAGCTCCCTCCTACCAATTTGTAAAACCTAGAGCTCCCATGACCCAGCAGGGAGGTGAGAATCTCTGCAGCACTCCTAGCCCTGCTGCGGGCAACAGCTTCCCTCCTGGTGTTTCCCAACATCGAGGGTTGGGAATAAAGGCTGGACCAACATCCCATGGCCGGGAGCTGCGTCTAAACCGAGCTTGCCTCCAGGGTACCGTGCAGCCTCTTTCCTCCATGACTGTGCAAAACCAGCTGCTAGGGCCCTGGGGGAGCTTGTCCGCAAAGGGAAGGGGCACAGCTGCGACTTCAGGAGAGCCCCAGTTGGGATCTGGCTCTCCTGGTTAGCTCCAGCTCCACCTGAAAGCTCTCAGGCAGCTGGTCCCAGGGAGCCCCAGGACAGCTCGGCTCCCTCGGTGGTGGAAAGGGCTCTGGGTGCTGCCCGAGACCAGCTTGCGCCCCTGCCCGGTGCTACTGTGATAAATCTGACCCGAGAGGCGTTGGGGGAGTGATGCTGAGGCCACAAGCACCGTGGCAGGCAGGGTTTGCCGGGGCGGCTAACCTGGCACGCTGCGAATCAGCTACCACATTTGCTTTTATTGTTGATGGCCGGGATGGGAAATGCAATTGAGACACCTTAATGAAAAGCTAACAAAGTTGGGTTTGGAGGGAGGGCTGGTGTTCTGGTAGCCTTGCTTCTCATTAGAGAATAATATGAATGATTTGTCTGGGAATATTGCTACTGCCGTGCCTGCAGCAGCGTGCCGACCATGGGCCAAGACCCTATGCAAATGCAGAGTAAGAGGGTCTCCGGGGACCACGCTGTTTATTTTGGATTGTACAAATAAAGAAACGCTGTTAATTTTATAGGGGCTTCTTCTCAGAGATATTTTGAGTGTCAGGCTCTGGTTGTGTATGTGTAACCAACACGTTGTGGCCAAGCGTTTTCTAGCCCTCCATAATTTCCGAGTCCGGTGTTAATAACATTCATTGTGAATTGGTTCAAGTAGGAAAGCTGGTGAGGCTGTGTGACTCTTGCTTGATGATTGCATCCCAAAATGCTGGAGAAAGTCCAACACAGAGTTGGGGGATGCTACTGCCACTCCAAGAAGGCCCCTGGCACATTGCCAAGGCCGGTGGGGTTTTTCTTCCAAAGCTCCAGCCTCTCCCTGCCCATCTGAACTCTCCAGAAATTTTCCATGTTTCTTGTCTCCTGCCATCTGAGGGGAAAAATGTTTTTGGTACATGGAGAGCTGGATGGGAAGGCCAGGAAGATGATTTGCTCAGATGCAAGCCTCTAGGCCTTTTCTCCTCCTGTTTAACGTAATATGGGACTTTATCTAAAAAAAACCCACCAAAGCTAACTTATACTAGAATGTTTGAAATGGAAGAACATGGCAAATAATGTTCAAGTGATTTAGTGGGTGTCTTTTTTTCTGGCTGAGATTTCCAGTGCTCAAATCCTTTTAAGACTGTAGAGTTGGTCCAAAGTGTGATGGGACTCTCCTATTCTTTATGACCTAAATCAGTGACCCAAAGCATAATATTTTCTCTAGAACCATCTGTTTCCTCTTCTTGCCAAGGGGATTTCACAATGCCTGGTTGCTCTGAATAATTGTACATGTGCAAGGATATGACTTGCCACAGGGAGAAAATTAACTGAATAAGGGCAGGTGGATGCTCTTGAGTTTTCTGTTGAAACTACTACCCTTTAGAAAGAGAGGGTGAAGAACCATGCTGCTGAGTAATACTTTATGGCCACACTAAATTTTTTTTAAACCTACATATTAAAAAAAAAAGCAACGAAGACTACAGTTAGGAGCTATCTGGGATAAACACAGTAGATACCAAGTCAGCCTGTGTTTTGACAGCCCCTTTATCAAATGTCTCCGAAATTTGGTTTGGAGCGGTGTGAAACACAGGAGTACAGATGTTGGGTGACTAATTCATGCTTCGACTAAACTTCAATGACCATGAAGGCACATCTGTTTCAACTTAGCTGTCTGCCAAATAGCCTGCAACAAGGTACTCTTCATTACAAACATCATGTTTTCAATTTTTTACTTCGGATTTGTAAGCGGTGGCTACAGCCTGCGTTCTGGGAAGCAGAAGGTACCCAGGGACTGTGATCAGGGGAGCAATGTTCGGGGCTTCTGGCTCCGGCAGTAAGAGCTTTTTGCAGCATTAGCAGGATTTTCAGCGCAAACAACTCCTTTCTTTTAAATCTGTCTTCATACAGGAGACTTGCTTTTTCTTGTTCATCTTATCTGTTCTTATCACCCAGCTCTCTGACTTGCTCACTTCCTGCTCTGTGTATCTTTTTCTTTTCTTAATTAGAAAATTGGGAGGAGGGGGGGAGGCAGACCAAGAGTGCCTGGTGAGGAAATGCCATTTATATAAAACTGTCTTGATAAATTCTCAGTATTATTCTTCCAGCCCAATAATCCTACTACAGCATCCTTAAATAAAGGCAAATGGAGGAGAGGGCTTTAATCCATCATTATAATGTCTCTTTGTGAAGTCGATCCCATAACCTGGCTTCAGGATGGTACCCATTGCTTCCTCCAGCCAGTTCTTTGCTTGCATGCAGCCCTGTCCCTGCACAATATGACCCTGCCCTAATGAGGAGAGGTGATTTCTGTGTCATGGGAGGTGAGGAGATGGGTGGTGGTGACCGGGTGCTTCTCTTCAAGAAGGCATTGGTGTGTCCCTGTTTAGGAGGGTCAATGCTTCTCCCCAGGAGCGCCTGCCTGGCTGTACTTTTGCAGCCAGCTATCACAGATCACAGAATCACAGAATGATAGGGGTTAGAAGGGACCTTCGGTGGTCATCTAGTCCAACCCCCCTGCCAAATCAGTGTCACCTAGAGCGGGTGAGACAGGAACATGTCCAGCTGGGATTTGAATATCTCCAGAGAAGGAGACTCCACAACCTCTCTGGGCAGCCTCTTCCAGTGCTCTGGCACCCTCAAAGCAATGAATGCAGCATGTGTAGCTGCTGTGTGGCTGGAGAGCCAGCCTGGTTCCCAGCTGTGGTGTGAAACAAGCCCCTCTTTCAGGAGGAAGAGGGGAGGTGTGCTTAGCCATCCTGCTTGGGTCACGCTCGCTATGACCGGGCCCAGGTGACAACTGGGATGCTGTCGCTGGATGCAGCCTTTAGCACGGATGGGTTGGTCTGTGTCTCCCAGTGCGTGCAGCTGTGTTTGCTGGAGACCCTGCAGATGGCAAATGGTGGGGTGAGACCTGCAGCGGCTGGGCTTCGGGAGGCATTGACCGGGTCTCCTGCTTGTGTCCCATCTCTGCTATGGGCCTGGGAATACCATCCTTCTCTTAGAAGTTGAAATCTTTCATGGCTGGGCTCTTTTTTTTTTTTTTCATTTTTTCTTTATGGTTTATGGTTTTTTCATGAGCAAAACCAGTTCAGCCTTTTGTATTCTTCAGCAAAGTAAAGGTATTGACATACTCATTTTCCTCTCTTCATAGAAACATTTTTAAGTACCGTGTGATTAAATTAACTTGGAATGGAGAAGTGTAGTATGGCAAAGGCACTCCTTGAGGAGAAAATATGGCTTTAATAACTAGGAAACTGGCTTTTATTGGCTAGTAAAATTGAGAATGTAACACTGAGCATGCTCAGGTTTTTGAACTAAGCATCTCTATGTACTTAAAGGCATCTGTTCTGTCAGTTTATGCACTGTTAACTAACTGCAAACCTCTTTAACAGCTCCTCTACACTGCTGGAAAATCCTGAGGCAGGACAAGGGCAAGTACTGCTGTCATGCCTGATGACTGATGTTGTAAATGGAGTGAGAAAGGCCCTTGAAGGGGAAGCCGTCAAAGCTGACCTAGTGGGAAAAGAGCGCAGGGACAGGTTTCCTCTCGAAGCATGCCAAGAGAGCCAGGCTTGGATGCATATGGGGCTCTTTCCAGTTTCGGGAAGGTGCAAAGTGATGCGCTGTGGAAGGAATGGCTCCAAAATCATTAATTAAAGACTGCCCTTCTGGTGCACCTTATGACCAAGTTGCTGTTAAGAATAAGGTTTTGCCAGGGCCTGGGCGTACTTTGTGCAGATTTCGGATGTGGAGTAGATGCTTGGGAGGACTTCGAGCAAGAAAAGGCTGTAAAATATGTAGTTTACTGTGGCAAGTATAAAAATATTTTTCAAAAATGTTGGGGAAATAATAGATTTCCCTGTCCTCTCCTGCTCTTACCCTGAACTCCAGTGAGTGAGTGCACTGTAATTTTGAAATGGGAAACGCTTCTGCCAGCTGTGAAGCAGAATGATGGGCTTTAATTAGATGAGAAACAAGAAAATGCAATTGAAGAAATAGGCTTTCAGCGAAGAGAAAGAAAGTGGCATTAAACATCATAGTAGCTAAAGGGGTAGGTGCTTGCCCACTGGTAGCATCTGAATCTGTCCTTGTTCAGATAACTGAACTAGATGATTTGTACATGGAAAGCTGCAGTAATCACGACACAAATGGGGTCATTAAATGGGTCTTCTTGAGTAACAGAATAACTCAATTATATGTTTGGAAAAGATGGGAAATAAACAGGGAGTAGAGGAAGATCTGTTACCTCTGGTTGGCCTCACTTAATGCATCTTTCCTTTTGTCTCTGCAGCTTGAGGACGTCTGGGACCTGTTCAGTGGAAGCGGCCATGTCGCGAGCAACTCACCCACCCACCTTCCCAGTAAGCTTCCAACTCCTGAGCGTTGTGCTGGTGTTGCTTTTCCATGCAGACAGCATACATGCGGAGAGCCCCAGCGAATTGCCTGTGAACGACACCGAGGAGTGCACTGGCTCATACATCTGCAAAAAGGGTGTGATTTTACCAATATGGGAACCCCAAGACCCCTCATTCGGTGACAAAATCGCTCGGGCAACAGTGTATTTTGTAGCGATGGTGTACATGTTCCTGGGAGTATCTATCATAGCTGATCGCTTCATGTCCTCCATCGAAGTCATTACATCCCAAGAGCGGGAAATAACCATCAAGAAGCCCAATGGCGAGACCAGCAAAACCACGGTGAGGATCTGGAATGAGACCGTTTCCAACCTCACACTGATGGCCTTGGGCTCGTCTGCCCCCGAGATCCTCCTGTCTGTTATTGAAGTGTGTGGCCATGGCTTCACGGCAGGGGACTTGGGGCCAAGCACAATTGTGGGGAGTGCTGCGTTTAACATGTTTGTCATCATCGCGATCTGTGTTTACGTTGTTCCAGATGGAGAGATAAGGAAGATCAAGCACTTGCGAGTGTTTTTTGTTACAGCAGCCTGGAGCATCTTTGCCTACACTTGGCTTTACATTATTTTATCTGTATCTTCTCCTGGGATTGTGGAGGTTTGGGAAGGCTTGCTCACCTTCTTCTTCTTCCCCATCTGTGTGGTGTTTGCCTGGATAGCTGACAGGAGGCTTTTATTTTACAAGTACGTCTACAAGAAATACCGAGCTGGCAAGCAGAGAGGCATGATCATTGAGCATGAGGGTGACCGGCCCTCCTCCAAAGCTGATATCGAGATGGATGGAAAGGTTGCTAATTCTCATGTAGAGAACTTTTTGGATGGGACATTGGTGTTGGAGGTGGATGAGAAAGACCAGGATGATGAGGAAGCCAGGAGGGAAATGGCTCGGATCCTGAAGGAGCTGAAACAAAAGCACCCCGACAAGGAAATTGAACAGCTTATAGAGTTGGCCAACTACCAGGTCCTGAGCCAGCAACAGAAGAGCAGGGCCTTTTACCGCATTCAGGCCACTCGGCTTATGACAGGAGCTGGCAACATCTTGAAGAGACACGCTGCAGACCAGGCCCGCAAAGCCGTCAGCATGCATGAGGTCAACAGTGAGGTGGCAGAAAACGATCCCATCAGCAAGCTCTACTTTGAGCAGGGTACCTATCAGTGTCTGGAGAACTGTGGCACTGTCGCCCTGACCATCATTCGCCGGGGAGGTGACTTGACCAACACGGTGTACGTTGACTTCCGGACAGAGGATGGGACGGCCAATGCTGGCTCTGACTATGAGTTCACTGAAGGGACAGTGGTCTTCAAGCCTGGAGAGACCCAGAAGGAAATTCGTGTTGGCATAATCGACGATGACATATTTGAGGAGGATGAGAACTTCCTGGTCCATCTCAGCAATGTCCGCGTGAGCACTGAGGCCTCAGATGAGGGCATTCTTGAGACCAGTCGTGCCTCAACACTTGCCTGCCTGGGATCACCATCTACTGCCACCGTCACCATCTTTGATGATGACCACGCTGGCATCTTCACCTTTGAGGAGCCAGTAACGCACGTCAGTGAAAGTGTGGGGACCATGGAAGTGAAAGTGTTGCGAACCTCTGGTGCGCGAGGAAATGTTATTGTGCCCTACAAAACCATTGAAGGCTCAGCCAAAGGTGGAGGAGAGGACTTTGAAGACACCTGTGGGGAGCTGGAGTTCCAGAACGATGAGATAGTGTAAGTGGAGGGTTTGTTTGTTACTTACAGTCTCTGGTTCTCATGAAATTAAATGCACATGGCTCCTAGAGCTGCACTGGAGGTGTTTGGGTGCCAGCGCATTGCAGTAAGGCACAAATGGCCTTATGTGCTTTGGGGAGCCTGAAATACCATGTTCCTGCCTTGCTAACAGACAGACAGTGATGCCTGCTCAGGGGCACTCCACCCTTCCAGCAGCAGGGAGGTGGGACTGGTTTGTGAGCCCAGCGTCCCACACCCTCGCCATGTGTTGAGCAGATCTCTGTAGGCTCAGCTCTACAGTAGAGCAGAGAACAAATCCGAGCTGACAGTTACCGGTCATTCATAAGGACCTGTCTTGCGAAGGGCCTAAACTGAGTGCATGAATTGCAGTACCTACTTCCCCTTGCCTGTTGAGAGTCAGGTCATCTGGGACTGGGCCATGGCTCTGCTCAGGGCTTTAGTGAAAGTCGTTGCACCTCCTCCTCTTCTAAAGGCTGCAGGCCTGGGTCATTGTGCAATGCACGTCCTGAAAAAGTATTGTCATGCAGAGAAGCCTCATAGTTAGGATGCAACTGCAGACACATTTGGCTGCTTGCAAATATAAAAGAGGCTGAAAGCCTGTTGGAGGCTACTCCTGAGCGTTGCTAGGTGGATGGTGGAAAAATTATTAGTGCTGTAGCCTTGTTTATTACATTATGTGGAGAATATAAATTAACGCCATAAATCATGATAGAGAACATCTATCCTTGGGTATGTTGTGAAGTCATTTCCTTGCCCATTTGGGGCTCAGGGAAGAGCAAACATTGGTAGTTGCGTTGTTCCAGTCTCAGACTCTTCCAACAGTGAAGTCTGTGTCTGTAGATCAGTCCCCGCCAACAGGAGACTGTAGCACAGAACCGCTGCGTAGAGCTGGGAGCAGTCACTGATAAAAGGCACTGCTCTGTCAAGGGAGAGCTAAATGTTGGTTTGGGTGTTGGATATCAAACAACTGGTCTCTTAGGAGCTGAGACAGACCCATGAAGAGTGCCAAGAGTGGGCCTTATGTTCTGTCTGTTACTTGTATCTGCTCGTGTGCACAGGGAGTATGAAGCAAACTGGGGAATCATAAAACTTCCTGAAGTAGGGGGAAAGAAAAAAGTGATTTCTGGTTCTCAGGCAGGGTATTAGACCAGTTGGGGTTTTGACTCCTCGAGAAAAACTGAGCAAAAACTTCACAGCTCCAGCAATCTGGAGGCCAGAACATGCATTTAGCTCACACAAGGGTCAAGACCACACGATATGCCATTTTTTCTGTCTCCTGAATGATAACTGTAGTAGAGAGGAATGGAGTTATTTGATTTTTATATTTTTTTTCATTCTGGGAGAAGGAGGGAGTTGGCTGCAGAGATGCAATGAACTAGGCTGTAAGGATATCCCCGGAAGGCTCTTTACGTTCTAACCAGGTCACTCAGCACTAGCAAAACTGGGCTACTGGCAGGAAGACTTTGACGTTTGATATCAGTTCCCCTGGGATGTGACATGTTTACGTGGCAGACCAGACACATGGCTGTGGGCTCTGCGACTGCGCTTAGATCGGGCTTGAGCTTCCCCCCTATCTTGGATCCATCACTCTGGCCAGGATCTCTGTACTGTCCTTCATCAAAGACAGGTAGTGTCACCTGTATCGGCACTGCCTGTTGGTCCTCAGTCCATGATGTGGGCCTTGCAGTGGGACGGCATTGCTCTGGGACCTGCTGTGCTGGTGGCCTTTGCTCCACTGCTGACTTTTGCCAACAGCCCAGTAACCAAGGGGTGTGCTGGGAATGGGCTGACTGCATCCTGCCGGAGCTGCTGCCTGGCCCCCCAGGGCGTGATGGTCTGCCCTCCCCATAGCGGCAAGCCTCCTCCTTCCTTTTCTTACTGGCTCTCAGCATGTGCACAGCAAGCAAGAAACGGGGGAAAACAGCTTTTTTAGAAACCCAGGTGTGTTTTTTTCTGTGCAGATGCCAGGGCATTGCTGTCCTATCTCTATTGCCTTTAAACTATCTCTCCCTTAAATCGCAGGGAGGGACAGTACATGGGAAGCACCACTTTAGGAGTTCACAGCTTGGTACAAGTAAGGGCTTGGGAATGGGGTGGGAGGAGATGGCAACTGCAGGGCCATATGTTGACCAAGGGGCTTGCTCCGTTCAGGTGGGAGAAGACATGCACATACTTTATTTTTCTGGGAGAAGGATGAAACTGATTGTACAAACTGCAGTCTCTTCACGTGCCTGGAAGGCAGTAGGTACTCATCTAAAGCTTAACTGCTACAGTCCATGTTCAGGTGTTGGATGGTACAATGTGACTTGCAGAAGATTTCCTGCAGGTCCATGTTTGCCTGGGCACAAGTTGAGGACAACCTTACAGCACAAAGGTGGTGTGGTCCTGAAGCTCAGGTGCTGCTTAGAGGCATCCTCCCTTGGAAGAATCTGCTGTAATGGGAATAGAGGAGATGTGCTAGCACAATATGTGGATTATAGAGCTAAAGCCTGTTTGCTATGTCATTGCTTGTTAGTGCTGTGCTTCAGCTAAATCACAGCTATGTGGAATGGTGCAATTCCCCAGCATATTTGATTCAATAAAGTTCTAAAACTTCAGGTTTTCCCATGGTCTGCTGGCCAAGAGGTGGCTTTGCTGCCCTTTCTAAAGGTTTTTAGTGCCTCTTCAGCTCTGCCATTCTGGTCTGTATCAATCAGCTTGAGAAAATCGAGTACAATGTGTTTTTCTGGGGCACTAACAACAAACGTAGGGCAGTGCAGGGGGACACAAGGATGAAAGAAAACTGTGTACAAGCCTCTATTTTTAGAGGGCTGGCTTGCTGGTAAGTCCCAGTAAAATTAGAAAGCACTGGGAGGGCCCTGATCTTCTGGAGAAGACCTTCCTCTGGTTCCCAAAAGGCCCAGTTACGTAACGTGTTGTTTGTTTGCAGCGTCCAGAGAGACTTTCCCATTTGCAATCTGTTGATGTCCCCTTTCCCAGAGCACACAAAATAGCTGTATAACTGCTGAAGCTATGCCGCTCCTGTGCATTTAAACAAAGATCTCATTCCAACGCTACCAAAAAAGATGTATAATGGAGATGATGTTGGTCATCCTATGGAACGTTTTATCCCAGCATTGCCTGGTAGCCTCTTGGAGTGATGCTTTTCTTCTCCTTGCTCCTGAAGCACAGCTTGTGTGCTCAGTGGGTGCATGATGGCAAGCGAAAGGAACAGCAAAACCGTATTTTGCAAAGGGGTTAGCTGTGCGGGAAAGCTAAATATGTCTGACTTGGGTTTCAGCAAGGTCAGTCTCAATGATGCTGCACGGGTACCCGAGGCTCTGAGACATCAGTGTAGGACAGTATGCTATGATTTAAAGTGTAAGAGAGTGCCTTCCCTCTGGGGCCATCCTCAACAAGGTGACTCCAGCCTTGTCTCGCATCTCCATTAATGATTAAAGCTTTCTTGGTGAGAACATGGAGAAGATGTGTAGTTGCAGGCTCTTCCTGCCCACCCATCCACCACGGCTGTTGTGATCATAGAAGAGGTCACTGGTTCATCTAGCAGGTGTATTTTTATCTCCTGACTGAATGCCAAATAATTAAAAAAGAAGTCCAGCTTCCTATCTTAGAGGAGGAAGCAATCCTTCCCCCAGCTGATAGGATCTCTTTTCCTTGCTGTCTCGAAACATCAGGAGGGGCACCTCTTCCAGATGTGACTGCAAAGGTATATGGAAACTGTGTGTTCTTTCATGTTCAAAAAATAGTAGTTTTTCTAGAGATAACATTGCACCTACAGATCTATTACAATCTGCATTCCAGATATATGCAGCCACACACCCACCAAAAGAAAAGTTTTTACTGCATTAATGAGGAAGATGGTACACACAATTACATGGATAACCGATTAAACTAGTATTTCACCTATGCAGTTACACCTGTAAATGCATGGAGAATCTTATGTCAATAGATCTTGCTGTTCATAAGATATAGTTTAGCTGTTTTTATAAAACGTGTCTGCTGCAGGTCTAGGAAGCAACACTCTTGGCCCATTGAATTTGACTTGTCCAAGCCAGCTTTGGCATTTCTCTGCAAGCGTGTAACTTGCAGAGCAAGCAGGAGCCAAATGCTACAGTGACACAAATATCAGCTAAATCCTCGGATTTTTTAGGGTTAGTGACCCCAGAGACCACATAGCCTCCCTCCCAACAGCCCTTTAAAAATGTCAATGTCAATAAATATAGATTGTGGCAGGGGGGAACCAAGTGGTACTGCTTTTTTAAGTTCCCCTTTTCTTTTCCAAAAGAAGCTGGGTAAGGTATTTGTAAAGAAACAGCAAAAATAAAATCCTGACTCAGCCCTGGGACCTCTGTAGCTCAGTTTTGCATCCATGACCTGCAGCTTCAGAGGAAAAAATAAAACCTCCAGCATGGTCAGCTTTGCAAGTAGGACGCAGTTGAAGAGCAGAGAGTCTTCTGGTGTGGCAGAGAGGCTGCTGTAAACCAGGATGAAGGTGAAGCAAACAAACATTCCCCTTTTCATGGTTCATCGTTGAAGGCAGGATCTCTCTCTTTGTCCGTCCCGCTTTGTTTGCCGGGGTCAGCGCATCCCCTCCGTCGCAGGCCCTGGCTTGCACAGGGTTAATGTCTGGAGGCACACTGCGAGGTATCAAAACAGACCAAAAAAAGATTAAACTCTTATTTGGCCTGCTTCCAGCGCCCAGCTTGGCTTTTAGAGCGTGCTTTCCCCTCGCCACAGGCAGTCTCGCCTGGCCCAGTGGGACTTGCAGGCAGCTCAAATACGGCCACCAGGATCTAGGTCTTGGGTCCTCGGCAGGAGCACCCAGTGCCCCGGGTCCACCTTATGGGAGGTGGCCCCAGCCATGGCCCACAGCAGGGAGCTGAGCACATGTGTCCCACCAGGCTGGGGCATGGCATGGGAGCCTGTTTCCCTTTCCAGGGGAGTTTTGCGGAGAAGTTCCGTGGGGCTGAAAAGTATCATTGCTTTGGGTCCTGAAAGCCAAAAGCTGGTCGTCCCCTCTTCAGGGGAGAAGATACAGCTATAACAGGGTGAGGTATCTTTGCTTTTTCTCCTCTCCATTCACACAATGTTTAGACTTTCCCGAACACTCCTAAAATGTTAGCCTTAATATCTCCCAGCCACGTGCATCTCTTAAAGTGCTGTGCTCTTGTCTCAGTGGCACTGGACAACCCCCACATTTCTGTTAGGAGACAGCAAGGAAATAAGGCCACATGGTCTTCGCAGACCTTGCCCTTTCTCCTGCGCCCAGGAGCCTGAAGGTTCTTGCTGTTGTCCTGTGCACACAGACACAGACATGGTGTGTACTGAAAAAAATCATTCCCAAGTGCCATGTCAGGTCCCAAGCCTGCAAAGTGCGTACTCACAACTGTGTCTCTAAGTGTCTTATGGATTGATTTGGTCCTCTCCTCCCCAGAGTAGGGCTGGTGGCTGTGCTCCTGTGGCATGTCATCGTGATGGTGTGGGACAAGTCCTGCCGTAGCCGGCTTGGGGACGGTGAGCACGGGATGCAGTCTGCACCGCTTGCCCAAATAAGTCATGAAATCTAGGAACTTGATTTGATGATGTCCCCTGTGGAGGGGATTAGGCAACGAGGTTGTGTTGTTGGGTGAAGCAAGTTGTGCCAGCACATCACTGGGGGGACTGGGGGGTAGAAGGGTGAGGACAAGAGTGGTTAGCTCTCACTGAAGAACTGACACAGTTTTTGTCCTTGAAAAACCAATGTTTCCTTATTTGTAATGAGCTGTTGTTGGCAATTTACTGCTGCCAGCTGCATCTCTGTGGTTGATTAAGGGAGCTTGGATCTTAAATATGTAATAACTCTCTGAAAGCCATTGAGAGGCAGTTATTAGCTTCATCAGGGCCTGTGTACACATCCGCTGTGCTCCTTTATGAAAAGGCTACCTATTAAATGCATTGTAGTAATTTATAAAACACAGGATCTAGGCTTGTTTTAAGAAATTAAAGCAGCAACCCTAGCGAAGCTTGTTGGCGTGGGAGAGTTATCTTGGAGTGAGGCGCTGCTCTACAGCTCCTCGCTGGGGAGACAAAAGTGGGGGATAGGAGAAGCCCTGTCCCCCCTTGCAGGCTCTCTTCTTTCCCTGGTGTGTGCTTTGAGCACTGCTGGAAGCAGCATTAGCATCAGCTGTGATATACAGGTCTTGTCAAGAGAGCAGGGATCCATCCATCTCCCTTCTGCGCCCATGGGATCCTGTACCATGGCAAATCCTTGAGCAGGGAGAGGTAAACATGTTGGTACACAGGACCCTGATGCAAGTGCTGAGTTCAAGTTGGGCATCTCCCTTGGGAACAGGCTTCTTTCCTCTGAGACTTTGCCCCCAGGTTTGACCCCGGTGGATGGCACTCAGTAGTTTTCTTCCAGCAGCAGGGCAGCATTTGTGGGCTTAAAACAAGCACGACAGAAGAAAAAGCAGACAGCTGACCACAGCCGACATCCAAGCATCCGTGCAGATGGGCAGAGAAACATCTGCTGTCATCCAAAGCCAAACGGAGAGGAGAAGCTGGACCTGGCAGACAACCGGCTGAGTCAGAAACAGACCCTTCCCCGGGGGGAGAGGCCGAGCCCGGAGGCTGCGGGCGGATGGAGCACCATCGGCCGTCTCTGCTGCGGGGGGATGCCGTGTCGCCATGCCCTTGGCAGGCAGGCCTACCGGAGGTGATGCACAGTCTGCCATCTCTGGGTCTGCCTTGTGTGCGGCCCTACTGGCTTTGCTCACACCAGGGACAAAACGACATGTTCACTGGCAAGGACACGCACGTCGCTGCCATGCAAGGGGAAAGACACCTGTGCTGTCCCTTGTCTCTGCTCCTTCCACAGGGACACCTCCCACCACACCAGTTGCTCCAAGCCCCGTCCAGCCTGGCCTTGAACACCTCCAGGGATGGGGCAGCCACAGCTTCTCTGGGCAGCCTGGGACAGTGTCTCACTGCCCTCACAGTGAAAAATTTATTCCTGGTATCTAATCTAAATCTACCCTCTTGAACTTTGAAGCCATCACCCCTCCTCCTATCACTACTTACCCTTGTAAAAAGTCCCTCACCAGCTTTCTTGTAGGCCCCCTTCAGATACTGAAAGGCTGCAATAAGGTCTCCCCGGAGCCTTCTCTTCTGCAGGCCGAACACCCCCAACTCTCAGCCTGTCTTCATAGCAGAGGTGCTCCAGCCCTCTGATCATCTTCATGGCCTCCTCTGGACCCACACAGTGTTTCACAGCCACAGTGTTTGTGGTGGCCGGGTGCATGGCCGAGCTGCACTGGTACTCATGGATATGGTCTCTGCTTTGCAGTCTCGGGCATGGCTGGAGTTAAGGTCAGCCCTCTCCAAGTCATAAATGCCATTTAGCCTGAGGACATCTTGGGAGATATCAAAAAATCTACTAATAACATTTCTGACACTGACACTGGAGGCGTTGCGCTGGTTTCCAAGAATGGCAATGCTGGATCCTGGGTGACAACAAATAATAATGGCATTCTCTGATTTAAAAATATCTTAGCGTAAGAGACAAAATATTCCCACTGCTGTGCAAGTAAGAGGGTGACCAGCATGTGCCTCCTCCGTCCAGTCCCTATATGGTTCCATTTCCATAGTGTCTGGACTCCCTCCTACACAATCAAAGTAACAATAAAATGCGTCTGACAATGAGAAACAAAGCAATAATGAATAACGGGGGTACAGAATGGACCCCATGAGCTGGGTGCTGGAAAGAGAGAGATGGAGCTGATGGCATACACCTGCCCCATCAGAGCAAAGTCCTTCCCAGGGAAAGGCTCTCTGAGTGCAAATGCTCCCAGATGGCTGAGGACAGGGATGGAGATGGGCCGAGTGGAGTCCAGTGCAAAGATACTACCTTTGGGTTTTTCCTAGAGGTAGTTTAAAGTTTATGGCATTGTTGTCAGGAAGCTTCTTTGCTCTTTGGAGTGCTTGAGTGGTTCCCCTGGTTATTTGCCCCCGGTGCGTGGTAGTCACACACTGCGCTATTTTGGGGTCATGCGACGTGTCTCTAAATTAACCACAGGCCCTGAGGAGAGCCTTGTCCCAGAGGCCAGATGCACCATCCCCAGGTGACAAAGCTGTTGTCTTGCTGTCTGGGACGTAAGAAGGACGTGAAAGTTCTTGCTGGGTCCAGAAAAAAAAACAACAACAACAACAAAAAAAAGGATTGATTTGCTCTGAGTTCTTTTCCAAACTCTGTTACTTTCTTCCAGGAGAACAAAATAGTTATACATTGGGCCTTTGCAAACAATGTATGTGGACGTGTGTCGATCCGTTGAGAGTGCTCATCAGCCCCTCACGCTGCCCGGGCAGCCTCTCAGCTTTGCAGTGCTGGCGGCTCATTCCCTGCCCCTTCTCCCCGGCGCTCGCCCTCGTGTCTCTGCCCTGCTCGCCTGGCCTTGGCTCTGCCCTCCTCCCAGCCAAGACCTTAGCCGGGCAGCCGGAGCGCTCCTCTTGGCAGGGCTGTGACAGATGACTTCTCCTGGCATGCCTTTAGATATGGGCAAGAGACACTCCTGTCTGGAGGCTGTGGACATTGTGCTCGAGGGGCTGCGCATCCTTGGCCGCAGTCATCTTTTCCCTCTTGGCAATGCCGTCCTGCAGCCCTGGCCCTGCTGTACTAACACTGCACAGCTCTCACATGAATACGCAACCGCGTCACAGCAGATGAGGCAGGAAAAAAAGTCTGTCCTGCAGGGAGACTGGAATAGAGCTGCGATGAGCAGGGGAGAGACGTGCCGGTTTCATTGAGAATAGGAGGCTGGATCTGAGACAAAACCTGTTGCTTTGGCTCGAACAGGTGGGGAGCAGGTTTTACCTGGCACCAAAGTCTGCACAGGGCTTTGTATTTGCTTAGTTCAGTAGATCTATATTCACACTTTAGGTTTGGTTATCGAAATGCGTGTTCCTCCTTAGAATCATAGAATGGTTAGAGTTGGAAGGGACCTTGAAGATCATCTAGTCCCCCCCCCCTGCCATGGGCAGGGACACCTTCAACTAGATCAGGTTGCTCAAAGCCTCATCCAATTTGACCTTGAATGTCTCCAGGGATGGGGCATCTACCACCTCTCTGGGCAGCCTGTGCCAGTGTCTCACCACCCTCGCGGTAAACAATTTCTTCCTAATATCTAATCTAAATCTCCCTTCTTTCAGTTTAAAACCATTACCCCTTGTCTTAATCACTACACTCCCTGATCAAGAGTCCCTCCCCATCTTTCTTGTACCCTTTAGGTACTGGAAGGGGCTCTAAGGTCTCCCCGGAGCCTTCTCTTCTCCAGGCCGAACAACCCCAACTCTCTCAGCCTGTCCTCATAGTAGAGGTGCTCCACCTTCGTGGCCTCCTCTGGACCCTCTCCCACAGGTCTATGTCTTTCCTGTGCTGAGGGTTCCAGAGCTGAATGCAGTGCTCCAGAGGAATCGTACAAAAATGTGAAAATGGGTCAGTTTAGAAGGGAGGATTGTAACAGCAGCGTGGGAGTGTTGGGTCAGAGTCAGGCCGAGCATGAACTGGACGAGAATTAGAGGGGAAGGAGATACCCTGTCCATGCCTTAGCAGTGCAGAGGGAGAAGGGGAAGGGAGCTGAACAACAGATTCCACCAAGAAGCAGATCACTTTGTGAACACCTGTTTTCATGAGGCCTGCAAGTGTAGGACAGATGTAACCTACCTGTCCTCAGACCCAGCGGGAATACTGAAATCTAGCCTCGTGGTGTTAGGGGAGTGTCTGAGGGGCTCATAGAGCTGCTAGCAGCCCCTCTGGAAGGTTTCCTGGGCAATAGGTGAGATGTGCAGGCAAGCTCAGGAGCTGCCGTCAAAAGCAGCTCAGCCAGATTAGGTCTGCTTCTGTACCTAAAAGAGCCTAGAATAAATCAACACGTTATTTGTGGTGGGAATTCAGATAACAAGGAGATGAATAACAGCCAGCATACATTTGTCAAGAACAAATCTTATCAAGCCAACCTAATTTCCTTTTATGCCAGCCTTTTGGGTAACGGAGAAGCAGTGGTTGTCATATCACCCAGCTTCAGAAAGGCTTTTCATGTTGCCTTCTTCAGTACTGTCGGAAGGAAGCACTGGCTAAATGGGGCCACTGGGCTGATGGGTTCAAACCTGTCTGGAAAGAGAAACGTGGCCCTGGATGTGGGTGAAAAGGTGTTCAGCAGGCGCTTGTCCTGAACTGGAGCTTCTTGGGCATGGAAAAGAGAAGTTTGGTGTTTAAACTTGCAGATAGAAAGAGTGGAGAGGCTGGAAGCATTATTGAAGGTAGGATGGGGATTTACAGGGATGGGCTGGGAAATGGCCTGAGCAGGAGAAAGACACTGTAAAGTGCTTGTGCAAGAATAGTCATAAGCACAAATTCTAGTGGGAGGGGAATGACTGAGTCAGGGGGTGCCATTGTGAGCCGGCAGCCAAATCTGAGCTCACGTCATGCTCTTGCGATGAATGAGACAGATGTCATCCTGAAGGTATTCGCAAGGAGTGCAGCCATCCTTAGGCTCTCTCTGCCCAGCTGTGTCCAGCGCTGAGCACTCGACTCCAGAAGAAGTTGGGGAGAGTCCAACGGAAAGCACAGAAAATGATTGGTCGTCTGAGAAATGTGACCCAAGGTGAAAGACTGTGAAAACTGGGGCTGTTTAATTTAGAAAGACACAGGCGTAGGGAAGGTCTAAGTTGTGTAAAGGGCAATAAGATATTCTCTGTGTCTGCAGAGTCTTGAGGAAGCAACAGAGGCAATCCAGATTACACAGGAGGAAAAATTTCCTCCTAGTACAGATGGGTCCACTCAGGAGCAGCTCAGGGCGACCTCTGTCAACAGCAGAGGACAGCTTAGAGACACTGTTCAAAAATTTACTGACGATATCAGGTATATTGTCTCTTTTAGGACAGGATTGGGTCAAATGAGGTCTTTAGGACTCTTTCTCTCCTGTTGATATGTGCTAGCCAGGCAAAAGCGTTCATCATATGAGTTGCCCTTCAGTCAGGTGGCCTCTGACCTGCAATGGTCTTCTGCTGCAAATGTGTGACGGGGTAACATGCAAAGCAACCTACAAACAGAGCAGAAAGACCAAATGCGTGCATACACATCCAACCTTCAGAGCTTCCCTGTGGCCACCCAATCTGGGCTCTTTGCTCACAACGGATATCTGGGACAGGGCCAGTGCTCGCCTGCCGTCTGTCTCCTGTGCTAATAATTAGATGCAATCCAAGCTTCCCTGCAGGAGAGCCCTGTCCCCAAGGGGGCAGAAGCAAGGCTGCACAGATTAAGGAAGCTAATTAGAGGGGAAGAGAGCATTGGTACTGAAGCCCCAACAGTAAACTTTTAAATCTAGATAAGGGAGCAGTATTTAATTATATACAATTAAAACACCGCATCGTAGCCCCCTGAGAACTGGCAGTCTTGGAGGGGCCTTACAAAGGTGCTAATGAACAGATCTGAAGGCAGTGGTGGGCTAGGGGCTGTGCTTATTAAACTTCACCTGCGAAACACATCTGAAGAGAAGAGCTAGGAAAATTCCCTTGGACCACCAGCTCCTCGTATCTGTGTGGTGTCCTCCCTCTCCCAGAGCAGGTGATGGGAACCCAAAGCTCTGGCACTGAAAGGGAAATTGCGCTGCTCTTCCATGCGCAGACCATCGCAGCCACCTATGCAAGGAGAGGCTATCCTGAAAACGTAGGGGAAATTGGAGAGGGTTTTAAATACTTGGCCTGAGAAAGAGAAACAGTCTTTGTGACCTTCTTTCCCAGTGCACAGGAGACAAAGCTCCTGCCCCTGTGCCTGCCAGCCAGGGGCCTCCTGGTACCTCCAGGGAGCACCATGCCGATGTTCTCCTTTGCTTCTCAATCTTGCGAAGTTATCTTGGGTTATTTTCCCACAAGTTTGCTCTAGCCACTAAAGCAGCTACTTCCACTTCCTGCTCCTTTGCCACAGCACATATATAGCCCCTGACTTCTGATCCTTTAACCTGCCCTCTCCAAGCCAGGAGGGCAGCCTGATTTCCCTGTTGCACTCTGTGCCAGCTAAGGCAGCAAGCTTTGTGAAACTGCAGCAGTAGCTTTTATCCCATAGCTCTTTCTGGGTGTTAATGTAGTAAAACCACGATAAGGGAAAGCTTGGATGGATTCATATCATCTGGCAGAGTAGAACTGCAGAACCAGCCTGAAGTTTTCCAAAATTCCTCTTCCTCAGCAACTTCAAACCCTTAAGGAAGGCTTTAGTTAGCCTTGGGTGCCAAAGGAGGTGGTGCCTGTTTTAATTTGTAAATTAGTGCCAGAGGGCTTCTGCCTCCTGAAGGCAGTAACTTTGAAAAGCGCAAGGAAAGGGCTAGGGCTCCTTTTCCTGCGTCCTTGTCTCGTGGTATTCCTCTTTTGCCTGGTCTTTGTCCCCACTTTCTTCTAGGTCCATGCACAAAACCCCTGAGTCGCATCTGCGATGTTGTCACAAACAGCTTCTCTCTGGTGATTCGGCTGCTTAAAGTGTTACAAGACCTGAAAGTGATGCCAATGCAGTTGAGGTTCATTTTATTTGCCTGAGCCTTTCTGGTGGTGTTTTCCTCTGCCGTGCCAAGAGCTAAAGCCCTCAGGGGGTTCTTCACTCATTGTGTTTTAGGTGAAAATTAAATTTCTTGTTGAATCCCGGAACTCCAAGAGTTGGGGCTTTAAGAAAAATGCTGACTAGCATCTGGAGTGCCCTGTCTGGCCTTCGGTGTGCCAGGGGAGAATTTGCTGTGCTCTGGGGGGAGAACTGCTCTCTGTTGTCGGTCCTGCAGAGCTGGAAGGGAAGGTGGGAGGCTTAAGTTGCTTCTCTTAGTTCAAATCTTCCTAGACCTAGTAGGAACGAGCGTGTTGATCTCTTGCAAATATACAAACCGATTTCTACAAAGCGCTTGCTAATGAACCAAAACAGCAGTTTGTCCTTTCGGTGATTTGTGGGGAGTCAGTAAAAGACGCGACCTGGGGAGCTCATTAGGCTGCTGAAGTAGTGCGTTTTTAGTGAGGCTGCTGGGAAGCCGTTAGCTGCTGGCTGCGAGGCAGGGCGAGAGGCTTGGCAGCGCTGGGAGGAAACCTGTGAGAGGAGACGTCTGTCGCCTCCGTGGGTGCGAGCACGGGGCTGGCTCACCATGGGGGCAAGGCATCCCGGCCGTGCAGGTGTGGGGGGGTGAGAGGCAGTTTCCACCCGCCGGCACGGTGATATCGTCCTGGGGTCTCCGATCGCAGATGGAGAAGTGGAGAGCGGAGCAGCAGCCTGCTTGGACACTTAGCCACGCGCATGGTATAAAAACAGGGACCTTGTGGAAAAATGCAGTCGGACTCTCAGGGCTTAAAAACCAGGCACTTAATCCTATACAACAAAGGGAGTGTGGCACTGCTCAGTCACAGCTCCGCTTCATGGGCACAGCGCGTTTGTTGCCTTCAGCTATTGCACAGCTCAGCTACAAAGCTAATTCGCACCGTTGCCCTTTCCTCTTGGTGTGGGTAGATGGACTTAGGCAGCAGCTGTAGCTATCTCCGAAAGGGATGCTTGTATCTCAAGGTGCCCATATAGCTACGGGTGATGCCTATGCCTCAGCCATCAGAGTAGGTGACAGAGCAAACAGGGAAGTGCATGTATGGGGATGAGGTGGGATAAGGTGAAAGAGAGGTGAATGCATGATGAAAATAGGAAAAGGAGGAGTGGAAGGAAAAATGAAAGAGGGGCCAAAATCACAATGGTTTGTAGGAGTGCTTCCTCTCAGCTGCCGGTGAGCACTTCCAGAGCTGCAACGTGCTCAGGGTCATGTTCAGAGTCCCATCAAAGTCCCATCAAAGCTTAGAGCAAGGTTGGGTTGTTCAAGTTTGCAACAGGAAAAAGCTGTTTGGCTCTTGCTACAGAATCAGTTTGACATCCATGTCTTAAATGCATTGAGCTGGTACTGCACAAGTTTCAGCTTCAGCGTGCATGCAGGGAGAGCCCTGGCTTGGCTCTGGGCAGTAAAGGTAAAAGCAATGAGGGAAAGAGAATTCTTCTGGCCTTGCCAAGAAAATTCACTGCGCCTGGGAAAGAGAGAACTAAATTGATCTGAATTTTCCTGCTATTGGTCAGCATTTTGGTGCCAAGGCAGTCACGCTCTGTGCGGATGGGTACATGCATGTGAGAGAGGGAAAGAAAAAAGGTTACATGAAGAACTCCATATTTAATATTGTGTTAATCCCTTCCCTCCCAGCTAGAGCAGAGGTTTAAAATTCCTTTGCTGGACATGAGGGGAAATGTACTGATCTGTGTGAACGCTATTTAATTAGGGAAGAAAGCTTTACCGTTCAGGAAAGTTGCAACTGAGTAAATTATTTTGGAAGTCTGAAGAAATTAATTGAAGTTCGGGTGTTGTGGGTTTTTTTATTTATTTATTGCTTCACAGAAATTTCAAGTTGCAGTTTGAACCAAACTTTCCTTCATTAACTCTGGAAACTTAAGCAGGGAATGGGTTTCAGGCCAAGTGTTTTGAAAACCCCCTGCTAACAGCGACTGTGGCAGAAGGTGAAGCAACAGCACTTCACCACTTCAGTTTCTCTGTGAAAGTCATTGAAAAGGTATATATCAAGCCAGGCAACTTGTGCAACAGCTCTTTGCAAGCAGGGATTTGCTTCTAGCACCCTAGTTACGTGATGGAAAATCCTGCAAAGAGGCACGTGGCAGTCGCAAAGCCACATGCCAGCTTTGGGCACCATCACCAGCGTGATGGTGATCTCCACCAGCAACCATGAGGAGTGGGGCATAGTGCCTGCCCTCCGGTCCTTGCTGAGGTACAGCACCCGTTGATTTAATGCATGAGTTTAATTCATTTATTTCTTCTTGAGCTTAGGCACACGTACTAATTAGAGGAGAACTGGAGAGCTCTGCTAACGCATTTGAGCACGGGTAGCTTTAGGCTTGCATTTGGTCATTAAAAATGAAGTAAAATGATGTTCTCTTTGCACCAGTTATTGTGAGCAGGGGCCTTGATTTGGCAGCAGTTATCTCCCCAACACCACTGCACTAATGACTTCTAACGCAGAAGGAACAGTGTGTCATTAACGCAATAGGGTGGTGTGAAGCCACTGTATGAAAAGGAGGGGCTGAGACAGACTAGTTTATGACGCGCTTGTAACAAACCTGGACTAACTGGCTGAGTTTAAACCCTTGGGATGCTGGAAGCCAAAACATTTGCTGACCCATGAGGGGAAACCCTTCCCACATGGACATCCTCCCGAGGATGGGGGCATGCTGCAGGGTGAGCAAAGTGGGTCTGGAGACATGCCAGCACAAGCATCACTCTCTCCAGCTCCTCCCTTGGTTTCTCCATCAGTCCCATTACAAAACAGGTCACGCAGCTCTGGCGCTTACAAGTGAGGGGGAACCAGCGTAAGGATTTCTCTCCAGGTTTTTCCAGGAGAGGTAAAACCCTCCCAGGGAAACCCAGCTTGTATCTCCTGAGCATCTTCTCTGCCTGCTGGTGGGTCCGAGCAGCCCGGGTGACCTTGACTTTCGAGTGAGGTTTTCTTCATTGCTCTGTGGGATCTCCCTGCTGGCTGCAGGCAGGTTTGGGTTGAGATGGAGGCCATTGATTTTTAAACGTAAATGATAGGCTGTAAAGAAAGGCTTCGTCTCACAGCTGGTCTAAACTACAAATACAACATGTATGCCAACACTGCTAGGGATGGCCTGTAAAGGTCATTTGGCTTACCTCCCTGTGTGACAGAGGTTGTACAGGCTTGTTCCTTGTCATTCCTACAACAGCTGGAACTGGGGAAATGTTTGATTGGGGGGTTTTCCCCACTGCATTTTCTCCTCTCGGTGAAAATGAGGAAAACTGGAAACTCCACAGAAGTGTACCTGTTTTGCATTTAAAAAGCTGGAGGAGGAGAAAACATACAGATTTGGGGGGAGGGAAGGGGAAGTGGCTTGATTTTTAGGGAATACAGCTAGGACAAAATAAAATGTCACTCTTACCTACTTCAGTCCTTGATGACAGAACTAGGACTAGAACACTAGCACTGAGTGACCTGCAGAGATTTACTGCGCTGGGGAGGCCCCAGGCCATGATCCTGCTGTAGGGGTGCAGTGACATTGGTTGAGGTTCAACTGGGAGGGAGGTGGAGGTTTGCTTGCCTACTGTGACTGTGGAAATGGTTCACATCTTTCGAGGTGCAGAACAAAATTACCTTCAATTTCTTCTCCTGTCTCTCTGTGCCCTGTAGCAGTGCTCTCCAAAGGTGGTTGCAATGCAGGCATAAATAAAATTCAGCACCCACTGGGACTACACATACCTGGAGCCATAACGGAAACCTTAATGAGTTCAATCAGAGCTTGTATTATCTAATTTCTCATTGTCAACCAGTTTCTCGCATCTCTGTAGATAATTGATGTGGTGGAGAATAGTTCTTGCCTTCTGGAAGCTGGCTGCCTTTTGAAATGCTCCCATCAGAGACGTGTCTTTCAGGCTTATACTTCTTCCTTCTCATTATCTTGTCAATGGGAGCTTTCTTTGCACTGACTCCACTGAGTGGAGGAAGGAGAATGAATTGGCAGGTAACGCAAGGCCGTTTTGGTGGATGTGGGCACTGAGGCCCCGGGAGCAGCTCCTGCTGGGTGAAGGGAGAATAATTCCCCTTTCTGCCAAAGGAGTTGCAAGGTTGGATGCAGCCTGGCGGAGGGAAGCCAGCTCAGCCACGGCTGTGGCTGTAAATGCCTTGCATCAGGAGGGTTAATCATCTGGCCCCTGCTCCTGTTGGTAGGTTCCACAGCCGCTCCTTTGGCAAAGGAGCTCTTTTCAAATCTCAAAGCAGACAAAAGCAGTGCATCTTTAAAGTCTAAAGGAGCGTAAAAGACTGCAGATAAACCTGAAGAGTTTTCCCCAATAGCTAAACCCCTGGGTTAAATCTGTTGAAATGGTTGAGAGAAGATCCAACAAATATTTGTAGCACTCGGATTTCTACCGAGGATGCTCCACGCTCACCCGAAAGAGTGCAGACGGCTCTTGCCTGTCAGCTCAGGAGTATAATCGGCTGGGTTGCAAAAGCATCAGTCTGCATGCAAACATCGCTGCTCTCTCTTGGGGTTTGGTCCTTTTCCTTTCCAGCCTTGTGGATGGTCACATCTAGCAGCTGTGCCTTCCTTTTCAGATCTCTTCTTCCACATGTCCTATCGGGTGTTCGCAAGCACCAAGTGTTTGGTTGTGGCACGCATGTAACCAGGCTTCTGAAGCATGCAGAATGAAGATTGACAGCAAAATGGCTCTGGAGCACATGAGGAAGCTGGGAAGGATCAGCAGGCATCGAGGTCTCTCCTCACCCCACCTCGTCCTCCTCTGGGGTTGGAAAACCCCTTCTTCCCACAGAGACCTCTTATCTTTCCTCGTGTTGTCCCTGTTCCCACCCCAGCCTCCCCTCTGTCCCACCACTCCAGTTTCCTCTCTCTGCGCATCTTCTGAGTGTCATGGGCTCAGGGGAAGAAGGCTTGTACCCTGCCTCAAGCCTGGTGGGCCTGGGTCATCCTACCCCAAAAATGTACTGTGGGTACCTACACAGGCATAATGCTGCTGGTTTGGCCTCGCAGGCTCCCTGCAGAGACAACAGAGAGTCCGGTGGGCTTAGTCCTCAGGTGTCAAAAATTAATAAATGAGCTATGTTTTCCTGGGATGCCTCCTGCTGCTGTTGACGGGATGAGCTCCTGCTGCGAAGGCCACCGGCGCTGGTTAGAGAAGCCAAATTCGCGCCGTGATACAGCCCACGTAATACCTACCAGCAAAAGCTACTGGGTTTTCTGTTTCCAGCTGCAGTTCTCAAGCCTGCATCTTCTTACTTGCCACCACCGCAAAGAGGTCTGTTGTGTCTGATGGTTGTTTCCACCCTGGGAACTCACCGTTTACTGTGGCGTTACTGCTGCTTTGGCACTGACTGAGACCAAAATTTGGTTGGTTGGTGGTTTTGTGACCATGCCCTGCTAAAACACAGCACGAGTTACCAAAAGAGAAACAAAAGAACGGTTGTATTTAAATAGAAATGGTTCTCATGGTTTTGTCACCACATATGGCAGGGACATATGCAGAAATGAATTTGCTGCTGTTTGCCTAGTAACAATGAGCAGGTTGAGACAGTTATGTTAGATCTCACAAAAGGAAACATGAATTTTCTTTTCTAATCTCTATTTTTTAATTCAGATGTTCACTGCTGTTTTCTTGAAAGTGAGTTGCAAGTAAAGAAGTGGGGGCGGGCGGGAAGGCATTCGGCTGCCGTGAAAAAGGAACAGGCAGCCCCAGCGGCCCATGGGTTCGTCTGCCTGTCAGAGGGCTTTAGGAGATGTCCTCTGCAGGGGCTGATCTCTTGGTGAGGACCAAGCCTTGTAAGCTCCGGCTCAAGGTTTACCTTAATCGCATTAATTGCGATTAATGTTACAGGTGAGCCGTTCGAAGCCCACATGGAGCAGACCGAAGGCAGGAATGCCAGCCCTTTGCTCTTGAGCGTGAGGCCATCTCGGTGGTGGAGCGCATGTGCACGGCAGTGTCTTGGAGGGAGAAAGCGCTTAATATCGCTGTTGATTCTTCAGGGTCTATGAACCTGTTCTTCCCTCCTGGAAGGAAAGCCTGCAATGCTGGTTTTCAAGCCTGTGTGTCTGTGAGCATATGTCCCTACTCCGTGTCTCAGCTAAGACGCAACGTCCTTGCCCTCCCAACCACACAGAAAAGCCAGAAATAGTCACTCTTCCAGCATTACACTGGACCCGAACGCTGGGAGAAAGGCAACAGTTTGCAAGCCGAAGAGGAAGGGAGGACAGAGCTGACATCTGTGGTGTTAGGTTGGCAAACGCTGGGCTAAAAGCAGAGGAGGGAGACAAGAAAACCCCGCTGTCCCAGCCAGGCTCCGCTTCGTTAATCCCCAGGCAACGCAGAAGGACCTTGTGCCAGGCTGTGTGCCCCACGTCATGGCGGGGACAGGGGACGGGCACCCCTGTGCTGTTGCAGCTGGTATCTGCGGGAACATGTGTGGCACATGAAACAACTCTCTGGGTAAAGCTCTGCGGTTCGTTTCCTCCTGCTGTGGAACAACACGGGGTGGTGGTGGTGGTGGGAATTCTTAAAAAAAAAAATAATTTGAAATTTTAGTGGAAAATGTGGACTTTTGCTATCAAAAGAACTTTTTCACAGAGGCTAAATTGTAGTCGCTACTAGTCTCTGAAGCAAAGCGTTTCAATGCCTTGTGACTTTCACGGTCCGTTTTCATGCAGGAGCTGCTTTTGCTCTCATTTCAGCAAGCCTGAATACGGGAAAACGCCATTGCCCTGTTCGCCAACGGGTGTCTTGTAAAAGACCCTGCCTCTGCGTGGCGGTGCTTTGCTTCTGGAGTGCGGTGGGTCACCCGATGGCTTTGCAGTAGTTAATAGCGCTTTGTAACTCAGACCTGCTGCCGCAGGCACGCGAGGCCGGGGACGTCCCTTCATTTCCAGCGTGTTGCGCCCTGCCGTACACGTGGCGGTGAGGGTGGCGTGCCGAAGCAGCCCGGGGAGAGCACAGCTCTTAATGCAACAGCGTGACAATCGCACTTCAAAGCCGATTGACGACAAGGGCTTGCTAATTTTACAGAGGTTAATGGATCTCGTTGGGGCCACGTGAGCGGGGATAGTTAGGGACTTAGCATCTTTTTCTCCCCCGTGTGTAGTTCTTTGACCATATATAGCCAAGGTATCGACTTACAGGCCTGGGGATTTCAGCTTTCTGTTTAGATTTTAGATGAAAGGCTGCAGTTGGAAGTGATTGTTATAAATATTTCCTGCTATCTGGTAGCAGGCCGACTTCAGTCCCTTCTAAGGAATTCACCCTTTATAACAGCTGCAATGAAAACTCTGCTCCTGGCGAAGGCGGGCGAATGGCGGGTGCCCTCCGGCTGTGCCCCCCACCCCGTCTTGGGGGTCTCACACGGGACCAAGCCAAAGGCGCAGGCAGAGCCCTGCTCTCAGCCGGGGCACAGGGCGCTCTGTTGCTCTGCTGCTAGGGCAACGTGATGGATGATGTCACGCGCGCCGGCAACCTTCACAAGCCAAAGAAAGCGCATGCAAAGACCATGGGGGATGTTTTTAGACTCTCTGTAAGCACAAAAAGAGGGGGAGCCGCTGTTCCCTTTGCAGGCTTAAACCTGGGCGGCTGCTTTCCCGCTCCGGGCTGGGTGCTGCTGGCCAGAGTCTGGATATGGGGCTGGTGGGGTGGCCAGGGCTGGCCCAGTTTGCAGGAGTTGGGGTCTGAAATGCAGATGAACCTCCTTTGCCAGTCCTGAGGCTTGCAAAGGATATGGAAATGTTCAATAAAAAGGGCCACCTGCATCCTCTCATCAATGCTTATCAATATCTAAAGGGCAGGTGGCAAGAAGATGGGGCCAGACTCTTTTCAGTGGTGCCCAGTGACAGGAAAAGGGGCAATGGGCACAAATTGGAACACAGGAAATTCCATCTGAACATGAGGAAAAATGTCTTTACTTTGAGGATGCCAGAGCAGTGGAAGAGGCTGCCCAGAGAGGTGGTGGAGTCTCCTTCTCTGGAGACATTCAACACCCGCCTGGACGCGTTCCTGAGCAACCTGCTCCAGGGGACCCTGCTCTGGCAGGGAGGTTGGACTAGATGATCTCTGAACGTCCCTTCCAACCCCTGCCATTCTGTGATTCTGTGATTCTGTGATCCTCCTGCAGTTTCTCCCGGTGTGGCCCCACAAGCAATGGGAGGTGGGGCTGGACGCTCTCCGCATTGTGGGAACCAGGGGATTCTTCACCTGGGCTCTGCTTTCCGCTGGCCACCAGCAAAGAGCTCCCCGTGCCTGGGAAGGAAGGGGGAGAAGGCGCCGTCCCACACACCATCCAGCTGTCCCTACTGCACGGGGTAACGTCTTGCCATGAGAGCAGCCCGTGGAGGGCACGGGCTGGACATTCCTGGAGGAAACTTTCTGCGGTTTCCATTTAGGGAAAAGTAAGGAATGCAGCGAGCGTTTGGGGCCATTGTGGCTCACCTAGAGAAGCCCCGGAGCTGGAGTCTGAGTAGCTACTTTCAGTCTCTGACCAGGTTTTTCCTCCAAACGCTTGCTCGGAGTAAAAGGGAGGATGAGGGCTGTCATCCTGCCCAGGACTCCGCTTTTTTCATTTTCCCCTTGCTCTCTCTCTCTCTTCTATCTTTAAAAAAATCTCTTCACATATCAAAAACCCCACATCAAACCAGCCAGAGCTGCCACTCTGTGCAGAAGGGCTAAAAGAAAAACCAAACCCAGCAAGATCAGGCAGAAATCCTGACTCCCAGGGCCTCTGGAAATTTGTGCCACAGAAATGCTGCACTGTTGTGCAATTTAGTGCCTCTGAAGAAGAATAAATCTGCTTTCAAAAAAATCCATCTGCATATTGCATATATTTATAGTTAGCTGCAAGCCTTTCCAGTGAGAACTTTTAGAATGTATTTTAAATTAAAGTGACTAGCGTGACATACCAGTACTTAGCCTTTTAACAAAAACATTTTAGTCGTATAAATACAGTTGCTATTATTAAACTCTAGGGAAAGCCAGCAAGCTGCTCCAAATAACAACTCTCTGGTTTGCCTGTCTGAGCTCTTCTGTTGATACCCGGAACAGAGGCATTTGAACACCTTGATGGAGGCCAGGGTTTCAATTTATTTTCTGATTCCCTCATGGCTGTGGAAGCTTGTTTTAAACTTTGTTTACACTTTCTTTTCTTTTTTTTTTTCCCCTTTCCCCCTTTCCATTAGGTTATTCCTTACACCTTTTTTCCTTTAAGCCTTTTAAATCTTTTTTCTCCCTCTCCCATCACCTAGGGAAGCCCAATTCCCAGTGGTATTTTCTGGCCTTCTCTCAGAAGGCAGCCAGAAACTTGTCTGAAAAATCAGTTACTGGGACTGACTTGAAGGGTGGCATAAGTTGCCGTCCGGGTTAGCAGAGAGCAGGGGTATTTCTGTGCATGGAAAAATGCCTGTAGGTGAGATTTTAGGAAGTCTCTCTCTGTTTGTCCTGTCTGTATTTACACTTGTCAGAAAGAGAGTGAGTTTTGATGCTCCGGAGTAAATAACGCCAAACGCGGTGGCGGCAGAGCTGGGGGCAGGTTGCGACCTGTGGTCGGTCCCCTTTTGGGGACCTCCCTTGCAAAGAGCTCTCTCGAGGTGAAAAGACAGGCGGCTAGTGACTGGGGTCAATCCCATCTCCTCCACGTTGGTCTTCACCCAGTTTGTTTCCAAATGAGAGCTGAGCAGCTCTTCCTCGTGCAGCCTTTAAGCCTGTGTGGCTGCCCAGAGAGGGAGGAGGCAATAAATCACTTCAGCAAAGGGCATGGGCCCATCCAGTCCCTTAATTAACGAGGGGCTTTCTCCTTATTTGTAACCTCCTTCCAAAGCAAATGAGTATGACTGGTAATGAAAGGAAACATATGCAACAGTTTAAAAATAGATGTCTCAGGGCAGTAAGGAAAATCTTTGCCCCGCTGCGCGTGGCTGGAGCCAGCATCCAGCACCTTGTCTTTGCCTGAGACGCTGAATGGGAGCCGGCTTGTGCAGGGGCTGCTGCCCCAAAAGTGTCCCTCTCAGCTCCTGTCCTCCAGCACTGGCATCGTACAGGGAAAACCAGCCAGCTCCTGCTTGGGTTCCTGTGGTAGCCCAGCAGTGGCCCATTGGGATTTATCCAGCCCAGCCTGGCTCTCCGCGCTGTGTAATGATCCTGCCTGTGCTGGGAGCCCCCCAGGACTTGCCAGTCCTCTTGGTTCACGCGGGATCCTTCATACTTGGTGTGTTATCGGCTGCCCTCAGGCAGTTTAACCACAGAGTGGGTTCCTGAGAGCACCCAGGTCACACCTGCGTTATCTCTGCTGTCCTTCACCTCTTCTGCAACCCCATCACCATGCGGGCCGTGTGCTTTTGTCCCCCTTCCCCAACCTTTGAGGTGTTCTCCATCCTGTGCATCACCTCTCTGCTCCTTCTCTCCCAGCACACACAGCAACTTATTGCTTCACGCGACAGAGCAGTATTTCCACATCCAGGGACCAAAAGCAGGGCCCTGCCATGCCAGCACCTGGTGACACTACATCCTGCCCAAAAGACTTTGTACAAGCCTAAGAAACCCATAGATCTTGCCCTTGTAGGTGGGAAACAGAGGCACGGGGGTCTGGGACCAGCCTGCGGGAACCTCCTGGTGTGCATCATTGCTCCAGTTCCCCTGCCAGCTGGTGGGCTCTGGAGAGAGCTTTCTGAAATTCAGCAACCCAGCGGTGGGACTGCGTCTGCTTGGAGGAGAAAACCATCAGCCCTGTCCTGCTCACAGGCTCCTCCTGCCAGCTTCAATCGCCAAGCGTTTCTCGAGGGAAACCAACGGACCTTTGTGGGTTTTCTAATATGCTTTAGCTATGGCTGGACTGAGAGGCTGGATTCGGCTCTCCACACTGTGCTTCAAACCTGAAGTAGAAGCTCATGGGTCTTGGGCATGGTTTGTTTGAAGTAATTCATTGAGGTTTTTTCATCTTGCTTGGCACCTGCTTCCACATCAGCCAGTGTCTCTTAATGTGCATTATAAGGCCAAAACCAGGGCAGCCGCTCGCGGCTTGGAGGTCCTGAGCCATGTATCTGAGAGACACGGGGCTTTCCGAAAGCCTGTGAGCATTGATTTGCTGGTCCATTCCAGGGCACACCTGTATCAGGCAGGACAAGGCAGGATGCTGCACAGCAGAAACACAGGGTATAATTGGCCAAAACCAGTGTGGGTCCCTGATGTCCCCTTGCAAAGCCAGGATTTGACATTGTCTGTGACATGTGCTGGAAGTAGGAAAGTTTAAGATTTTAGTGTTTATCTTCCTCTCCAACACGGGACATTGCGAGGTATCAGGAGACTTCTGTAAACATCATGTGTTTGCTTTGTCCTTATTCCAGGTTTTCTCTTCTTTTTTCCCCCCCCTCTCTTAATTCAGACAGTTTAAATGCTCCAGAATTAAAAGCAGAAAAAATTATCCGGTCTGAAAATGCTCTGAAAATAGCCGGAAATTTGCAGTTATGGGGCAGCGCTTCTCTCTGTACCTGTCTGAGCCTGGTCACTTTGGCACCTTTTACCTGTCCTGCCCTGAGCTGCTGCTTTCCACCCCGCGGGGAGGATCTTCCCCCAGGCTCCTGCTCGCCTGCTTCTCTTCTTGTCATAAGAAACAGGGCCTGGCAATGCTGCTGCCAGAATGATTAGGGCAGTTCTGCATATAACCCATGAAAAAAGCAAACACTCAACCAAGAATGGGGGGGAGAGTCGTTTAATCCCTGTGACAGTCACTTTATTGTTGTGGTTTTTTTAGCCCTGGAGGTTTTCTGGTGGTTCAAGAGATGAGATAAAAAAAAAAGTCTTTCTGCCGTATCTGTAGTTTTTAGTAATCACCAATTGTATTGGTTGTAAACTGTGTGGTAATAAGCATGTGTCCAGCTGTGATGCAAAAAGCAGGGCTAATCTGGCTGAGGGCGCCAAGCGATAGGCAGCGCAGAAGTAATGATTATTAATAGAATGTGTTGACTTAGGCTGATAATGCCCCAGAGCTTTCGTTCTCCGTATCTCACCAGCGGTAAACGGACACTTGGTGCGGAAGACAAACACCTTGTAACTAGGAAACTGCCTGTCCCTCGACATCCTGGAGGCGGTGTGTCCTTAGAGACAGTAGTTCACTGGGATGGAGGCTTTGGGGTGTACCTGGAGCGGAGGGAACCCAAAATGCCAGGGCAGGGGGTGGTGCCCTGTGTCTTACCGTTTTCTTTGCCCAAAGAATTACGGAGCTGTGTTTGGATGTGATAAATGCAGGCACAATGCGCTGTGTGGGCAGGAGCGATGCAGGTTGTGTACGGGGAAGGCTCTCGTCTGAGTTAATTATTCCCAGAACCAGAAATAATTAGTGCTGAGCCCTATTTTCGGAAGCAAATGCAAGATGGGCTAGAGAAATATTAAATGGGAAGAATTATTACATAGTCTGAAGGGTAGAGCTGCTTGAAGAGGGGAAAAAGAAATTTAATTGAAAAAATACAAAACCTTACAGTGTTGAAATAAGAAAATGCTAGATTAATTCAGGAGAAATCCCTAAACCAACTCAAAATCCAGAATTTTCACCTTTTTTGCTTTCTGGCTCTTATTCCGTCTTTCCAAACAGGACTATAGGTGACTGTTGCATCACAGGGAAGAAATTCTTTGCTTGCTTTCTTTCCTAAACTTCTCTCTTCTTCTACTCTTCATCTTTTCCTGAATTCCTTGGGTTTGTGGGAAGAAACCTCTGATATGTGAAACGCAAAGTAAAATCATGGCTGTGGTAACTTTGTAGCATTTCAGAATTTCATCAGCTTTAGAAAGTCTGTTTAGCAAAAAGAAGTGAGAGCGCAGTTATTCCTTTTTTCCCCTCCATTTTTTGACAACTTTGAAAAATTAATGGAAGGGAAGTCAAAGAAATGGGTAGGAAACAGCAACAGTGAGGACTGAAAGAAATGGTAGGGAAATTGGTATTTCCTATTATATAATAATAAAAAATTAGTAAGAAATGAAATACAATAATAATATTAAAAATAATATTATAAAATATAGCCAAGAATAATGTGGTATTCAAACACTTTGTTTGGAGGATAGAGAGGGCCTGAAATTTTCAGTAAGGAATTGCAAGGTAAGTTTTGTGGAAGAAGAAAATCTTTTAACAAGACATTTGTGGATAGCTCTGATAGCAAATATCATTCCTCTAAAGAAAATTGTGGACATTTAGAGGAAATAAAGACATTTTCCTTAAACCAGAGCAGCAAGTAGCCTCTGCTCAAATGCAGTGATTTACTCTACTTTGTTTAAGGATCTGAGATCTCTTACATTCAAAAGAAAAATTGGGAAAAACTCCCACCATAAGGGCAATTGTTACTTCAGAGGTGAAATTTAGAGCCGAAACTGTCACAAGCAAAGGTATTTCTGACTGTAGGGCACTACTCACATCACGTGAGCTGGTACTACAGTTGACAAAGCAAGCAGCTAAAATGTGAGCTATGGTATTCAGAAAACTGGTCTTACTGCACAAAGTGGTGATTTTCAGGGGTTGTGCCAAACACCAGGATGCAACTTCCTATCATCAGAGCTCAGGAAATAGCAGCTGCAACTCAGGGCCATCGGCGTCTTGTTTAGTGAAAGCTTTCCTAAGGATTTCTCTAGCGATCCACCTTGGCCTGGCTAAGACCTCTGAGGGGCACTTTTCTTGGCAGCTGAGAGCTGTTTCTCATGAGCTTTCCTCTCTTCTCCCAGAGTGGGGAAAGCTGCAAACACGTTTGTAAGACTCAGAATGTCAACGGAGAGCTTCCCCCAGACGGAAAGAGAGACAGGAGGTCTCTGCACAGCCATGGGCGACTCCAACCCTGTCTGCCTCTTTCCGGGTTCCTACTTCTCTACAACCATAGGGTTGTCCCTCTCCGCCCACCAAATATTTACTTTGATCTAGGTTAGATTGCTTAGGAGACTTGGTTCTCCTTTTACCCCAATATTAAATTGTTATCAACTGCAGTGTCCCGCTTTGTCTTGCGATTGGAGCTTCTTTCCCGTATTGTAGGGTGGGCCTCCTCACAGCCATAACCTGGTTAGGGTTGGGATGAAGAGTTTCCAAGAAGCTTTCTCCTCCACCTAGGGGAAGTTAGCTATAGCATAGTCCTTGTACTCTGTTCTGTACATTGCCGTGGTAGGGACTGATCTGAACACCTCGTCCCCTCCTTTCACCTAGAGAAGAACAGCTTAAGATACCTCTGTAGGTGCCCCAGGCCAGACTGGCCGCTCCCTCCTGACTTGCTCAGCTATAACAATGGTGTCCATGGCACGGCAGCAAGTTGTGTAGGTGGCCCTCTGGCTCATGCTGGCCCAGCTCCAGACCACAGCAATGCCTCCAGAGACAGCAGTTATGCTGGAGAGAGCAGGCTTGTCTTCCTCGCTTGGACTTGAGAGAAGAGAAATGTCTTTGCTGAGGTGTTTCCAGGATGGGAAACCATCAGGCAATCACATTTGCACTCTCCTTTCAGAGCTGAGAGCACACGGATGTGCTGACACAGAGTGATATGCAAGCGATAAATGTGACCCACACCTTCCTCCGGACTAGTCCAGGGTATCTGTGTGTGTCTCCCACCACTAGAGAAACTTTTTTCATTGCAAGACTGGGTGGAACAGGGACCTTGGCAGCTGGGATCTTCCAAACCTTGTCTGTACGAGATGGAGAGCACAAGCACAGACCCAGCACAAATGCCCAGGAGCCTCTTCCCTTTTGGATATTTAACAAGAACTGACTGTAAACCTGTGCTTGGGACTGCAGCACTAAATAGCTAGAACTACGGTTGTAATGGTTGGAGGAAGTGATTTTTTTGTTACTTAGATTCGTGAACAAGCCTCTTGGAACACAACACATGAGTCCATGGACAACAGAAATAAAGGATCACCTGGGGAGCTGGTGAATAAGTGCACTCTTTTGAGAAACGTCCTCATTTGAGGACAAGTGATTGGTCAAGCATCCACGGGCCTCTGTCATGAGAGGCCATAGGAAGAGGTATCATTGGTTTTCTCAAGTTGAAAGCAACCAAAATTGCTTTTGTTGCCGAGCAAGTGGTTTGGATCTCATTTTCCCACTGCATATTGTACTTTGCAGTCTAAAAAAGACATGAGAAATAGAAGTGACTGATTTTTCCATTCCTTAAGCTGCCTCCACGTGGGTTGATTGCTCAGGGGATTTCAAGGCAGACTGAAACACAGACAAATGCTGGCTGCATGTACGCTCTTAAATATTGCTGTGTTTTGAATTTTATTAGAAACTTGGCAGACTTTTGCTTGAGCTCTAACTTCCTTTTCTGCCTTCAGTTTATCAGCTGCCGTTATTTTAGATGCACAATCACAGTGCGCAACCGTAGAGCCCAGCGCGCGTGAGCAGGGGGAACGCTCTAAGAACATGTCTGGTTAAAGTACTTGTCGTATTAGTAGCTGGCAGCCAGGGCAAATTAGACCCAAATTGGTACATTGCACAAGTGAGGAGGCCCATTCTCCAGCATGCCTTGTGCTATCAATCCTGCCGTGCTTGGACAGGAAGCTTAACAGCCTAGGAAAAGGCCAAGATCTTCTCTCAATCGTATTCTCGGAGTTCTGCCCCAAGACACCTTGGGTGTATATATGCTCAAGGACATATATATTCAAGGGAGAAGATGTAATAAACCTGTACATCTGTCAGAAAGTAAATACAGCCTCGTGATCTTTCTGAGCTGACTGCAGCTCTAAATCCTGCCGATGAGCAGCCATAATTCCCTGTGCGAGGCACCGAAGACAGATACGCAAATCCTAGTTTAGCATGGGAAGTAGGTGTTTTTCCATTGCTCCAAAGAAGCCTTTGACTTGTGAAATCAGTGCGCTTTATTTGGCTTTACTGCAGCATGTCCCCTTCAGGGTTCAAAATGCAAGATGGCAGATGCTGCTGGATCTGGCCATTTGAATTGGCCGATGAGGTATCACAAACCCTCGGGGATGTGGAAGACATGAGCAAGCTGGGGAGAACAGACAGGTGCAAAACTCTTGTGGAAGGAAATCAATCCCTTTGGAACAGCACCAGCCCTCAACACTTCAGGGACTTAAAGGCAGGAGAGAAAAAAGCTGATTGATAACTGATGATGCTGTTAATGCGACAGGATGGTTTCTTGAGCATGGTCCAGACCACAGCATGTTTGGGTGTCACTGCAGCTTGCCACCTGCAAGGGAGATATTCGTGGTCTCCATCAGTGCAAAAGGGGAAACTCCCTGTTTGCTTTTTGCATCCCACACAAGCAGACCCCATGCCTGCAGACTCTCCACTGGTGAGTGATGGAGATGCACCTCTCTGAAACACCTTGATTTTCTATGGGAAAGATATCTTTGATCACCATAACTTCGAGTATGATCCAAGGAAATGCTGAAGACCAGGGTATGGCTGTGACTGGTTGGAGATGTTGTACTGGGCATCCCATCTCCTATTCTGAAGAGGTCCCATGAGCTGGAAGGAGTGCTGGTTATGGACTGTTGCAAAAGCTTGTTTCCTTTGCAGTACTGAAATGGGGGTCTTAAGCGGAGCAAAAATCTGTGCTACATTCACCCTCCGCTCGCATGAGGGCTGTAATATCTCAAGCCATGCACCTGGAGTAACCACCTCGGGGCTCGCTTGCCTCCGTGAGAACAGGCAGTCCTGCTGACCCCGGGTCCACGCTGGCACCAGACTCTTGGTCAGGGTGAAGCCTTACAGGAGGACGGTGTGGGTTTGCTCCTGGTTGGGCAGTTTCTGTGTTGGGCCGAGATTTCCCCTGGAGCCTGATTTCTCAATGGCCCTGGCAGCCCCCTCCGCCATGCCTGAGGCAGCAAGTCAGAGGGGCCCACCTGTATCCTCCTGTCCCCTGATCCTGATGGCAGGACATCTGGAAATACGGTTGCCTGCTGTTTTCTGCTGGTGCACGACGGTGCAAATGGAGATCGCCTCAGGGGTTGTGCTTCAGGGCCCTGCAGCCCAGACCCGTCATGGGAGAAGGAAGGGCTTTCGCCTGGCGTGGCTGCCGCAGCTCTCTGGAGCCGTGGTTTCATCACACCGCAGAGGAAGCACCAGGGACATTAGCCAGGCTTCCAGTCAGTCTGTCAAAACGCCCATGTCATCCAGCCTCAAGGCAGGTGCAGCAATAACGAAGACAAAGTGGGCAAAGGCAGTCTGTACCCGGAGTGTTTTTAATAAGTGAAATTGAAAATAAATCACCACAGACGTGGTGGCTCACGCCAGCTCTCGTTCATGTGCGTTCCCTCGCTCTGCTTTCCTTTCCCCCTGCTAATTGCTCTGCCACAACGCATTATTATCCTGGTTTATTACCCAGCTGGTGGAAGCTGGGATAGTCTCCGAACCTGCCTTGGAGAGGAGCTACACTGGAATGAGCCCGCCAACATCTTTTCCTGGGAGAATAAATTAGGAAATAAAGAGAACTGGAGAGCCTGACGTGTTTGATGTTGGATGGTGCAGGATTAGGCGTATCTAACTGAGCAAACAACGGAGTCCACAGCACTCTGGCATACTCGCGTGCCCCTGCCTCCCCGTCACCACCTCAAAGCTGAAAGCCCACGGTCACAGTACCAAAAGGCAGCCCCCCAGAAAGGGGTCTCTGCAGCCCGCCCCTCCCTCCCTTCATTCCTGAGAAATTAAAGCAAGTTCTGGGAAAGCAGCCGGGCGCTGGAGACCTTGAGAGATGTGGCTCAGAATAGAAACTCTCCCTCGCCACAGCTCTCTTGGCAGCCGTCTTTCAGCCAGGAAGGGTCTGTTCCCCTTGCCTTACTGACAAGTCACCGGCTGTAGAGCGGCAGAAAGCAGGGATTGCACACAATTTTGGGGTTCTCAGGCGAAGGGGAACTGTTTGCGCCTTGTTCTTCACCATCAGAGATGCGGGTCCCTGTTTTGAAGCAGATGGATGAAGGCAGCAAAGCGCAGATGTCTCATGGTCCTGAGTTTGGAAGGAAGACTGGACTGTGCTGTTATTTTGCCGTGCTTTGGGAAGCCAGACTGCGCCCTGGGTAGGGCTGGGTGTGCTCCTGGGCTCACCAGTCTTTGCTGATGCAGCTGCGCTTGGAAATATGTCAGCTACGGCATGAGCTCTGCCTGGTCCTCTCCCGCCCCCCATGTTCCAGCAGGACCAGGCAGCCAGCTGCTGTGGGGGCTCCTACCTGCAACCAGCCAGGAGAAATGGCAGCCCAGGGTTTAAAAAAAAAAAAAAGAAAACAGCATAAACTATTTGATTGCTGTGGGGTTTTTTAAGTTTGGGGTTTTTTTTACCAGAAGCTCCCAAGCACTTCTGTCCTCCTTCATAACAAACCCTTCTCCTCTAGCAACTAGGTGATTCGCAGGGAAGCGGTTTGTGGCGTGGTGACAACCAACCGTTTCAGGCTTAAAATCAGCTCTGGGTGATGCTGAACCATCTAGAGCAAGAGGTGCTGGAACGGTGGGGCTGCCTTGAAATGTCACGGTCTGGAGAGCTCCCCTTTGGGGCTGCTGGTGAAATCTGCAGCCGAAAGCCTGCCTGCTGCTGCCCAGCATGAGCCAAGTGAGCTTGTGGGGGGCTGAAGGATGTCACCTACACTACAGCGAGCAGCGGAGCGCTATGCGAGAGACGGATGAGCTTCAGGGAACGGCTCTCCTTTGGGTGAGCTTGGACCTGCCGTCCCCACGCCTGAGGCATGTCAGTGATGCCAAAGCCCAGCTGGGGCTTTCTTAGGCAGTGGCAGTGGTACCACTGCACGTGGGGACGTGGAGCGGAGGGCGACTGGGACGACTCTCCCTCGGTGCAGTGGACTGAAATGCAAGGCAGTGATCCGAAGCGTTTTGAAGACGTTGTCTCCTGATGTCTTTCCATTTGACGTGAACCCATCTTGCCTGGCAAGAGCCCAGAAGTGTATTGTCGCTTGGTAACAGCTATAGCGGGACTTGCCTTGCAGGGAGTGCAGGGCTGAGCCAGCTCATGCTCAGCTGGCCCCCCCTCCCCAAGCCGCACGCCTGGGGATGGGAGCTGCTCGTCACGCAAAGGGGAAAGGGAGGGTGCCCGTGGGCACAGCAGAGCCTGGGCTTCACTGGAGAGCCGAGCCACACATGCATCCCAAACTCAACACCCTCCAGGAATGCCCCAGCTACCCTGGCAAGATCAACACACCTGTACCTTTTGCTGCAAGTGCAATTAATTAATTCAGGTTGCTTTGATGAGCAACATTTGGGGGTGGTTACACTCCACATGCTTGGTTTCTCTGTGTGACTCTGAACCCACAGATGCCATTTCCAGTAGGGCACGTCTTCCCCCTCGGTTGTCTCTTAGCCAGGCGCTGGTCTCAGACTGCAGGAATCTGCTTCTCCCTGGACAGGACCTTCGCAATATGCCATCCCTGTGCGAGCAGAGGAATGGGGCTACTGGGGCTGAAGTCCCAGTGGCCTGTCAGTCCTGGGTGAAGGCACACAGCTCACGCACTGTGGGAGTGCTCTGCAAGGAGCCCGCTGCATTTTGGCTGCGTCAGCCTCGCTGTGCATTTGCAGATGAACCTGCAAGGAAGCACGTGCCTGAGATGTTATGTGTCCTGAATGCATGTGCTGCATGTGCAGAAGTCTCCTTGTAGAGGAAACACTTCAAAGATGCTGAGCCAAATCCCTCAGGAGAACAAGGCAAGTTCTTTGTTGGCTTGTCCATGTCTTTGCATGATTCACGCAATTCAGAGTAGAGAGTAGGTTACTTGGGGACCCCTCATGAGAAGCCAGAATGGAGAGAGCCTGGGGAGAAATCCTGGGAGAGTAGGGAAGCTGCAGCAGTAGGATGCCCCTGGGCAGACAGCCAGGCAGGCTCTGTCGAGGAAGCAGGACTGGTGCGTTGGAGGCGGTGGCTGGATGGGGTCAGAGGAGCGGCTGCTTGTAGCTTCTGCACCTGGCAGTATGCAGGTTCACCATGGGTCCACCTTGCAGGTATTTTGTTCCCTGAATTTCAACAGTATTGCACAGGGCAGAAATCAGTGCAGCTTTATAAGGTGTAAGTCAGTCCCTCCAGCCAAATGTGGTTTTGAATTTGGGAACAGCTATCAGCCAGCATGTCCTGCTTCTTGAATGTTTTACAGTTGTGTGTCCATTTAGGGCTTTGCACATCTGTGTATACCAAGTACTCCCCAGTTATAGAGATCAGGCATGCAGAATCACTCATCTCTTTCAGGAGTAAGTGAAAAATTTGCCTTGTGTTGCCTGGTTTTAGCAGCTATTCTCACCCTTTTATCTGAAGCCCCTGAGATGTGAGGAGCAGGAACGGTTCCTTGCACACTGCAGATGGGCTGCTGCATGAGGACAGAAATGAAATGATTCGTCTTGTGTGTAATCCAGAAGCTCAGCTGAGTTACTCATCAAAGCCCTTTATAAACCACTTTGTAGACTGCTGGTGCTGCTTATTACTTACGATATCTTACATTGTCTGATGAGTTATAGTGTTTTGCCTGCTGCTTCTTCCATCACTTTGCCCTCTTGGCTGCTTTAGTTTATCAGGCAGCTTCTGCTGGGCCAGTGCAACACAGCCCTGCTGACGAGCAGTGAGCAGTTTTGGGATGCAATGTGCAAACCACTGGGTATCTGGAAGCTAAAGGGTGTGGGCTTCTATCATATATACGTAGAAATTTTCAGCATGTTGGGATGTGGATAAGGAATTTTCCCCAGTTATCTGTCTGTGTTTTGGGCCTAAGCACACACGCGTTGGTCACGATCAGGCGTAGTCTCTGGTCTGCAGGGTATTTGGGTGCAATAGGATTTTACGTGTATTTTCTGGAGCTGTGATTTCCATTTTCTCATCAACAAATAGAAGTCTGTGCAGGAATGAAAAGCACTGAAGTGCTGGAGAAGAGTATGATGGAAGCTACATGGGAGAAGTGTTGATATGAACGTATCAAACTTTGGCTCATCACGGTGTGGTGAGGCTAAGGGTATCATCTAAGAGTAGGCCAGTTCTGGGCTCCTTAGTTCAGGAAAGACAGGGAACTACTGGAGAGAGTCCAGCGGAGGGCTATGAAGATGGTCAGGAGTCTGGAGCATCTCTCTTATGAGGAAAGGCTGAGAGACCTGCGTCTGTTTAGCCTGAGAGGGGATCTCTTCAATGCTTATCAATATCTAAAGGGATGGGGCCAGACTCTTTTTAGTGGTGCCCAGTGACAGGACAAGGGGCAACGGGCACAAACTGGAACACAGGAAATTCCATCTCAACATGAGGAAAAACTTCTTTACTTTGAGGGTGGCAGAGCACTGGAACAGGCTGCCCAGAGAGGTGGTGGAGTCTCCTTCTCTGGAGATATTCAAGACCCGCCTGGATGCGTTCCTGTGCAACCTGCTCTGGGTGAACCTGCTTTGGCAGGGAATTGGACTAGATGATCTCCGAACGTCCCTTCCAACCCCTGCTGTTCCATGATTCTGTGATCTAAAAGTCTCCTACACCATGTGCCGGCTGTTTCTGCTATTTTTTTCTGTTTAGAAGTTGCCAGAAACTGCTCCGTGCAAGGGGAAAATGTCGCAGCTGATTTCTTTAAAAAGTCATGCCTCCTAAACAGCTCCTGTGTCTGGGAGGCAGGCGGTGAGGCACTCCGAATGCATCAACACGAAACCCCCTCGAAGCCATCGCCATCATTTATGTCACAGCCATCTTGGTCACAGTGGCAACCATGCTGGGAGACAAGCCTGGCCGGTGGCATAATCCAGGAGCCCACTCTTTGCTTCGGAAGGTGACTCCTGCCATCAACATCTCTAAAATAAAGCACTCGGGACTTTCACAGGCATGGGGCATGCAGCCTGCCCGTGGCATGGTATTGGACATGGTGAGGCTGGATTTGGGGCCACCAGCCGCCACTGGCACCCCCAGGAGAGAGAAGGGGCCGCCCTGGGCTCCCAGCAGCAGCACGAGGACGGCAGGCAGACAGGGTTAGCTGACCCCGGGTTTGCTGTAGGCTGCTACAAATATAGCCAGAGCCTGCGCTATTCACCAGCGAAGAGAAATGTGCTTTTTTTTCCTTTCAAAGAAGCATTGCCAGGGGTTCGGTCTAAGGGTTTTTCAGGTATCTTTAGCTTTAACGGCTCTTGCATTTAATTGGCAACCCGGTGCTATTGTGTAACCACTTGAAATGAGAGGGATTTCCAAAGAGATCTGGAGATTTTCCCACCGTCTCCAGCAAGAATCCTTCCCCGCAGTCCCATCCCCCCGCACCCATGCCCGGAGCCCCGGAGAAACTCCCTGAGCTAGCACCCTGAGTCGCTCGAGCTCCCAGGCTAACCTCCCTCTTCCCTTTTCTTTGTCGATGTACAGCGTTGTCCTGTTTCAAAATGCCTTATTTTCCCCCCTTGTTGCCTTCACCTTGTTCGAAATCAGAAAGTACCGAGGGCAGGACAATCCCCGGGAGGGAAGGGCAGCTCGGGACAAGCCCCGGGAGCTGGGGAGGGAGGACACAGAGGGAAGCGGAGCGGTGAGCGGACCTGGTTTGCAGGCGGAGGCTGGGGGAAGAAGCCCAGCACAGCGCTGGCTGGAGGCAACGTGGCCAGCCTGGCCACGGCCCCGGGCCCCGCTGTACCCCCATGACCTACATACACCCACGCTGCCGGTGGATGTATTCCCAAACTTTTAAAGAGTTTGTTCCTCTTGGCCTTGCTGGGAGGAGTGAGGGAGGTTTTTTGGGGCCAGGCTCGGCGCGTCTGCCTTGGAAAGAGCTCCTTAGCCTGCACTTTTTGCTGTGTAAATAATAAATAGTACATTTAATATTAAACAGCCTGTGCACTTACCAGACCTTGTGGCGCACGTGAAACCTGGCAAACGAAGTGCATGACGGTAGCTTGTCTTTAAAGCCATGCAGGATTTCTAATGTGCCACCTTCCTTTTTTGGGGGGGAGCAAGGTGTGCTCCCCTGTTTTTCCCTTGGCTCCTCCAGCCGCACCTCAGAGCGTCCTTTCCTGTGCTGGGCACGGTCCTTGGCCCATCCTGGAGCGCCTCTGCCTTGGCCATCCTGCCCCTTGCACCATGGCCACCCACCTTTCCTCATGCCCCTGCAGTGGAACCTCAGCTGCTCACATGGGCACAGCCCCAGGAGGACCACGGACATGGGGGTGGAGAAAACCTGAGGGATTCACTTGTAGCGAAAGAGCAGAAATATGTGTGCAGAGCTTGGTGGAGCTGGGACAAGACTGCATTCTGGCAGGGGACTCCACAGGGTGCACAGCAAGGATGATGGAGCAAGTGAAAATTAGTCATTTGGGGAGGAAGGACTGTCAGGACAGCGGGTGACATCTGCCTGGTTAGCTCCCAGGGAGACGCTGGAAAGCCCATCACCGGAGTAAGTGAAAACCCAACTGTACTCGGCCCTCAGGAGAGATCCTGCATCAGCAGCAGGGAGCTTGTGTGTCCATGCACGGACGCGTACAAAGATGAGGTGGTGGCCAGCAGCGCGATGCAGTTGGTTTTTCCATCCCTGATTTCTATGATTCGGTGGCCGTCGATCATTTTGGAGAGCTAATCGCATTACTCCACAGCTTCAGGTGAATAAGGAGCAGGCGCGATCTCTGGGGATCTGGCACGCCACAAAGCAGGCATCCGTCTGCGCGAGCGTTATTGCGTTAGCTAAGCATTCCTGTTTGTATTGATACATGCTCTGCTCTCGCATTGCTGCTGACAAGCAAAGGCTGCGTGGAGTAACACGCAGCGGCGGTGAGGCGAGGCTGGGCAGCCTGATTAGATTTCCTTGTTTGTTTGTGTAAGATTCATGGGAGGCAGAGGGAGGGGAAAAATCCAGACGAAGATGAAAAATGATGCTGCAGATAAAGGCTAGCAGTGAATATACAGAGCTGGCCTTTAATTCAGTCTTCGTAGTCCAAAAGCAACGCACACACTCACACACGCAAAACCCAGGCTGCACATAATGGATTTTGAGAAAATGAGCCCTTGGCTCCCTCCTCCCAGCTTTACTTTTTAGAGAATGCCTTTCCTTCATTTTGGAAATGATTGCATTATCTCAAACTGCTTGTAAATCTTGTTAGCCAAGTAATATAGTTTGGACTAAATGTCTGCTCCTACATGGGCCCCAGGGGAATATGGAAAATAACCAACGCAGCCCTGTTGCAAACTCTCACCAGCTCTGTGAAGGAGACTCCTTTTTTCCGATTAACCTCAGTTCCTTTCCTTGGTGAGGCAGCGAGAGAAGCAGCAAGATTAATGAAAATTAGGTCTATTAAAGCCAGTGTTATTTTCTAGTTGTGTGTACAGCCTTGCCGCAAACCGAACTCATCACCAAATGCAGAATTAATCGAACTGGAGTGCAGGCACTTGGCTCCTGCGTGTGCGTGTGTGTGTGCGTGCGCGTGTGTACACTAAGGTGCTGGCACCAGACTCATTTGCAATTGAAAGGAGCGGAGAAACAGAGACAAGATGTTAATTTTCCTATTTATTATTTATGTAGTTGGGAGTTTGCACCCAGTGAAGCTCGCGGAGCTGTGACTGATGAGTTAATTGGACACCACACTGGCATCGCTGGAAGAAGCTGTGGAAACCCGGGGACAGAAATAGTAGCTGGGGCTGTAGGAGAGTGTGTTCAACGTGTGCTGACGTGCTCAGGGATGCAAAGCCATAGCTCCTGCTCCTGCTTATAGCTCCAAAGGGAAGGGACTTGCGATGGTTGGTTTTATTTCCCAAAAGATTCCAGTGTAGGGTTAGAACTTGTATAAGGATCAAGATACCTTATATTTAAATCTGTCTGAGCCCTAGCTTTGGGGGAACTGCTGGTGAGGTGCCAGCTACAGGGCCAGCTGCACTTCTGTACATCCCAGATGAGTGTCTTGGACTCTCAGCTCCGGCACCTTCCTCCTGTCAGCTGCTGTCCCCCCACCTTTCCCTGCTTTTCTGGCAGGGTTTTATGGGATGGGGAGGGCTCTGCAGCCACCGGTAGAAATGATTTCTCTGCTCGTTCTTAGACGTGAGGCTGTCCAGCTCATCTCTCGTCCTATGCGTGTCTCTCTGCCTCCTCTCTGTCCATGCAAAACCCAGAGCCCTCTTTCTTTCTCAGTGCTGTCCCAGCTCTGAGTTTCCCTTTACCGAACCCTGTCCCTTCACTGAACCATGCCCAGTCTCTCACCTTGGATCCTCCAGGGACCAGGGGACCTCCCCAGGCCCCACTAACTTATATGAGGACATGTTACAGCCATTCTCCCTGTCCTGGTGCAGGGGTGGAACCAGCTCTTGGCCAGGCGTGATTCCCCTTACGTGGCCAACAGGGAAGCCGTTCCCATACCCATTGCCAGGGCTGTTTGTCTCACAGGGGCAATGCAAGGTGAGTCAAGGGGCTTGGAGGCTTTCCCACTGCCCCTTGGTGAAACAGCCCTGGTGGGGGATGAGGAAGGAAAGCCCCCAGCCCCTCTGTGGTAGTGTTTGCCAGCTGCTTTGGGGCTGAAGACCTCTAAACATTTTCCATGAGATGCCTTTGGAAAATAAACACAAATTTAAATTGTCTGAAGGCCAGTTTAGGCCTATGGATGGTCAATGGGATGAAGAGAGGTCAAACAGGAAGAAATCAAGGATGTGCAAGTTCCCCCTTCCCTCCAGGCATTGTCCACCTGTGTTGGGGAACCTGGGCTTTGGCACTGGAGGAGCGGTGGCTTGGCAGGACCAGGGACCACTCGCCTTCCCCTCCATTTCTGGCTTGCATAAGTATTTTGTTTTCAGCAGCGCTGAAAAGCCCTTTGCCGGGGGTAAACGGCTGTGAGCAGCAGCAGGCTGTCCGTCAGGAGCAGCCAGTGCGCTGTCATAGAATCATAGAGTCATAGGATGGTTTGGGTTGGAAGGGACCTTAAAGATCATCTAGTTCCAACCCCCCTGCCCTGCCCACCTTCCAGTAGACCAGGTGAGACCCACTGTCCCACCTGGCTGCCCCGCACCTGCCCACAGGAGCTGCAAATGGCAAGGATGAGCAGAAGGAAACACGTGCACTGGGGCTTTCAGGCTCAGGCATGGTTAGCAAAGCTATTTGTAAAGGTGAGCAATGTCCTTGTCACGTCAGATGTGTGGTACCCCCTTCGCCAGCGCAGGAAGGCACCACACGCTGGTTCCATCACCTTTCACGGATCCCCTGTGAGGTGGTCCCTAAGCCAGTTGCAGGCCAGGGGGTCATGGTATAACCGTGATGGATGACTGCTGGTTCTCCCACAAACAGAGCACCTCACAGAGAGCCAGGGCAACCGCAGATCTCCTCCATCTGGTGAACCACACTGCCTTTGAAAACAAAGCAGCAACTGAAAACTGTGCATAGATCGTATCACTCCGCTCTTCTCTGAGTGTAAAGAGGCTGAAGGGAGATCTGCAATGGAGATTTCCTACAGGCATGTGTGCTCGAGCAGTCCCAGGAGAACACTGGCTTTTACGTGTCACCCATCTTTTTGCATCGCCCATAGCAAACAGAAGAGGACCACAGATGGTGGCCCACCAGGGTTACCAAGGTCAGGGCAGGGGCTGGGAATAGCATTAGGGTCTTTTTCCCCTTGGTGGCACCATTGAAAGGCAGCTAGTAACCAACTCTAGTGACCAGCAGGCCTCTGTGCACCCCTTCTTCTGCTCCTGGCATCCCCTTGCCCAGGCCCTAGCTGCACTTTTTCAGTACCCAGCAAAACTCAGTTTTGTTTCTGTGGGTGGGAAGTCCCGAGTCAGCTGCAGTCACTGCTGTTCTTGCTGGAGAGCACACCCGGGACTTCGCAGCAAGGAGGTGGCCTGGTGGGCAGAGCCCACAGAGCGCCAACAGACCCAGTCCGGTGCCCAGTCCAGGCACCGAGCCACAGCAGGACCTCGGCAGAGTCACCCTGCTTCTGCGGTGCTGCTCCTCGCCTGTCTGTCGTCCCAGAGCCGCTCCATATGAAGGCTTGCCGATGCTTCTGTAGCACAAGCGGAAAACGCCAATGTACCCAAGGGCACGTGAAGCTAAGACATAAAGCTATGTCACTCTGCAAACATCCCCCCACCGTGGCGACTGGTTTGCTTGGGCTTGGTCTGCGGATCCTGCCTTACAGCAGCCAGGAACTGAAGTTTCGTTCCCACTAAAAAGCCGAGCCCACCGTGGGGAGATCTCGTCCCTTTCTGTATCCTCACCACTGACGTGGACCAGCTGCTTTGCTCGCATTTCCCCGGGGAGAGTCGCTTTCTGACTGAGCAACACCATCAGGGTCCCAGCGAGGAGAGAGGAAAAAGCCTGTTGCTCCCTGCAGGGAAGCGGTCCTTCCAGGGTAACCCAGCTGGAGAAGGCCATCACAGGCATGTAGCTGGGTGGTCGGCTCCGGGCTCTGAACCTGCCGGAGAAGGGTGCGAGCAGGTTTAGAGAGCACTTTCCCATAGGAAAGGCTGGGAGGACGTGACCTCTGGGAGCGCACCCTGGGCTGCCTGCTTGCCCTCTGCCTCTTGCAGTAATTTCATTTCCAAACCCATCTCTCCCGACCAAAGCACGCAGCCGTGAAGCACAAGGTTGAGATGAGCCAAGCTAGGGAGGGAGGGTGGGGAAATAAAGCTGCTGTAGGATAAAAACAGCTGATGGATGAAATCCCATCCACTGGGGAGCCTGGGGAAACCCTCCTCAGGGGGTTATGTCACGTCTTACATGGTCCAGAGAAAACAGAGTTAAATTACTCCCCTTACCCAGTAAATTCAACCCATTTTTCTGTCTGCAGACGTAGCAAATTTTTTCGTTCATCTTACTTATTTGCATGCATTTACACATGTTTCAATAGCCATCTGGATTCCTCAGGCTCCTCTTAGCACAAATCGTGCTGTTGGCCATTCAGGTTAGCTCAGTCTCTCCCAAATGAGCAGGAGGATGCCTCCCTGTCCTGGGGTGAGCTTTCCAGACCTCAACCTGTCTGCAGCCTTTATCAGGCCCTTCGACAACTGTACTGAAAAATGGGAACTGGAAGATACCTCAGTAATGGTCTCGTTGGTGCTGGGCTGTGGTGTCCCTGACTCCCTGCCATAAGCCAGCATCTCCCTTTCTATGCACCCATCCCAGGAACACACAGTGGTGTGGTGGGAATTCTGTACCATTTCCAGGGTCGCAGCTCTGGGGCTATGAACCTTCCTCCAGCACCTTTGGACCAATACTTTATTCCTAGTTGTTTGACCTGGAGTGAATGAGAAAGCGTCTTGTTGATAAAAACACAGGGGGTTGCACGCTTTTTTTCTAAACTTTCATTTAAAGTAACTGTATGTTCCACCTAAACATCTGATTCTGTCTTTAATCGTATTAATCTCCTGACCTCAAAAACGCTTTGTCTGTTAGTGACACAATTTGGCGTGCTTTTTGTGAGAATATAAAAATCCTTTTGTTTCTTTTAAAGCCGTTGCTTTTTCATTTCACCAAGAGATCGCTTGTTCTTGTGTCAAGGAAGGATAAATGAGAAGTGTCAGGCAGACCTTTTATGTATTGCGTTATCTTTAAGCTAAACAAATCCACGGCGTGCAGCCTGGCTTGCTATGGAAATATCTGCACCCCTTTATCAGCTGTCGCCCTGTTACTTGATGTTCTCCCTTTCTGAAGTGGAATGACAGAAACCGCGTATGTGCCCTCGCTGCAGATTTACTGAATGTCATCATGCCAGTTTGATACTATTTTTTTTCAAGCTACTGTTTGCATGTCCGAGGGTTTCTTTTGTTTTTTCTTGATGTCAGAGCGGAGTTCTTCACCGGGCTGACTGCTGCGAAGTCCTTTTCGCGAGCAGCTACAGCTGATTTACAATGCAGGGCATGTAGGAGTAGTTTGGGTTTTTTCCCATCGATGTGTGCGTTGCTTTGCATTAATTTCTTCAGACTTCATCTTCCCACTCCCTCACCCTTCTCGGGTGCCTTTGAAGATTCCCACAATTCTCTCTGAGCTTGAGTCAAATATTCATGTACATGTATATATGCATATTTGTATGTGTATACATATGTATATATATATGGAGGGATATGTGTGTGTGTGTATGGGCTTTTTTCTCAGACTGTTAAAGAATTTCCGAAGCCCTGTATATCCTCCCATGCAACTGTATGGCACCTCGCTTGGGATCTTGCTCTCTTGAAAACTGGCCGTTTATTCTTCCTCCTTGTTTTCCACTTCCGAGCTATTTTCAAGGCTGCAGCCTCTCTCAGATCTCTTATCTCTGGCCATCCTTTCGTGAGGCCTGGACCAGGTTGAAGCCATCTGAACTATGCACGAGAGAGCGCTGCACATCTGAGATGCTTATCTTCAAATTTCCTGCTCTGACACCGGACGCCTTCAGTTGATGGCTCACTCTCTCTCCAAATTCAGTTCGGTTACTGCGTAAAGCCACTCTGTACACCGAAAAAGAAGAAAGAAAAAGAAGAAAAAAAAAAAAAGAGTTGGAAATTTTTGTGCCACGTGAGCTGGGGACCGAAGAGGAAGCCAAAATGTGGAAGGCCTGTTATTGCTCTGCCAGCAGACTAATGAGGCTGAGCAGATCCAGGGCTCAGAGCTGCACTGCCCCATGCGGCTATCAGCCACCTAGCCCACACGGATGCACCAAAACTAGATGAACTTTAAGGTCCCTTCTAACCCCAACCAGTCTATGATTCTATGAAACCCAAATAAGTGAGCACGCAATCAGATCTGTTTGCCCTGCAGCAGCCCACCCGGGAGCGAACAGCCAGCTCCTCGTGGGGTGTAAATCGTCACTGTGGGCTGACACAAGTGAAGTTGTCCATGGAGAGTCTGGGCCAGGCTCTGTTTCCCAGGTGGATCCACCACCGCAGGTCCAGACAGCCTCTGTCAGCAGAGGAGGGAGGACAGCATCTTTGTGAATCCTTAAGGAGGCCAGGAACAACACGAGCAAGTCTTACGTAAAGCCGTGGGGATGTCTGGCCATCCTGTGTCCTGAAAGAAGACGAGTGGTAGCCCCTTTGGTGAACATGATGAGGGCTGCTGCATCGCTTGCCTTGTCCTGTAGCCTTTCAGCTTTAGACCCACTTTGTAAGGAGCCAGAGTCTTTAATCTTACGAAGTTTTCAAAAAAAATTTTAAGCTAACTTCATGTTGAGTAAGTCCCTTTGGGACAAATTACCCAATGACAAGCCAAGGGAGGAGTGTTTTGCTCTAGCAAGGTCTGCTGTCTCATTCAACACGAGGAGCTGCTCTCTTAATAGTTTTATATATAAAATTCTGTTTCGCCATGCTGAGAGAAATGGAGTGTATCATGCATGCTGTTACTGAGCTGTTGTGAAACAATGTTAAATAGCATAGAGGGGAAAGAGAACATAAAACCAGACTATACGTTTTTTTTTTATCCCAGAGCAACGTTGCAATGTGTGTGTTGGGGGTGGAATTCAGAATTCTCACATTTCAGTAAAGTCACGTTTCCCCTCAAACTGGGAAACCAATGCCAACAAAAAAGCACGAGGTGCCCTGCGAACCACTCACTTTGTGAGCAGAAATGCCAACAGCAACCTCAAGTGAGCGGTCCTCGTCCAGCGGCGTCTTGAAACGATACAGGAGAGGGCCGGTGGAGGCTGCAGGCAAAAAAAGCCTGGGGACAGCTCTGCCCGGTAACGCAATGCTGCTCCACGCACCCTCCAGCCCTGCCTGCCGGAGCTGTATTTGCTTTCTCTGTTGGGTGCAGGCATCTTTCGTCTACTCCCACAGGTCCCTGTCTCAGCCAGCCTAAAAAGAACGCAAAAACCCTCCTGTGGCTCCTCTTCTGCCTTTCTCTCATGGGTACAAAAGCCATGCTGCTTTGCAGGGCCATGGGGATTTTGCCTTTGAGAGGTGACTAAAGACTCCTGGATTAGATACAAAGTGTATATAAACCCTCTCTTATCAGGGCAAAGCCCCAAGGCTGTGTTTTTCAGAGGATGGTGGAGGCAGTGCTGGTTTATGCTAGCATATGGTCTGGTTCTTTTTTTTTTCTTGCTGGTTTGGGAGCTGAACCAATTCAAGAGTTTAAATGGCTTTGAAGTCCGGCTTGTCATGAGTTGCCATCAAAATATAGGTTGTATGTATATACATTCTTCTAATGGCTGCGTTGAGTGCTTATGGTTGTGTTCGTGTCCTGAGCCGGGGGACTCAATTAATCTTGGGCAACGTCGCTGGGTGAATTTACCGAGGTCCATTCATTTTTTCCTCATGCTGCCAACTTTTCCAGCTGGGAAAGTGATGAAAGGCCATGTCTGCTCCCACAAGACCAGGAGAATAAGGAGAAATGTGGTCGTTCCTGGAGCTGTGTCTCACAAGGCTGCTGCTTCAGTGAGGTTTAGGCAAAACCCAGTCCTGGCATGTGATAGCCCTGATCTGTCATGGGAAAACGAGGGTGAAAAATCCAGCTCGTGGTGAAGGGTCCTTCTCCTGCATGATGCTGTGCCTCCTGCATGTCGGCACCTCCATGGGGGAGGTAACACTCCCACCTCTTTGCCCAAGCACTATAAACAGCTCTGCGAAACTGCGGGGGAATTCTTCCTCTGCCCTCGGGAGTCCTGGCCTGACCACGTCGGGGAGCAAGACCAAGTCCCTGACCCACACTTGGCTTTTCTTTTACTCTCAGTGGGGCAGTGGGGTTGCTAACACCAACATTAACACTTGGAAGTCTCCCGTGGTTTAAGATCTGAGACCCGTGGTCTGAATTGCACTGAAATGAAGGCCAGTTTAAAGGGGAGAACTTGGTCAAGATCCTGGTGTGCCTCTGTGTTTGTCTGTGTGCACATGCAAAAAACAAGTAAAAAAAAAACCCACTTGGGTATGATTCATGCAAATATTGTGTGGGGGAATCATTTTCCACCAGGGAGATAATTGCTAATTACATGAGTGTGAAGCAATTTGATTTGCAAAGTTTTGTTCTTTGCAGCCTGAGAAACCTAATTTTGCAGGAGCTGAGGTTATGGGTATTTAGGCAACGGAGGTATTATTGTTTCTGTCAGAGCCCCGAGTTTAAGTTTTCAGGAAAGCTGCTGCCCTTTAAAATAACTTCGCTTTATTTATTAGCTCAAAACTTTCCCAGACCGAATGACAAATAAAGCCTGTGGTATTTTTCCAGGGCTTATTTTGAGATAAAAGCTATCTGGTATAAAGGGTTCCTCTGGCAGCTGGACAAGATGACCATAAATCAGCGTCAAGGAGCAGGGAGAGCTGCCTGACGGATGTAGGATGCGCTAGAGGGTTTCTCTGCTACGGATGATCCAGGGTGAGAGCTGCTCAGGCCAACACGGTGCGGAGGTGAAGGAAGCTCCTTCCCACCTTTGCTGCGGTCAGGCGGGGGTCAGAGTGCTGTGGGGCTCACCCCAGCTCCTGCCCCCCCCAGCCACAGGGATTTTCTCCCCGCTGCACCGCCAGGACTCAGTGGAGAAAACGGAGGAGCAGCACGGGAAATAACCTCCCTCCTGTGCCCTCCCGTCCCCTCCGTGGTGGCTTCTGCATCAGCAGAGTGTCAGCCTGGCTGCGGGGCCACGGCACAGTGGTGGCATGTCCCCGTTCTATGGCGGTGGGGAGCGGGGGGACGACTGAGGGCTGGCGAGGATGATGCTGGCATGCCATCACGAAACGAAGCCTTTCTGCCGAACGTGGTGGCAGCAGGAGTATCTTGGTTACTCCGGTCCATGGAGCTGCTAATTAAGGATAATGAGCTCAAGCAAACGCGGCGGTTTTCTGTGTGCCTTTCTACAGAGAAATCATCCTCCCCTTACGAGTCCTCTAGTCCTCGCAGCTGGTACATAGCCCAAGCCCCTTTAATTTCTCCAGACAGCGCTGAGAGGTCCTGGGGTGGCTCCCGGCAGGTTTTGTTCAGGAAGGAAGAGATGGAGAGGGCTTGGGTTTCGAGAGCCGAGGGAAGCTGAATGAATCATTAAAAGCAAGATAAGAACCTAAAAGCCTCCACCAAATGCCCATATTAGTGTGGATTTGATTGTTTATGCCACTTGACAGGGATGAAACCAGAGGCAGATGCAACAACTAAGTACTGGGTCACTGCAGCGCCCTGCCCGCGGTGCCTGGCCTTTGCTGGAGACCTCCCTTGCGCATCCAGACGCAAGGTTACGTGTTCGGGAGAACAATTCGGCTTTCCCCTCGGGGGCTGGCTGCTGGAGGCCAGGCAGGGTGTGTGGCCACCCAGACATCTGCGGCCAGACGCCGCGCACGGCTTCTCGCAGGAAAGGAGAGCTGCGGTAACACATCGCTGGGGTGGCCGCCTTCAGCAGAGGAAGCAGCAAACTCGCCCACCGCCGATGTCCGCTGGGCTGGGGGCCTCCTGCTGGGGGCCAGCAGCTGAGGGGGTCGTGCCTGTCCCCCAGATGCTCCAAGCCGGGGCCTGGGGACACTTGCCCGCTGCCCCTCCTGTGCCCTGCAGGCTTTTTCCTGGCAGCCAAGGAGAGGAGATAGAAGCAGCAGCTTTTAAAACATCAGGGAGAACACTAGGAGGAAAAACGAGCAGAAACCAAGCTCCTTGTCCTTGCTGCTCACCCTAGGGTGGAGATGGTCGTGCTCTGGAGCCAGCCACCGTGGGTGGGGGGGAGCGGGGTTTTGGCAGCCTGGTGGGGAGGGGTGGAGGGGGCACCTCTCCCACCCCAAGGATTCATGCACGCCATCCCCATCGGTTCCCCACCAGTTCTACACGGTTAGCAGCAGCTCCCTGTATCGCGGAGAGCTGGTAAAGATTGCAAGGCACTCAAATACCACAGCAAAAGTGATTAATGTGGACAATTTTAAGCAGATTATGTCTGCTAGATAGGCTGTCGGTACCTGGAAGACACACTGCAGCTGCTGTGCAGCAGCAGAAGACCTTTCCTTCTCCCACTGCTCCCAAGGAGGCAGCTGTGGGTCTTCTGGCCCGGCTTAATATAAAGAGTTGATTTTAGGTGCAGTTGAGCATTCAGAGCGGTGGTTTTCAGTGCATACTGATCCAAGCCTGGAGAGGCTCCAATGTGGAGCAACGCTCTCCTTGCTTTGGTGCTTTGCGGTTAAAATCAGAGAATTGAAAGCCTGGCCACCAGCTCGGCCATGAGCAGCTCACCAGAGGGATGTGTCTGAGGCTGCATTAGGAGGGAGCTCTGAGGGTGCTGAGGTCAGTCCTGACCCCTGCAGAAGACCAGTAGTGGCTGCATCTCATGCCTCCTCTCCGTATAACAGCATTGCTCCATCTCACAGTAAAAACATGGAGGGGTTTTAGTGAAAGGCCATGCACCTGCCGTGACATCCTCTGGGAAGCCCAGTTCGCAGGGGGCTTGTGAGCATCTCTGCAACCTGCACAGGTATCGCCGGCGAGGCCGGAGGGGATCGGGTGCTGGAAGCTGGGGAGCTCTCAGAGGATCAAAGGGGTCCCTTTTTCAGCATAGGTTTTCAGTACGTCCTGCATCTTGCTGTTAGTGGCACATTGAACACTGGCAAACCGTATTGCCATCCAAGTCGAATCCATCACCGGTAGCATTGCGAGTGAGTTGCAGTATAATTTCTATCAGGTCTTTCCGCTTCTTAGCTGCCTTGGGTGGATGGGCTGGCTGCTGAGTTAGCCATTTGCTTGCAGCGTCTCAGGATAACTGCAGTTAGCTGCACGTGGATTTTGCACCCCCCCGCAAGCACATGCCTGTTTCTTTGGCTTCAAGGACTGAGCTCCCGGTGCTTTTCATAGCATTGTTCTCGGCTGTGTGCTTCCTCCCATCTTCGGAGCGGACCACGTTTCCCAAGGAAAAAAGGCCAGAGCTAACCAGGCTGAACTTAGAACTGCCGTCTTTGTGAAGTGTGGTTGATCTGGATTTAGACCAGCAGAGTTCAGCTCACGGCACAAAAATAGACAAAATTCTTTCAAGGCATCCTTTAAATGTTAGCAGCTCTTTAAAAGGCAGCTCTTTCAGTCTGTCATCCTAACTTTCTTCCTGAAACGCTGCTTGATGCACAGAAAGGGCCCCATTTTCTCCCAGTCCTGTAGCCGAGGTCTGCAGCTTTGCCAGCGTTTGGAGCTGTCGCTGTGGTAGGGTCTCGTGGGGTTTTCTCACCCCCCAGTGCGAGTGTGATGGTCTTACTGGGAGCAAAGGGCCCAGGGACGTTTCTCTTCTCTGTTTGAGAAGAGGAGCCCTCTGTTCAGATAGATCCTTGGCAAGGCAAGGCGGTGGCTTTCCAGTCTTCAAAGGCATCACAGTCCAGTTGCATTGCTTCCCCCAGCAAATACCATACTGGGAGCTGGCTGTGCACGCTTCTGAGGACGTGTAGCTACAGCCTGCCATGGCAAGGGGCTGCAGGAGGCAGAAACTTCCCAGGGGAGCCAGCTCTCCCATCTCGGTGCAGGAGTGTACGCTCAGGCAGCCCTGGTGCTGCAAGGAACTTCTGGGTCAGAGTAGCTTCTTACGTTTGAAGAAAAATGTAGCTTTTCCCATAGCCCCCAGGCTTGAGGAGCCCAGACCTTCGGGCTAGCATCAGCTGGCACAGCACAGAGCCAGAGCCCGGCAAAGAAACGCTCGCTGCAGCACCACGTGTTAGGAACGGGGCCCTGCATGTCCTGGGCAGCATCCTGCGCTGAGCACTGTTGCTTTTGACTTGTGAGGGACCATGGGTGACCTCTAAGGGGGCTGTGAAGATTACTGCACAAGGCCAGGGAGCTCAAATCTGTTACCCTCATGGTCAAAAAGTTGTTTGAAGTTTGAAGCTTCTGCCTTAGAGGAAAAGAGAAAACGTGGTATCAGCTGCTAACGTCACACGAGAGGCCATCAGCAGGTCCAAGTGCCTTAAAGCGTTGTCATCCTGCATTGGAGGGTTCAACATGTTTTGTTGGCCCTCCCCTGATGCAAAGAGAGATATAAGATCCATTGACGTTAACGGCATGCCAGGCGTGATCAGTAAACGCCTGGATATTGACAGCGAGAGGTGGTCGCCTTAAATTAACAGCAGTTTTAAGGTTTAAAGGTCCTTCTCTGGCCAGACTCAGATGCCCCTGGAGGTCTCGCAGCTGCCGTGATGAGAGCCTTGCTCTGAGCCTTCCTTCCCTCATCTGTGAGGCATTGCCTGCTCCATTTTTCTTGCTCTCCTTTTTTCCCTTTTTCCCTTTTTTTCCTCTTTTTTTTTTTCCCCCCGCTCCTGCCCTGTGCATTTTTAATCACATCTCAGGGCAGCTGCAGCATCCTGGCTTATTGCAGTTGCATGTCTGCGTATTGTCCACACTTGCTCTCCTCACAGCTGAAGAAGCTTTTCAAAATAAAAAAATCCCTCCCTCGCAAGCACCACGCAGATGAAATATGCATTCCTTGGTAAAATATTAAAACAAATCTCTTCCACACAGGCACAGCCCATGAAGATGTCTTTAAAACACACAGGGAGGCACGGATGCAGTATTTACAATCTCGAGCAAGGCAATTTATGATCTGCCTGAGCTCCCTGACGCTGTTTGAGCAGTTTTTTTTCTGGAGTGTATCAGAACAAATTAATCAACATTTTCCTTCCTAACGATATGCAAATGGACTTCTAAAATTTCTGGCTGTAGGTTGTAGCGCTAATTGCTCACTGGGCTCATCCAAGTGGCTTGGATTTGATAAGCAGGAGAAAGCACCAGGCACTTGAGTGAATTTCTAACACAAACTGACCAGCCCGTTTCCCCTTCTGCAATTATTAAAGGTCAGCACAAAATGAACCAAGGAGGCAGAGGGATCTGGTTGCCTTTTGCTTTGATGCTGGGATCTGGTTTCTCTTCCTTGGATTGTGGTGGGGGGGGAGGAATAGGAGTGAACTACCCCGTCTCCGCTTGTACCCCTGTGTGCCTGCCCTGGGCACAGTGCTGGCCGGGGACCTGGGCTGGGAGCCCTGTCCACGGGGGCTGGCGAGGGGTCTCTCACACCCCTGCTTTCTGCTCTCTGCTCATTTGCACCTCCACGAACCTTCCCATTAAAAGAGATATCCATGCAGTGTATTCAAGATGCCGCTCCGCTTGCTCATGAACTCAGCTACCGCGTGCTGAACCATCATTTCTCATGGCAAAACACAGCTCCATGCGCCTGCCAAAAGAGTTACTTTTGTTGTTGTGATTTACTTTAAAAAAAAAAACAAACAAACAAATAAAAATACCAGGATAATAACAATTGTACAAGAAAAAATGTCAACTTTTACCTCCAGGCTCTTCCAGAGCTTGAGTCCCTCTTGCCATGGCGCTAGTGTGCTCCTTGCCTTAACACTGACTCCGTGGGTGTTTCACCTCTGCATCACCTGGAATCGCTAGTGCAGCAGTGCAGCAGAGACTGCAGCAAGGTCGTGGCTTTTCCTGGCAGCGTGGTTTGGAAAGGTTTTCTCCTAGCCCCTGCTACCGTGGGATTCCCGGGGATTTCCTCCGCATGTTTCCTGCTGAAGCTGAGCAACATTTGAGTTTCCGTGTGTGTCTGTGTGATAGATGCAGCGGGGAGAAGCAGAGGAGAAGAGGGGCGAGAGAGGAGCAGGAAGCTCCCCAGGGGCACACAAAGCATTTCTGTGCATCCCTTGTGCTGCCTCGTCTTGCAGGGTACTTGTGACCCACGCGTGTGCAGGGGCTTTGTTGGTGGCCTGCAGTCTGAAAATACCTTTGCCAACACCAGCCAAGCGTCACTGTGGAGTTAGCATTGGGAAATGACTGTTTACTGCAACCACGTTGCAGGAAAACCACAACTGTTTTCCACGTTTCAGGATCCATGTTTTAGGAATCTGGTTGCTAAACTGTAAGACGTGCTGTGTATCCTGCTGGCTCGCCCTGACCAGGTGGAGCTGGTGAGCTCCAACATCTCATCTGGGGGCCAGAAATGCACAAAGCTACGGGGAGGCAGCCCTCTCACAAACCAGGTCTGAAGCCGGAGCAGACCTGGGTTGTGACTGTCACGTCAGATCAGCGCTCCTGCAGGCAGAGAGGGGCTGAGATTGCTCTGCAGCAGGTGACACCACCTGCGCACACCCCTGGGACCAGAGGTTGCAGAAGTCCTGGTGTAGCTGCAAAGCTTTTGGCACAAAGCAAGCTGCTTTACAGAGGCTCAGAGCCTGCTCATCACTGCTGGAGAAAATCAGCTCCTGCGCATACAGCGCACATGTTGCACATGGTAAATCCCTGCTCCACAGCTTCTCCCGCACCTTTCATGCTCTTACCATCCAGCTACACATTTGTTAGCGTTTCTTGCAGATAAGGCTTCTGGGTGCTCCAGCAAATGATCCTGCACCATTTGAACCTGGCACGCATGGCCTGCAGACCTCAACGTTGTTTATGGAAAGTGAAGGGTGAGCGGAAGAGCTGTGTTAAGGCAGAAGGGACCTGCCAAACCTTGGGCATCAGCCCAGTACACAGGAGGGATGGGAGAAATAAATGTGTTATGGCTGTGGAGTGGGGTGCAGCTGGCTCATGGCCTCACAGGAGGGTGTGGGGAGGGCTTCCCACCATCGTTGCATCCTTGGTTTCATTGACTTCGCTGGAGCAGACACTGGCAGCATTCTCCCTTTTACCCTCAGCTCGGGAATTGCCACTTTAAAAGGTGCTGCTGAGGGTTGTGAAGTGCAGTGTCCAAGGCGCTTGTGCCAAACAACCCAGGGGGATAACAAAAGTCCATCCTCCCCATTCAGCAATGGCAGCAGAGGCTGACCCTTCTGCTTGCCTGGGCAGCAGAGTTTTGGCACAGGCTTCAGGAGGACCAGGATTTCTCTGGCTTGCCCTTGGAGCATGAAGATGGTGCAGCAAAAAGTCTTGGGCACTTGCCCATGGTGCCGCTGGCACCCCTGCAGCGCACTGGGAATGGCAGGGATGCACAGGCAGAGGGAGCAGACACATGGTTCAGGGGCTGCTGAGAGTCCTGAGAGCTCCTGAGCAGTACTGGGAGGACGTCGGGCATTGGCGTGCCTCTATGGAGCCAGCTGGGCAGCTGTGGTGTTCGAGCTGTGAGCAGAGGGATTTCAGAAGTGCTGAGTGGTACTACCCCCTGAAACCCATCTCCCTGCACTTGGTACTTCCAGGATCCCTGTGCCAGGCGCCCGAGCTCCGCGATGACTGGGAGAACCAAGAGGTTGAGCAATTTGGTGAATTATTTATCCGTTATTCATTTACCCGATGTGCATATAATGCTGTGCAGCAAGTGAGCAAGCGCAAAATTAAAAACCAAAATGATGGATGCTGCCTTATGAAGGGCTCTTCATCCCACTCTTGAGACTCATTCAGCTTTAAATATTGATGGCGGATCGCCTGTTGGCAAACAAATATTGTGTAAATCTATCCCTCTCAGCTCGCTGCCCCTGTTCGGGAGGCGGAGGGTTTGTGCAGTTGCAGCCACATGGGCTGAGAGTGTGGTCTGTGCAGCCTGGGGGGGGCAGGGGGAAGGGGGGCTCCGAGTCCCTTTAATTACCTCCTGAAGCTAGCAATTAATCTGCGCTTGAGTACTTACCTGCCTGGCAATACAACATCAGCTAGCTGCAGTCTTTAATATGCCGATCCTCACAGCATCCCTAAGAAGCATGGGAAGTCTCAGCGGGGACTGCAGCAGGTCCTGTAATCGCAGGGCTCTTGTTACCTCTGTGTTACTGCTTGGAGAACTGGTGGCTCCGGTTGCGGTTATTTTACTTCATAACCTGCCAGGCGCATATTCGTGTGGAAGATGAGTTTTTAAAAAAAAAAAAAATGCAAATCAACAGATCCCTGCTGACAAAGGGGGTGTGATGCCAGAAGAGCCTGGGGAGTCGCTGGGGTGAGGAACTAGCACAGTGAGAAGCAGCTTCCCAAGCTGGCACGGACTCTTCCTACTGCCCAGGCCAGCCACATTCAGTCTTTGCAAACACACAGACCTGCAGGACCCCGAATTTCCCAGGTGGATCCCACCCCTGGCCCGCCCAGGCTTCCTCAGCCCTGCCGCTGGATCCCCAAAACCAGCCGCAAGCCCAGCAGACCAAGAAGGGCTCCCTGCACGAAGGTAGATTTGGGGCTGTCCCAGGTGAACCCCAAAGCTGTGGGTCTGCTTTTTTTCCTCCCCCAGCTCCCTCCCGGCCTCTTGCTGGGCCCATCCGTGCGGCCCGAGCTCCTCACAGGAGTCATTCCTGAAACGAGATGTGTGGGTGCTCAGCTCAGCAGGCAGCAGGGTCCATCCACAGCATGGAGTGGAGAAGCAGAGGCGTTTACAAGCTAGCTTCTCCCAGCGAAGAGCCGGCAGTGTGTGGGCTGGCTTGTTGTCCCCAGCTTCTTTAGATCCAGCTGTGGTCTCCTCATCTCCTCATGCCCAATGGTAGCCACAGTCTTCTCTGCCCTGACAGTGTTCAAACCATGTTTCACGCCATCTTCTTCCCTCCCCTTCTTCCCCAGCCGTCAGGAATCTGGAGAGGGACAGGGGGTTGTGCACAAAGGGCTGGGGTTTGTCTGCTCCTCGGCAGGCCGGAGGCACCCTCGGGGCCAAGGTGGCAGATGGATGGCCCGGGGGAGCCGCCAGCAAAAGGCATGCTGATAACATCTCCGTTGGCTCTCCTGAGCCACAGGCATGTGGCGAGGTGCCTCTCTGGAGACACTGTCCTTGCACGACTCCGGGGTTAATTTCACTCTGTGCGGCAGCGTGACTCCCACGTGGCGGGCTCCCACGTGGGCATGCTTCTGCCCGCTCCTGCCTGCTCCTGCCCACTCCGGCAACACTGCACAGGCAGCTTGGTGCGTTGCAGGGCTTTCAAGATGGCAATAAACAGCAGGATTTCATGCTGGCAGGATTCTGAGGGACAAAGCAGCGTGGCTTCGGGGTAAAGGCCTAAAGGATATGTGAGCGTTAGAAACAAGTGCCATCAACCCCTCTCTTCCTTGCTTTCTGTAAGAAAGACACAATATTCTTTTCACATTTGAAAAGCCCAAGACAAGTATCTTAAACATGGAGCATGGCCAGTCCAATTACTTCTCTTGGTCCCATGCCCAGGGTTTATTCCGTGAAACATCTCCATGACAAATGTTCTCACTGCGAGAAACTTTCTAGTACTTTTTTTTTCCATTTCTTGATGCTGTATAAACTTTTGCCAGAGGCTGCCCAGAACCAAGGTGTAATTCTGATCCATCCAGACCTCTGCAAAGTGTGGCTGGAAAATATATCAGCAAGGTGATAATCGCTGCAGCCTTGAGAAACAGCTTTGTATAAATGAACCCAGCAATTTCTTATGTGGGAATAAACTTTCCTTGGAGATATTATGTCCTTTTCCTCCTTTAATCTTTTCCCTGGGCTTTCCATTTCAGCACCCTAAGACCCAAGCAGACTGTATTGCTCATTTTCAGTCTCTTTCAGGCTCGGATTAATTGCAGATACCCAGCTGTCTTGCTCTAACTAGCCATATCATACCGTTAAATAAACAACTGCCAACCTGAGCACATGAAAGCGTGGCTGGATAACGTTTCTACCAAAAAGAAAAAGTCCTGCTGGCAATTCAGGTCTAGACCTTTGCCTTGCAGAAATCAGTGCCTCTCGGTTTAGCATGACGGACTTGGCCATTTGACGCCAGCAGAGAGCTGCTGCCCGTGTTATTTCTTGCGCTCATGTTGCTTACATGAATCTTGCAAGAGGATCAGAGAAAGATGTGAGCTGCAACCTCGGGAAGTTAAACTCTGGTCTGTAGGGTGCTTCCAAGGCTGAGAGCAGACATGTGGGCGTCTGGATTGCTGCTTGTAAACGGGGAAGGAGCTGGGATAGAGCGATGCGTTTTGGAGAGGCATGGTAGTGCCAGACCCCCAGGCATGGCGGGCAGTGCCAGGCTGAGACGAGCGGCTCGCAGAGCTTGCTGGCTGCTCCGTCCTGGCCCTACTTCGTGTCTCGACGTCGGGGTTTATTATTCAGTGCAGGACTCTGCAGAAGAGTTGCCAGCTCTCACCGCTTAGCCAAATTAATAGTGCCGAGTAGGAACAAGACGTACTGGTGAGCTTCCCTGGGACCAAGCAGATTGTGGCTGCCCCCGAAGGGAGAGGGCGATGGGGAGGGCACCTCTCTTCCCGGCCTTGCTCTCTCACAGCTCCGGGAACCCCAGCATCCCTTAAGTTCCACTTTTTGGAGTCTTTTTGATTTGGGAGGAATTAGGGAGAGGCAGGCTGCACAGATGTGCACCTCCTCCATTCCTCCACCATGAGCACTGGGTGGCCCGAGCCCCCTGACCATGGCTGTCCCCTGCATGTGGCCTGGGACTTGCTCACCCCCATCAGTGCCCTCCAGGTATTTCCGAGCACTGATGGCGCAGCAAGCAGCGAAGTGCCCTTTTCTTTGTTATTCCCGCAGCAGCCACTCTCTGTGCCTAGTCCTGTGTAAGCCCCGAGCCTGCAGCCAGTGGCCGGACCACATACTGCTTCCCTTTGGAAAGCATGGGGTCGGATGGATGCTGGGGAGCATGCAGCAAAGAAATGGCACTGCGTGCAGAAAACCAGCAATATCTGGGACAAAGCAGCCACTTGAAGAGCCCTGTGCAGCATGCAGACCGGCTGCTGCGAAACAACGTTACGTACCAGCAGGCTATTTGTCACTGCTTTCTCTTTTATTTCCCCAGTGAAACCCCACGCGTTGCATGCACAGTCTTTCCTGCTGTAGTCGCTGGATCTTCGCAAATCCATACCCCCCCCTCCCTCGCCATGCCTCTCTTGAGATCTCAGTAGAAAGCCTGGTGTCTTGGCCATCCTCAGGTGCAAACGAAATGGGAATTACCATTTTGAAGCACCCTGAGAGGCCCAGGGTTTGCGTACAGGAGAGGGTTCACAAGGAACCGCTGGCAGGTATCAAATCAGAGCCCGGGCTTCCCCGCTCTGCTCTGCCCAGCCTGGGCACCCCCTCACACGCCTTTACCCATGTGCAGCCAAGGCCAGCTGGGCTTGTGGGGACCCCTCGGGCACCACACTCTGGCACTCATCTCTTCTTTCTTTTTTTATGAGCCACAAACTTGCAGTTACTTCTTTGCTTGCTGGGGGAAGGCTCTGGTCCCCATGTCTTTCCTAAAGACTTATAGAATAGAATCATAGAATCATTTAGGTTGGAAAAGGCCTTTAAGATCATCAAGTCCAACTGTTAACCCAAGACTGCCGAGTCCACCACTAACCCATGTCCCTTAGCACCACACCTACACGTCTTTTAAATACCTCCAGGGATGGCGACTCAACTGCTTCCCTGGGCAGCCTGTTCCAATGCTTGACAACCCTTTCAGTGAAGATTTTTTTCCTAATATCCAATCTAAACCTCCCCTGGCACAACTTGAGGTCGTTTCTTCTTGTCCTATCGCCTGTTACTTGGGAGAAGAGACTGACTTCCCCCTCACTACACCCTCCTTTCAGGTAGTTGTAGAGAGAAATAGGGTCTCCCCTCAGCCTCCTTCTCTCCAGGCTGAACAACCCTTGATTCACAGAAAGTTCATTTGGGGATCCCACAAAGCTTCAGACTTGCCGGGGACTGCTGGGAGCTGTTTGGTCATTAAAACATCTGGGGTATCACCGCGGTTTCCACTACCAGTGCCCTAGCAAAAGAGGTGTCAGAGAAGATGAACAGTCCACGGCGCAGCAGGACCCAGGATTTGAGGAAATCTCCTCAAACCAAACTCAGTAACTGAAATTCAAGGCAAGATGTTGAATTTTTTTAACAAAACGCTGTCATTATCCAAAATATAAAAATGTTTGATTCCAAACCATTTTTCTTAGTAATATTAGACAAAAGCATCTCGTTCTAAACATGTCACTTTTGACAAAACCAGCATCTTTATGGCTGAAAAGAAATACTTTGAGAATAAATCTCTACGGCAGTACTAGTGATAAGTCTTTCATTTCATGCTCTAATTGAACATTGGCTTTACAACTTAAAAGCAATCATCCTAAATTGCCTTCTGCTAATGTTAATGCTTCAGACAAAGGGTAACAGCCAGATTATAGGTTCGTATATTATTCAGGCAAATCTGGGTTCTTCATACATCACTTTTTAAAAGAAAATTAATTTTTCCTTGTGTCAAGAATGAAAATAGTAATAATGGATGATATACTTACATCATCCTGTATTGCAGAGATTGGCAAGAACATCGCCTCTGAGCAAAGTGAGTGGCAGCCAGCGTGCGCGCCCTCGTGCCGACCCGCGCGGCTAGATGGGCAACCTCAAAAATGCCGCTGCCCAGGACTCAAACCTGTACTTCTGCTGGTGGAGAGACCATAGGTCTGAGCCTGGATGGATATCAGCCGCGGTAGTAAAAGTTTGGCAACGGAGGCAGGGCCTTCCAATGGGAAGTAAGCGAACGCTCAAACCATAGGCATCGACCGAAGCTGCAGTGTCAGGGCTGGACCTGCCGTTGATGTGTTTGGATGGTCCCCAGGGTGGGAATCAGTGATGACTTGCACATTTTCCTCCTGCTTCCTCCCAGAGCCTCTCATTTCCCAACCCAACTCCCTTTCAGGGAAGACAGTGGGTCTGCACGGCGGCCTGGCGTGCTCCCTGCTTTTTTGGCTGTGCCATGGGAATCCCGCTCTTTCCCAGGCGTCACACTGGGAGCGGCGTATTTTTAGCTCCGGGGGCCGGGGCCGGGTGTCGGCACGGCGGCGGGGCCCTCGGCTCCCCGGGCGCTGCCTGTTCCCACCACATCTGCTGCTCTCCATTTGCAAGCTGCCGCCGCCGCCGCCGCCGCGCTTGGCACAAACGGCGCCCTCGTCTCCTCGCTCTGCGGCTCCATTAATTCACACCTTTTTTCCTCTTTCAGGAGCGAGCTTTCGGGAGCCGCTTGTGTTCGCCCCGCGGTGCGAGGTTCCATCTTGCCTTCTCGCTCGCCCCCGCCGTTCTGACCCTCTGGCCCAGCCTAGCAGTTTCAGGGTTTCACTGGCACCTAAATTGCTGGGGGATGTCTTCTGCATCGGCTGGAGCGAGTCGATGCTTGTTGTGAGCGTGGGCGGCAAAGTGGGATCCACAGCTGGATGCAGACATCGCATCCCCAGTGCCGAATGGCCCCTTGGGTGCTCCTTGGGTGCTTCTGCACCTCATGCGGGAGGTTTGTGGCCCGGGTAATGCTGGTGAGAAATAAAGGTCCCCCTCCGAGCTGCTGGGGAATGGAACGTAGCAGAGAACGGCAGGCGCTGCGTTCAAACCGTGCGGTCCCAGAGCTGCCTCAGCCCACGAGCTCCTTCCTTCCTTCCCAGATGTAGAAACTGCTGCCCAGCAGATTGATGGCTCCTTGGGCAGAGGCAGAGTGGAAGGTCCTGTGATCTGCAGAAGCATTACCCAGTAAAAATAGCAACCCAGTAAAAAATAGCTGGGGCTGGGAGCTGTGCCTGGCATTGGTGAGCACGGCCCCAGGAGGGGAAGCTTCCCTCTGGGCAGAGGCTGTGATGCCACCAGCCAGCGCTTGCCGGGATGGAGTGGTCCTTGCCCCGGGTGGGAGCAAAGGGCACAGGCAGCTCTCCCGTCCCTTCGTTGCAGGAGCTGCAGAGAGAGCTGAGAGGGAACGCATCACAGCTCAGGGCTTTCCTCTTGAGATCAAGACGGTTGGACAAGCAGAGAGCGAAGGGCAGCTGGAGCCCCAGGGAGTGCACTGTGCACAAGGACGAGCCTGGCAAAGGATTTCTCCTTGTTTACAGAGGGGCAGCTAATACCAACAGGGCTGAAGTAGTCGCACAAGAAAGCCAGAGCATGTTTAGGTTCCGAAGGCCAAATCCCAACTGGTGGTGCTGCTGTCCGCATCTCATACTTAACCTAAGGAAGCCATCGGTGTAAAACTGCAGTAGCCCAGCAACTTGCAGCAACCTCTAGAGCAGCACTTCTAGCTCAGAGGTCCCCAGGTGCTTCACAACTGGTATCATGCTGTCATAGAGGTAGGGGAAACTGAGGCACACGTGATGCATGCTGGATCAGACCACAAGGCTGAGTTTTCCAGCGTGTGGCTCACAGTCCGAACACTGCCCCATGGCTGTGCGCAGCAATTCCTACAGACAAACGCTTGGGTTTTATCTGCGTTATGTTATTTACTCCGCAGTTGTCAGTCTCCTATTAAAAGTAGTACAGTCTGAAAAGGCCTCTTGTTAATAGCTTGTTATCAGGACTGGTGCCGCGACGTACAAGCGTTATCTCCTTGATCCCATCTGTCTCAGGAAATGTGGCTGAGAGGAGAGCGAGGATGGAGCTCGGTGGCTGCGGGAGCCCGGGAGAGAGACCTGGACACCCCACAGTTACACCGCCACCGTCTCTAATTCATCTCCGCTCAGTGGAGCACTTAGAAATGTCACCAGGGAGCTGCAGTGGCCGTGATTGATCACGTCTCCGCTGCACGCCGACGGAGGAGAGCAACTTCAGCGAGAGGAGACCTTGGCTCCTGAGCCTCCCCTTGAAGTCCGGGAATGAATTATGCAAACTAATCCGTCCCTTGGCTCCTCCGACAGCTGCTGCCTTCCTGACACCTCCTCCCTTTACCTCTTTATCTCTGAGCAGTTTTAAAGCCACTGAGGCGACACATCCTTTCGTCTGGTGTCCACGTGTGTCCCAGGATACCTGTGGAGGTTGGGGCACCTCATCACCTGTTGTAGGATGTTGTCCCAGACACGAAGATAAATGGCTGAACTAACCTTGGCCAGAGCCTGGTGGACTGCTGGGCTGCCCCTGGGCTCTTTTAAGAGAGGAGGGAATCATAACCCATGTTAAAATATGAAAAAAACCTTCTGGCAGCTGGCAGAGTTTCAAACGCTGCCGCACACCAGCCTCACTGTGCTTCTCCACCCGGCCACTACCGGCCAGTTTACTACTAACTAATAGTTATTTAAGGTCTACTTTGCTTATTGTTGGCTGGGGACAGGTTATTAAGCTCCCTGCCTGGACTGATCCTGTCTTCAGTGGAGGGGGACGTAGGGAGAGAGGAGCTGCACAAGGGTGTTTGGCCAGGCTTCTGTGTCCGTGCCCCGCTGTGGGGGGGATTTGATCCTCACTTGTCCAAGCTGAGCAGACGTCCCCTCCTGCCGATGGCTGCTGCTTGCCCTGGTGGCTTGCTGGGATTTTGGTCCTTAAGAGATCTGGAAGCTGGGGCAGACAGAGGGGAGGGCAGGGACGAGCCAAATGGGAGCAGGATGGAGAGGTGGAAGGAGAAGGAGGACACAGGGCCCCTGCCAACACTGGTACCTCGGTCACCCCATTGCCGCGTCCCTCCTGCTGTCCCTCTGGCCCTGGTGTGATGTGCCCCAGCGCCAGCTGCCGGTGGGAGGCAATGTTGGGGGGGGGGGCTGCCATTTCCCCAGCTGTCCCTCTGACCCGCTGAAAGCCGTGTCTTATTTAAAAGTCAATTGGCAAATAGCCTGACTCATTTTGATTCAAAAAGCTCCCAGGCTGGAGAACGGCAGCGAAGGTGGCTGCTTTAATCTGTCACTTGTTGGCAGGTGGGGAATGTGCTGACCCCGAGACAGGGAGGTCGTCAGCTTTTGGGGGATTAAAATGGGAAAACTCTTTTTATTCCAGGTGTGGGGCAAAAGAAAACCAGAACAAAACACAACCTTCTAAAATCTCGCAGAAATGGCTCCTTTTGCTGCCTGTAAGACGGAAGGAATATCTCCTTTCTCCTGCTCTTTGTCTGCCTTGGAGTGCAGAGCAGGGGCAAGCAGGGCCCGGCTTTTGTGCCAAGATTGTCAGCCAGGAAATGGGTTTTAGTTGTGGCTGAGTCTTGAAAGTGCTGCTGAGCTCAGAACGCTCCCAGTGATGGCAGCTCGGCCTAGAAATGGTTTAAAATGAGTGTTCCGCAGGCGCTCTCTCCGGAGCACTCAGGTGTATGTGGTGGCCCAGTTCCTGTGTGGTCAGAACGATTTACACAGGAGGTACCATTACGTTTGGCTGCTGGAGATGTAGTGTGTGAACACTGAACTTGTGATGTACAATCACATGCGATTGTGCGGAGTTAAGGTTATAGGGACAATCTTTGCTTTCCTGCCCATAGGCACCGCTTCTGCGCACGTGTAGCTCTCGATGGTGCGCGTCTTCTCAGTGTGATGCAGCTACTGCCAAGCCACCGAGAATATGGTGTGAGATTATAAGGGCGCTTGCTTGAGGCAAGACAGCATTTGAGAAGGCCATGCGGTCAGGGATGACGTCGTGTCTCCGTACGGTCACACCGCCCTGCCGCTGGGCACCTCTTTTGCAATCAACGCATTAAATACCCACAAACCACGCGTGCCGGAAATTTGCCAGTGAGTCGATGCTAACAAGTTGACCCTGCAGAAGAGCCGCTGAGTGGAGCTTGGGTCATCATTCTTAAGAACAGCTCGTTTTTGAGAGGCAGAGGTTTAGTTTCTCCCTGCACATCAGCTATCTGGAGTGCTAAGTCTTTGGCACAGGAGATAATGAAATCCCATATGATTAGCATTTGTGGTTTGCCACTATTTGCAGAAGAAAATAATAGCTAGCTTAAATACCTATTAGTCACCCATATCTGCACTGTGTGTTTAGAAAGTAGATGCAATTTAGCAGGCCAGGGGATTTTTTGGAAAAAAAAAATCTTTTAAAAGTGCACTTGTGAAAAATCAGCTTTTAAGTATGGGAAATTTGATACGGCTCGGCAGTTCTCACCGATTAAAAAGCCAGTGCCCAAACCCATTTCTAAAGTGCTAGTAGGATACAGAAATGTTTCCTGGGGAATTTAGGGCCCAGCTGAACACAGGCTTCCGGAAACAGATGCAAAATGCTGTGTGTGGTTTTGTAGCATGTTTTTTTTTTTCTAAGGCCAGTTTTGTGTCATTGGCCTGGGCAGCTTAGCTGAAAACTTGCCCTCTTTGTGTGGGTCTCTTACCTTGGCAGAGATGTTTCATGCTACTTTACAGATGAAAGCATCTCCCTCTGAGCTAGGGAGTCCCAGAGCTATTCCCTATGCCCATTGGATTTCTGGCAGTCGCTTTTCAAAGGCTTTGGGGAGGAGGCATGAAATAACCGCGGGGAGCTGGGGACCCTCCTCCCCAGCTTTGCCTAGGACAAAATCCCAGCAAGGTGGGATTTTGGCAGACGCCGGCGCTGTGTCCATCAGAGCAGCCCTGTCCCGCAGCCTGTCTGTCCCAGGATCCCAAACCCCCTGGCCAGGCGTACCAAGGGGTAGGTTGGTGGGGAAGATGAATCCAGAGAAGAGGGAAGAACATGTCTATTTGGCATCATCTCATTTCACATGGTTAAGCTGCTTTCTCCACCAGTTCACTGTCTGCAAGGGCCTCCCAGAGATTTGTGGGTGCTGGTCCCAAACCCCTGCAGAGGGAAGGCTGGGGAGATGCAGATGTCTTTTCCAGACTTGTGCTTGTGTTACAGTCAGACAGGAAAACAGCAAAGCAGCACTTGAGAGTGGATCGGAGATGTCAGCAAGAGACCAGGGTCCATCCAGGGCTCATGGGTTTCCTTACTCAGGCCACACAACCGAGGTGGGGCTCAGAGGGGACCGGTATCATCCATGGAGGAGCCCAGGGATGATGGCTGGTTTGGGTGGGGAGCACCAGCTGTGACGGGCTGAACAAGCACTGCTGCCTTTGCATGGGGAGCATCCTCAATGGGTAGCCACGCTGGACCAGTGTAGGGCTCACAGCACGACTTTTCATAGAATCATAGAATCGTTTTGGTTGGAAGAGACCTTTAAGATCATCAAGCCCAACCATTAACCCAACATTGCCAAAACCACCACTAAACCATGTCCCTCAGCACCACATCTACACATCTTTTAAATACCTCCAAGGATGGTGAGGAGATGGACAAGCACCTCCTTGTGCTCCTTACCCTCACCTGAAGCACCAGTGCAACATGCAGGGCTTTGGTGCTAGGCTAGGGTGAAAACTGGGGTGAATCTGATTTGAGATTGCTGGTCCCACCTAGCAATGATCTGGAGAGGAACAGATGCCCTTGCTACTCAGATCTAGGAAAAGTTGCAACTAATGGGTATTGATCAGAGGAGAAAGCAGATCTGTGGGCACAAATTTATGTGCGAGCTTGAAAGAAGTACTTCCCTAAAAGGGGAACAGTGTGAATAATCAAGCTCTGAGACAAATGCTAATCAGCATTACATTTTGCCTCTGAGTCTCCAGACAGAGTGTTTAATCTCTGGAATTAAATATTTCCCTGGTGAGAAGTTAGACAACTTCAAGAGATTCCTGTTTGAAAAATTAAGCTTGGTGTACGTTGGGTTTAGATCTCTGTGACTGTGTGGAGTTCAGTCTGTCCAGAAGCTGACCAGGCTTCAGACCTTTGAGCAAAATATGAAAACATTCATTTCTTCCCCTTTTTATTGAAAGACCAACAGAGAAACATTTTTTAATCAAAGGCTACCAAGGACAGCTTTCAATCAGATATAAAGGCACAGTTTTCCATATGAGAGCCACGACACAAACATTTTCTCACTGTGAAATATTTTATCAAAGATGAAGGCTCAGATGTTCGTTATCTGGAAAAGTATCTCCTACAAGTTGCAACCTTTTTTTTGGTAGTCCCTGGGGCTACATAGCATTGAATACAGGAGCTGAACCATAGGAGAAGAATGGATTTATGGAGATGTGAGTTGGACGTTTGACAACAGTACGTTCAGGCAGTTGATTAATCAATAACTGGTATCCATCCCAGTTTTTCATTGTGCTAGTGATACCTAGTTTAAAGCAGTCTCAGATGGATTAACCTTTTATTATGTGCACTGGTCTTGCTTCTGAGAGTCTGGAAAGTCTCCCAGATGGTGTGTATGCACAAGCGCTCATCTATACAGAGACATATATCAGGCAGACTGAGAGAAGAGTTGGGGTTGTCTGGCCTGGAGAAGAGAAGGCTCCAGGGAGACCTTAGAGCCCCTTCCAGTCCCTAAAGGGGCTACAGGAAAGATGGGGAGGGACTCTTGATCAGGGAGTGGAGCGATAGGATGAGGGGTAATGGTTTTAAACAGAAAGAGGGGAGATTTAGATGAGATATTAGGAAGAAATTCTTTACTGTGAGGGTGGTGAGACCAGAGAAGTTGCCCAGAGAAGCTGTGGCTGCCCCATCCCTGGAGGTGTTCAAGGCCAGGCTGGACGGGGCTTGGAGCAACCTGATCTGGTGGGAGGTGTCCCTGCCCATGGCTGGGGGGTTGGAAATAAATGATCTTTAAGGTCCCTTCCAACCCAAACCATTCTATGATGCTATGATTCTATGGTATATGAGCACCCTGCTCTAGCTTTGGGGTCGGCCTTGTTTTGACCAAAGACCTCCAGAGGTCCCTGCTGACCTGGACCCTTCTGCAACTGTGCATTTCTGATCAGACTTTAGGAGAGGGTGTATGTGCATTCCCAAACACTCTGTGCCCACATACGTGTAGAAATGTATGTGTTACTGCTGAACCAAGTCCCAAACAAGCTTCACAAAAAAGCAAGAAGGAAAACTGTACCTTGCTAATAAAGAATAAATCCTTTTTTGTAAAAAAAAAAAAAAAAAAAAAAAAAAAAAAGATATAAGGAAGGAAAAGATTTATTTGTTCCTCTCAGGAATAAGAGTTCTGGCATTACAGTACTTATTTTGGAAATTTCATGACAGTGATTTCATCCTTTGTAGCCACTTGTGGCTCAGTACATTTTTACCATGGTTGCCAAGTAACAATCACTAAGCATTTGTGTCTAGATCAGTAAAGGGGAGTGGAGGGAATGGATAAAATCTATTTTCAGAGGCGTAATCATCAGTGGCTCTTTGTAGGTTAACGGTTAAGTTCACTCAGCAGTGACAGTGTTTTGTTGAAGGCCTTGGGATTTACAAACAGGAAAATAGAAAGCAAAGAGGGCGCTTTTTTTATCGTTATTATTACTCTTCCAGAGCAGAGTGGCTTATGAGTGATTAAGGAGGCATTAACTATGTTGGACGTCAAGTCCCGCGTGCAACAGGCACATTATAATCCCCTCCTCGGGGCCGGGCTGTGGCCGGCTCGTTTCCTCCCCAGTTTTCGCTGTGCTAAAAACCCCCCAGCACGGCAAACCCCTCTTTGCCCTCATTTCGCTCACGGGGCAGCCGACAGCTGATGCCGGCCGAGAAGAGGTTTCCCTCGCTGCCAAAAAAGGATGGAGCAATGGGGGGAAAGCAGGCAGGAAAGCCAAGAGATCTGGCAAAAAGCACCCCCAGGTGTTTCGCCCCAGCGCAGCAGAGGCTGCAGCGTGGTATCGGCAGCACGGCGGTGTGCCTACAGCCTACGCTGATTAGCCTACACATGATTAGGGGACTGGAACACCTCTCTTACGAAGAAAGGCTGAGGGATTTGGGTCTTTTTAGTCTGGAAAAATGACGAATGAGGGGGGATCTTATCAACGCTTATAAATACTTAAAGGGTGGGTATCAGGAGGATGGGGCCAGGCTCTTTTCAGTGGTGCCCAGCACAAACGTTAACATAGGAAGCTCCATCTCAACATGAGGAGGAACTTCTTTACTTTGAGGGTGGCAGAGCGCTGGCACAGGCTGCCCAGAGAGGCGGTGGAGTCTCCGTCTCTGGAGACATTCAAAACCCGCCTGGACGCGTTCCTGTGCAACCTGCTCTGGGTGACCCTGCTCTGGCAGGGGGGTGGGACTAGATGATCTCCAGAGGTCCCTTCCAACCTCTGTCATTCTGTGATTCTGTGATACACTGCCGTGGATTTTCCCTGACAGCCAGCCTGACCTGCCTCTGTGCCACCGGTGCTAGTGACTGCCCTGCCCAACAGACAGGGTGTTTTCACCCTGATACCCTGAGTTTTTCTCAGGAAAATGTTCCTCTTCCATGACCGGTCCCTCATGAGTTTTTTTAACATCCTCCCACACATCTCGAGGTCACCTTCGTCTTTCTGAAGGTATTGTGCCATGGATGCAGCATTCAGGGCAGGCTTGGAGAAAAACAGTTGCAGGCCCTGTTGTCTTCCAGATGGCAGTCCTCTGCCCGTCCCTGTGCACTGTCCACCTTCCTTATTACTGCAGAAACAACTCCCACTGGTTCCCTTGGTGTCCTTGCCCGAAGAGCTGCTGCTGCCAGGCAGGTGTTTCCTCTGCCCTGGTGATGTTGCACATTTCCCAAAACCAAGGCCATGGCTTGGGGAAGAGCTGGGGCAGAGGGTGGTGACAACCGCATCTCCCAGTGCCTGTTCCAGGGCACCTCCTGATATGGCAGCCTAGTGGGAGATGAAGGCTGGGGGTGAGCACTGCTCTCTGCTTCACCAGCCTGGACTGGAGCATGTCTCTGCCTGATGCTGGGCTCCAGGAATGGCCCCAGGTTGGCTGGCGGGGCCAGCGCAACCACACAACTCCCTTTCCCTTTCTTCCCAAGAAGGAAAAGGTGACCCTGGGAAACGGTCCAGGAGTTAATTGCAGCTTGTAATCCTTTCTGTGGCAGACCTGAGAAATACCCAGCTCCTTGAGAGAGGGAAGGGGCAGCAATGGTCTCCCTTAATTCTGTTTCCGCCAGGCATGCGCTCCGAGGAAATACACTTAGGCAAGAGGAGCACCTGGGCGCGCTGCCAGGAGCCCTCTGTGACCGGCCTGGGCTTCTCTTGGCAGATCACAACTCAGGGATGAGCCAAGGAGGCGTCTCTCCCTGCTGACTCCGGCGTAATTCAGCATCCCTCCTGGGATGGGTATCGGGGCTGCCCCACAGCCCCTGCTGGGGAGGGAGGGAGGCAGCAGGAGGAGAAGTGCCATGGAGCTGCGCTGCCTGCGACCCCAGTTCACGGGGCTGGACACGCTGGGGAAGGGCACAGGTCCAACGGGGGCCGCCCTGTCCCTGGGGGCTTTCTGTTGGATGATACCTGGTGAGTGACACTGCTCCCTGCACGGATTGCGAGGATCAGAAAGGGATGACAAACGGGTGTCTTAATCGAGGGGATGGGCATTCTGTAAGGCGACGGATCCTGCATGCTCAGGGGGTGAAAATGCCCAGGTCTGCTGAGGTTTCTATTTAATTGTGCGATGTGAGATTGCTGTTCCGTAATGCTGAACAGGCTGAAAACCGAGCAGGGCCAGACTAAAATATGCCAGAGCAGAAATGCCGGCGCTTTCCCACCCAGACCCTCCGCCCTTGTAAAACAGCGGTATTTTTAGAGGGTTGGTCGTATCACGGAGTTCATTTCATGATGTCTGTCGGGTGGGATTGCTGAGTCCATCTGCAGTGAGGTGGGGTGATGGAAGCGGAATGGAGCTGGGGCCCGTCTGCCTGGAAACCGTGATGAGTGGTGCGACACAAATGGGAGCCCCACGGTTTGCCTTGGACATGGGGAAAGGCATTTGAGTTGTGTTATTCGGGCCAGGAGTCCCAACCGCTGTTGTGATCTGCAGGTCTGTTGAACTGGGGTGTGTTTAAATAGGGAGCTAAGGACATCTTGATTTAGGAGGGTGAGGTTGCTTTCGTACAACAAGTGAGAACTTCAGCCATTTTGGCAAGGATCCGATGAGGGTGTTTGTAGGGGCACTGTGACCCTTATGTTATGAACGTAGAAAGTAAGATTGTAAATGAATTGACATTTAACCAATAGCGTAAGGTACGCTAAATGGATCCTAAGATGTAGAGCAATGTGTCATTTTTAATAGAAATGGAAACAACGCATTTTGGGTCATAAAGAGCATATTTCAGAAGCGGTTCTGTGGTGATCTCCCCTCCTTCAGCATCTTGTTCCTCCATGGCGAGGAGTTTTGGAGGATGGGAGAGGTAACAGAGCCAGTCCAGCCTCGAGCATCAGCGGAGGAATTCTCACCTGTGCTACCGAACCTCCCCAGAGCTGGCGACAGGCAATGCTACCACTGCCAGGCTGAGCCAGAGCCGGAGCTGAGCTTCTCTGCATGCAGCCGTCCTCCCCGCCATTGCTTGTGGATGGCCTGCTGGTGACCACAGTCCTCAGCAAGGCAAGACCAGATGTGTCCATGGGTGAGGTGTGAGCTGTTGTGTTACTGCTGACTGGGGAGTTGAAACGGGCAGCTTCCTGGAAACTGCGATGCAGATAAGGCTTAACGCTCACATCTGCAAAAGGGTGCACCATCTGTGTTCCAGGAAATGTTTACCTTTAATAAATTTTCATCTTATACCTCCTGGCAAAAAAGAAAAAGAAGAAAAAAAGAAATCCCCACTGAATTGCAGTGGAAAAGAAATTCTCCTTCAACTTATAAAATGCGGTAGTTAAAAGCAGCTCCCAGTCCAGCAGGACTTGTAGCTCACATTGAAGGACATTGGGGTTGAGTTGAGTATGTTTTTTTCAAGTAGATTTTGACTTCCAGATCCAAACTTAATTGTCCTCTTCTGGTGGTCTGAGATTTGGGAAACAATAGAGCCAGACCACTAATAATTGCCTACACTTTTAAGGACCCCATCTTCCTCTGAGAATCACAAGGTGGGGGGAAAAACCACGTGAGTTGTTTTTCAGAGCTTCATCTGGCTGCATTCCATGGAGCAGCAGAGATAAGGAGTCCTGCAGGACCTCTGTTTTTAAGCACAAGCTCCGTGCTGGGTTTCACACCTCTGTATCAGCGAGTTCCTACCTGTGCAGTGCCTCACCTATCTGGGGAGAGGCACGTGGCAATTCTGCCCGCAGTGCCGGCACTCAGTCCTGGAGGTGTTGAGAGACAGGCAGCTGGGGCCATATCTGTTTGGCCTCGACCCAGCAGGACATCACTTTTCCAGCCTGCTCCAAGCAGATCTGCGTGTCCTGATGTGCGAGTGTCCCTCCCTGTGCCACCAGCTGGCTGGGACATTTGATCAGAACTTCGTATGTTCCAGCTTGTGCCCATTACCCCTCATCCTGTTACTGGGAATCACTGCAAAGAGCCTGGCTCCATCCTCCTTAAACCCACCCTTTAGATACTTGTAAACATTAATAAGGGCTCCCCTCAGCCTTCTCTTCTCCAGGCTAAAGAGTCCCAGCTCTCTCAGCCTTTCCTCGTAAGGGAGATGCTCCAGTCCCTCCGTCATCTTTGTTGCCCTACGCTGGACTCTCTCCAGTAGTTCCCTGTCTCTCTTGAACTGGGGAGCCCAGAACTGGACACAGCTGGCACTTACCAAGGCTGCTCGATCCCATCCAAGGTGGCTAAGCCATTGCTGCCTCATGACCAGTTTGGCCCCATCGGCTCTCCCTTCCCTAAAGCTGCCGCGTGATTTTGGTGCATGATCTCGAACAGCTGCTGCTTCCGGAGATGCGTTTTGTCAGTGGCAAAATGAACCTGAGAGGCAGAGCATGTATCAGTTTGTTAGATTTAGCAAAGCACCCGAGGCTCAGAGGAGATGCCGTGTGCGTATTCAGGTGGTTTTTGCTGGGAAGCATCCCACTGAGCCTGGCAGGCCAGTTGCTCCGAGGCAGCTCCTGGGGAACTGGTCCACCAACGCTTGGAGACAACCACTCGTTCGCGTGGATCGAAATACAGCCTGGAGCGGGCATGACATGGAAAGAGGTGGAAGATCAGAACCACAGGGATGTTGGAGATGAGTAACGGATACGGGGACGCTTGTGTCGAATCAGTTTCTGAGTGGAAACAACTTAAAAGGGTTCACAGGCAGAGGGTGTAGGGCAGCGCATGGTCAGGCTGGTTTTGGAAGCTAAAAATAGCAGTAGAGTGGAGTCTGTCCTTGGTTAATCTGGGTTTGTTAAGGCCAGACATCCAGATCTAGTTCAGTACTTTCATTAAAAAGGCTGTATTTACAGAGCGGCCGAACTGGCCTGTTGCCCACTGGGGTGATACTGGCCACTGGGCACTGGGCCAGCTTGACTGGGTGACTTCAGTATCCTCCTCCAAAGGCTACGCTAAAATGTTGGCCTGGCTCGTTCTCCTGAGACCTCATACAGTGGGTCACGAGCAGAGCTGGGATTTCTGTGCTGAATATCTCAGCCCCAGGCTCACAAACGTCCGCTTCTGTCCTCAGGAAACTCAGTCACACCGGCCTTGCCCAGAAGTTTCCTCTTTTGGTCAGAACCTCCCATCTTCTGTCTTGACCCATCGGCAAATCTTTAGAAGGTGACTTGAACACGTTTGCCTGTTTTTGAGAGGATCGGGAAGGAAAACCAGCCATTCTGCATGCGCTGGCATGAATGAGGCTCAGCTCGTGATTTGGCTGATTGACTTGGTTTGCCCGTGGCTGACTGATGTCTCAAGTGAATTATGTGGAGGCTGGAGTAGCTCAGCCCTGTGTTAGACACCTGAAAACTCACGCGGGAGGGAAACGTCAGGCATGACCCTGCTGCAGAAAAAGCTGCATGTGGAGTTTGCACGTGGTTAGCAGCAGAAAGCCTGCTGGCAGGCCATAACTTTCTAATGTCTAATAAGCGCACTATGCCAAAATGCATTTTTGGATGTTGCTAAAAATGTCCAGGCAATCATGCACTTCCCAGGGAAAGGGAGGAAGGCAGGGCAGGCAACGGAGTCTGCGTTGGTTTGGATCCCGTAAGCCTCACCCTCCCAGCAAGCAGACTACTATCTCCCCTGCGACAGCCCACGGTCCCCCAGGTCAGCCATGCAGGTCCTGGAGCATCATCTCCTCTGAGGCTGCAGGGGCAGAGCCGTGCTGATGAGAGGGGCTGCAGCCTGTGCTGTGTGGCTGAGATCACCCGGCATCAGCAAAAGCCATGTTTCCTGACTTTGCCCCACCTCCCACTGCCGTAACAGAAAGGAGATTTTTCCTGCAGTGCCAAGCAATGGGAAAAGAGGTATAAATCACGGCTAGATTATTTCTTTTGGGTAAGAAAACTTTAAAAATACCTATCCAAAAAGTAGGTGGCTTTGTAAGGGGCACGTGTGCCACTCTGATGGCCTCTGGCAGTCCGACAGACAGGCCCAGTTACCCCCCTGAAATCACTGCAATTCACTGTCCATTTGGTGACAGGCACCCGCCTTTATCCTCTTTGTGTAGCTCTCTGCGGCCGTGGTTCCCTTTTCCATGCCCATCCAAGGGCACAGCACTTTGTGAGCTGCCCAGGTTTTCATACGGCATCTTTTGAAAGCCAGATGCAGATTTTAGAAAGAGCTGAAGTGCAAAGCAAAGAAGGCAAAACCAACGGGTTGGGAGGAGAAGCTTCTGGTGCTCCTGCAGAGCCCACTGCTGGTGACCTGCCCACCCCCAGGTGGGAGAGCGGGTTTCTCCGCAATGTTTGGCTTCCCAATAGCCTGAATAGTGTCCCCTGGAGATATCTGCCTGTCCAGTGATGGAGGGGGTTGCTGAGAGCAGGTCCATCAGTTTTGGCAGGGTCCTGTGCCTTGGTGCCTCCAGTCTCCGCTTGCAGGCGTGAGCACTGGGATGCTGGTATATACTTGACAGTGACAACTGCAGGGGTAGCACAGAGCATCACACTGATTTCCTAGAAGAAATTATCGCTGCCAGGGAAAGGGAACCAGAGGAGAGTGGAGGGACAAGGCAAGGTGCCCTGATGGCCGTGGGCTGGCAGCTTGGCTGGCCTGGGAAAAGCCTGGGCCATCTGAGCGGTGATTTACATCACTTCTGATGCCGTGACAGGAGATCACCGTCTCCAAACTGCGAGAGAGGTTACTTTGTTTGCCCACAGTCAGCTGATTAAAAGGGTATTTTCCGCACATTTGTGCAGTGATTAGTGATGAAATGCAAATCCTATGCAAATCGGTGCAAATGGCTGATGTGCACAACCAGCTCCAAAGTCGGGCATTTTCATTTCCTCTGAGGCATTTGGGCCCTTTTAGTATCCATATGGAAGAACAGGACGAACCCACTTGTGATCTGAGCACATAGCTGAAGCAAACAGTGCAGAGAGAGTGGGAAAAATGAACCACCGCCTGGATGCGTTTACTGAGCAGCATCTGTTTTGGTCGCATCAATACATGGAATCCAGCTTATGCAAAGACTTTTATTAAATAAACAGCTACAAACCGCACAAACAAGCCTTCCACATACCGCGCTTCCCAGCCTTGTTTCTCTCCTTTACCAGGGCCTGGCTGGAGTCCTGTTTGTGGAATAGCCTGTCACATCGCAAATCAAAATGCCATTATGGTTGCTGGATATAGTAACAAAATATGTTTAAGTATCAGATTTGGAAAGAAGCTCTACAAACACAATGAAAGCAACAAAACGAATTCCCAAAGCCTTGACACGAGGAGTAATTGCAAATATATATATATATATATATATATATATGTATGCATCCATACTTTCAACTTGGCTTCTGTTCTTCTTTGGCTTGCAGACCCAGCGCGTTGCTTCAGCCTGAAATTCAGTGAGGCCGTGTTTCCTCACTTCCAGGCAGCTTTGTGGCGATGGCAGGGCCAAGAGAAATAAATAAATAAGGGCTCGCAGAGTGAAATATTATATTTAATAAGGCCGACGAGTCCTCCTGAAACCCAGTTGTGAAAACTTTAAAAAGTGTCTGTTTCCTGTAGCTATCAACATGCTAGGAGAAGGGAAACCCTCCGGGCTGGTCAAGTTTTTCCCCAACAGCCGCAGTGACTTCCGCAGCTGGTCTTGATTTGCCTGGATATTGCTCATTTTCCTAGTGCTCATAACAGCCCTGGAATGGAAATCCTGGCTTCCCTGGCACCGGGTGCATCCCCATGGGGTGCTGGCGGGTGAAGGGTGGCAGGCCAAAAATTATTCATCCCGATTAGCTCTTGGCTTCCCCTGCAGTTTGAAGAAATGAGGCTGGATTCATGAATAATAGAGTGAATACAGGAGGCCTAATAAAAGACAAAATTCATGGTGAATGGTAACTCCCGTCACGTCGGAAAACAGGTTTGTGCTGCTTGCGGTGTTACCCTCCCTCTTGACGCACGGTGGGGGTCAGGGGTTTGTGTGCGTGCCCATCAGCTGGGCAACAAACCCTTACCTGTGGCTGGCTGATGCTTGCCAACAGGAGTAGCAGAAGGGAGACGGGGCTGTCCTGGACTTTAAAAGACAAAACCAGCACAAGCCAGCGTCCAGGCTGCAAGTGTCTGCGGCTGCTGCAGCCCTGTCTGCACGCCTCTAGGCTGTGCACGTGTGTCTGGGTGCCTATTAAATATACATGGCCCTGCTATTTGTGGGACACCGTATGTGTACCAGGGAAGTAACCGGTGTGACTTGCTCTGCCTCTTTGGAAACGCAGAGGAAGCAGTGCCTATACCTAGACCTTACGTGAATTGGACGTAAATCCATATTATCTTCAGCTTTCAAACCAGCCTCCCTCTGATATTTGGTATGGCACAGCTGTTTCAGCTGGGAAATGGCAGCGTTGGTGGCCCCGGGACAAGCTGTGGTCTTCCCTCACGCCTGAGCGTGCTGCCTAGCCCGAGGACGTGGTGCAGGGCCCTCGTCGCTCTTCAGATGCAGGAGGTCGTTTTTGTTCGCCGCTTTTCTGGCAGGGCCCATCGCACGTAAATTGTCATCCGCTTGGAGTGCACCTTGGGCATTTTTATCTGGGTTTCTGGGAGCTTGGAAGCACACTTTTCTGCCTGTCTGCTAGGATTTTGACATGAAGCTGTTTACGTGAGGTGTGGAAGTGGAAATCTCATCTTTGCAAGTCACCCTGGAATTTTCCTCCAAAGATCAGTGAAAGCAATCATTAATATAGGGCATCATTTATAGCTCTGTGCAGAATAATCCTCCGGGCTCTCTGACAGCTATGAATTGGAAAACAATAAAGACCATTACTAGAGGGTTCTTTTTTTAAAAAAAAAAATGCATGTTCTTTGATACATTGTGTAGCTCTCAGAAAAGGAGGCAGCAAATTAAAAATCTCTCTCAGCAAATGCATGCAGCACTGTTCCAAATTCCTAAGCTTTTTTTTTTTGCTTTTTTTTTTTCCTTTTTCCGTGCCCTGACATCTTCCTTGAGTAGTGCCAATAAAATTAGAGACTTTTGCTAATGTGCTCTGCAAAGGTTCCTCTGGGGAAGCAGCAACCGTAAAAATATGCTCACCTCCGCAGACGGCTCCCGAGTCCAGGGCATTTTGGTTTGACCAAACACATGAGCCCCATTGCTGGACATATGAGCTGGGACTCTCCCTGGCTCTCCTAGTGCTGCCGTCCTCTGAGTGCTTCTGGAGGCTCGTTTGCTGCTTGCTGCCTAGATTTTCCCCATTCATTTTGAAACGCGGTCAAAACACGCTGAAAAATGCAGCGGGGCCAAACTTCATTGTGCGGCCTCACAGCTTTCCTGTCCAGATTTGGTCCGGAACGCCCGACCATTTTGCTGCACGTGGTGGTACCACCAGCCGCGTCTTTGGGAATGTTCTTCTTGCAGGGTCTGGCCAGTCAGGCTCAGGCTGGAGACTGCAGACACATTGCTAGAACCCCTGACCATGCTTAAGCCCTGCTACAGCTATTGTGGCTAGGGTTTAAATTAACCTTAAACATCTAAATAGCTTTAAAAATGTTAAGGTCTGGTGAGAAAATAGACCAGCAACTGCATGTGGCTACTAGAGGATCCCTACTTGGCAGTAATAAATAAATAAAGCTCACGATCAGTTCGGCATCCTTGATATTCAGTCAAAAAATCGATATGACGATGAGATGGTGTGAATTGGTGTGATGAATGACAGTAGCGGGGGCTGCATCGCAGGGCTTTTGGAAGGGCACCTTGGCCTGTTTGAAACAGGCTCTTTGAACGGAGTCTCCCGCTGAGATTCATTCTCTTCTTCGAAAGCACTAATATCCCCACAACAGCACCTATCCGTGCTTGAAGGAAAAGCTAATGAGTTTCTGAGAGGAAAAGGGGCAGAATACAAAAGGCAGCCTTTATTTCCTGGCTGGTTGTTTTAGTCAATTTGTTTTCCTCTTACTACACTTTGCTACACTTCCCTTGAGTCCTGACAGACAGTGTCCTTGGAACACTTCTTAAAAACACCTTTTTTTCTTAATACTATAATTATCATCACCAGCATGGCTTTCTGGAGCCAAAGGCAATTAATGCTAGCTTTGTTTCTCTCTCTCTTTCTTCTCCTCCCAAGCTTTGCCCTGGGAGGACTCTCTGGGCAGCCCTTTTTCCCTTGGCCTCCCTCCTGCCCTCCTTCCACCCAACAGCTCCCAAACCATCCCTGTGGTTTCCACCAGGTCTGGGCTAGGGAGAAACTCCCAAGCACAATACTGAGGTGTCTCTCTACCTCTTTGTGCTTTAAATGCTTCTAAGTCTTTCAATTTTAAATCACCCTTCCCAGGGGCAGCAGGTTTTTGTCTGTGGCGTCACTCCATCTCCAGCCAGCCAACACGATGAGCAGGTTGCAGCATGGCCCTACCAAGCTGGACGCTTTGGGCCAGAGTTAAACTCCAGCCATGTGCCTCTGGCTTTCCCCAGCAGCCCTGGCTCACTAAGTCGAGCTCGGGATCCGGAGAGCCGAAAAAGGAGAATCACCCCCCCACAGACCCCAGGCCAAGCATGAGGGTGCAGATCTAGATGCCCCAGCGAACTTCGTGGCTTACCCAGCACGAGCTGATGAGGAGGGCTACCAAAATGACTGCGGGGAGCATGTCATCCTTGCAGCAAGTGTGAGTCCATGTGCTGGGAGACATTCCTAGCTCAGAGGCCAACAGTCAGGAGGGAAGGGAGGCATGGATGTGGGATTTCCCCAGGCCCTGCGGCTGCCACTGCCCTGTCACAGCCAGAGCTCCCAGCTCCCAGCGGCTCCCCGGCACAGGGAAAGCCCTGCTGGGGCACAGCCTTGCAAAGGCAGGTTTGGCACTGGGAGAGGATGGAGCATTTCCAGAGCAGATGAAATCTTCCAAGACCTTGAGCTGCCAGTTCGAAGAAGCCTACGCGTTTTGCAAGTTTTTAGAGTCTTAGAACTTGGTCTAATTTAAGCAAATTTTTATAGGATTGGCACATCCTAAGCGCTGGAGAGATCCTTCTGCTAAGTTTCATCCTCTGCAGCAAAGCATAAGGAAGAGAGAATTACTCAATATGGTGTTTGGGAAAAAAAAGTGTTTGCACAGGCAAAGCAGCATAATTTTTTGCCCCAAAGCTGAGTCCTCAGTGGCAAAGATGGTGGGGCTTTTCGTAACTCTCTCATCAGTGGCCACCCCACATGGAAAGTTTCAGTCTGAATGGCTAAAGTCTGGCAAAGTATCAAGCAACTGAAACAGACTCTGAAACAGTGGAAAGTCATCGGCAAGTTTAGCGACAGGCACTTTGACATGTTCTGCCTTTAACTCAAAGCCCTGAGAGCATCACGGATCCAGATGAGGATGTGTAAGATACGAAGATCAGCTGGAGAAATGGCGTCTGGGAACTTCCCTCTTGTTGTCTGAACTAAGGATTGCAGAGGGATGGAAACCACTTCCCAGGCTCTGGGCTTTGTGTGGGAATCACGTAACATCAGGAGTTTCCAGCATGACAGCAAAGCTGGCCCTGGGGCAGCCCCTGCACAGCCCCTGAGGTGGGATGTCCAGCCTGTGGGGCTTGAGAGTGCCCTGTCATTGCAAACAGTCTGGCGGGCTTTGGCTTCTCACCTTTGTCACGGGAGCAAATCCAGCCTGTGTGTGTCCACGGGGCTCTGCAGTAGGATTTTCCATCCGGCATTCTATATAACCACCAGTGCTCCAAGCTTATAGACAGGGTCCAGAACTGCTGAGCTGGCCACAAAGGGGAGTCATGTTAGTGCCACATGTAGCTGGATTTAGTTTGCTCCCACAGGGAGGTCTCCTCTGATGGCCTGAACACACAAAGACAGGTCTAGGCTGAGGGCACCTAATGCTGTGTCTTGCTGCCACAATTGCCATAAATGGGGCTGACACGCGGCTGAAGCCTCTGTGGGCAGGGACTTTTCCGTATTGCCATTTTTAAATGCCCCTTGCCATTTTCACCCGGGTGCATGTAAACTGAAAGGCGGACCTTTTCCCCCAGGAAGAGGGGAAGAGCTGCTGGCCAAGCTTAAGCCCACCACAGGGACCCTGCCCAGCTTGTAAGCTGTCACAAGCATTTGACTGCTCTTCCATGCTCACATTTCTCTTGGCCACTCGGTTCCTCTTATTTTAGCTTTGTTTAAACCATCTCCTTGGTAACTGGAGACAGAAGCAGGATTTTTTCATCCTCCTTGTAGGGTTGGTTTCCTGCCTATCTCGGCACTGGGAGGGACCCGTAGCAAATACGCATTTGCTTTTGTGCTCCCACCACAGGCTTTAAGCCCAAGTATCACTGGGGAGACCTGGTGTCTCTTTCGAAGGGTTTTCATACACAGAGTTTCAGTTGAGAGGGATGTGTTTCACCGTTTAATTTATTTGGCAGTAAACAGACCGCCACATGTGTCGGTCACGCAATTGCCCATGTGCTCCTGAACTTGCGCGTGTCCAGCAGCAGGGAAACCCCACTGGAGTGGCCCTTGTTGGGATGCAGCAGCCGCCGGAGTGGCGAAACCCTTCAGCGGGGATGGGGCAGCACCCTCTGCCCAGGCACCACAGCCCCACACACCTTCCAGCACCCATCTCCGCCGGGACACAGCAGCCCAAGGACATGAGGGTCCTCTGGTTTTCTCAGGGCAGTGTCAGAAAGGTCTCTGCAAGGGGATGGACATTAATCTCTAGCAGCTCCTAAGGGCCTGGAGGTGTTTGAAAAGGCAGGGGAAAAATTCCGTGTCGGCGCTCAGTTGGCACGCTTTCTTTCACTGCCCTCTGGAGAGGCAACTTGTTGGAAAGGAAGGGGGAAAGAAAAAAATAAAATGAAAACAACTCCCAAACTGTCTGAAGGCTTGGCTGTGTTTCCAGCCAGGGGAGGTAAAATCAGCTCCTGCACTTACTCCCTCTTTCTGAAAACAAGTGGTGTCCAGAGACGCAAATTTCCGAGGCAGACCGGCTTTCCCCATTGCCTTGTCATGTTTGGAGCCGAGCCCTGGGGCCAAGCCGTCCCCTCCCTGTAACGTCCTGCTGGGCTCAGGGCAGAGAGGAACCCCACTGTTGGTGCTCAGCCCCAGCTAAAGCTCTTTCTCGGCCAGAGCCATCCCCAAATGATGGAAATGGCAGCGTGAAAACACCAAGCAGCACCTTTAGCGGGGAACTTAGAGTTGAGATTTTTGGGGTCATTTGTTGACTTAGTGCTCCAGAGGTTGTCACTGCTTAAGGTGGCCACCCTCTCTGGGGGTGGCTGGGGAGTACTTTCGGGGGCTGCTCTGAGTTTGCTGGCCTTACCCCTGGGTAGCTCCACATCACCTCCATCACAGGGTTTGCCTTGTGGCATAGTGACCGCATCGCGCGGCGCTGGGGCGTAGCTCAGAGCTTGGGTTATGGTCTTCAGAAATGAGCATCCCTGATGCTTCAAGCCTATATAGCGACAACATTTCATATGCTGGTACCCAGAGGCATCATGTCTTTCATACAGTCAGGTAACCGCCGGTACTGGACCACCTCGAGTGACTTGCCAAAGGGAGTCTGGACCAGGAGTGAACTCTGCAGCCAATCATTTAAGTTGCAAAAATGTTAGCGTTGCACTTGAACCTCCCTTGACAGGAGATTACTTACAACTTCTAATAAAAGTTCAGTGTGACACTTAGCGACAAGCTCATAAAAGATCAAACGGCTTTTCCGTAGCTTGGGAGCCCATTAGCATCGGCAGGGCCCCGCGCAGGTAGGGTGTTGGCTGCGCGCTGAGGCAGATGTCCTTTTGTTCAGCAGTTTGACTGCAACTTGTGCGCAGGTGTGTGTGTGTGCACGCACGCGTGTTTTGCGAAGCTGGCACCGTTGACAGCAGCAGGGCACGCCGGTGCGAGCAGCGCGGCACAAAATGCTTCAGTCACAGCTACTTTCCCGGTCTTGAAGTCAGTCGCTTGCATCGCTAGGCAAAGCATGATAAACGCGGTGACGGTGAAGTGTTTATTTCAGCAACACCATCAGGAGGCCTCCATCCTGCATCTGGGTCACCACTCCCAGAGTTTTGGGGGAGTGTCTTGAAAAGAGGGGGCTGATCTTTGGGGCCAGCCAGCAAGTAACAGGAGTCAGATGCATCCCTGACTGAGCATGGAGTTAAAATGAAGCTGCTCCTGAAAGGGAGCCTGCACATTCAATATTATGTTTGCCCTTTGAATTTCTGTGGCATGCCCTCTGCTGCCGCTCAGCATCCCCTCGTCCTCTCCTTCTTTTCCCATGTACAGCTGCTTTTCCAGCAGCAGATGAGCCTGTCAGCAGCCCTGGCAGAGTGGCAGGGCACAGTTGAGACCCCTTGTCCAGTGTCTTCCCAAACAACAAGGGAACGCCTTCCTTGTCCTGAAACCCAGGCAAGTGGGATTTGACACGTGCCTTCCCTGGGAGGGAAGGACTGCTATGACTGACACAAAACCTCACCGCAGTGGGGGTGCCGGAGCACCTGAGGCACAGCAGACGTATTCTGGGCTTCCTTGAATCCCAATTCCTGATGCTGAAGCCATGCTATTAGATGTGGACTTATTATTTGGCATGGTCCCCACTGTTTTGTTTAGTCAGCTTTAACTCAGCAAAGTTTGCTAAATGATTTACAGGGCTGCATAAACGTCCTGTCTGCTGGCAGTTGCTCATTGAAATTCATTGTGGGGAATGCCAAAGCCATTTCAATGGGAGTGATGTCTCCGGTTTGAGGAGCATTGTCATGGCAACAATGCCAGGTGCACACGGGGAAGAGCAACTCATATTTATTTGAAAGGTTAGAGCAATTATTGTCATAAGGGGGTACCTGGCTGTAAAGAAAAGCCGCATGCATATTTAGGTGTGTAGACAAGCAAGAAGCACTTGTATGAGTTTCCGGTTGCTTTCCATGGGGAAAACGTGTATGAGAACAATCGGTGGGATGGATGGGGGTTTGACCCAGAGTTCTTCTCCTCCTACCCAAGCCCCTTCACAATTTTATTCCTCACCATGCTTGCTTTCAAGTTTTCCAGCAGGGATTTCAAATCCAGCCTTGACCCCTTCTCAGCTCAGGAGGTGCCTCTTCCCTGCAACATGCCACCCCCATCACCCACCTCCCCGTGAACCAGGGCAAATATTGCCACTGGAGCATGATGAAACATTGGAGCCAAGTTTCTGCCCCCTTCGTTACCTGCCTGCGTTCCCCACAGACCTGACTGACCAGCCAGGCACCAGGAGAAAATCCCAGAAAGGCAGAATGGCGGGGCCGGGGGGAGGGCGGGGGGGGAATGTCAGATTTTGGCTCTGAACCCTGCAGGCGTCGAAATGGGATTTGCAGGGTTTTATACTGAGCAAGGATGTTGGGCTGGGTTGAGCCCTAGGCAGTCAATCCTTTGCTTGCAGCGGGGGTGGAATTTTTGGAGACTCATGGCAGTTTTTAGCTGGCATGGGCAGGGCTGTGCAAAGCCAGGGGAGATGTTATTTCTGCTCTGTCAGCTTTCCCAGGCGCCTTAAGGAATTGCTGCTGGGGGTGTTTTTGATCAGATTCATATCAAATTGTTTTCCCTCCTGGTCGTTGTCACTCGTATTGCACTGTTTGTGCATGCTGTCCTTGGAGACTCAGATACTGAGCTAGATGGAGCCTCTCCTCGTTCATCCCCCAGTGATCCTGCCTCCAGCAGGAACCCTGGGAGCTTTAAGGACTGTGGATCACCATCACTAGACATGCATGGCAATGGGATTGGGAAAGAACAGCAAAGCACTGGTTTTGTCCTTGTGTTACCACATCCAGAGCCACGGAAAGGGGAGGCCACACCTTCAGCTGTCCTGGGACAGCAAAACATTTGAGCATGACCAAGGGCTCAGGCTCTGTTTTGGGGGCAGACCAAGAGAGTGCTTTGCCTAGCTGGCCCCTTGGAAAATGTGATATTGGCAGACAAATGAAGAAGCGCGTTAGCCAGAGTGCAAAATTCACAGTCAGATCAGAGCAAACATCAAGGGTTCCCCAGAAGAGTGTTTCTGGTCTGACAAATCCTGCCCAATATGGTCTTCCGAAGAAGAGAGTCAGGCAGCATTCAGTCTAGCATGTATAATCATCCTACCTGGCAGTCGTCGCTCCTGAAAGGTGTTTTTTGAGGCACTGAGCATCAGCAGTGCCTGTCATCTCCCAGCTATTCGAGCAGCAGCAGCTCTCAGTCCTCCTGTCTCTGCAAACCACCTCCCACGGCTTGTGTCCCCACAAGGCCAAGGAAGAGCAGGCTGGATCCTTTTCCAGGATTTTCCTGGTAGTGAAGCTCTGGAGCGGGACAGCATTATGTATTTGAGCCATATGTTGTCATTTAAACAAAATGCATCCTGAGGCCAGCGGAGCAGTTGGTTTATGCAGACATGGAAGTGACAGCACAGCCCTGGGGTCTCACAAAGACTGATTCAGCAAGCCTTGGAGAAAGAGGTGGAGGGCAACCAAGAAAACAAGAGCAGCCAGATGAATTTTGGCTCCAGAGGTCCAGGGAGGATAAAAGGACTGGTTCCCGCTCCCTTTTTTTGCAGTGCCCAGGCTAGTGTTCTTGATCACGGTTCTGGTAGGCACAGGGCTGTGGAGCCCCATGCAGATCTGGGCTGCTGGACCAGCAAACCCAGCTGCCACATCAGCTCAGCTCACATCCGCACTTCCCAAAGCATGCGTCAGGCTTAGCTTCAGGCAGGTTTTCCTTTGCCGGCTGTGTCATGTTTGCAGCACGCTTCAGGCGAAATTTTCATTAAGTACAGACATTTCATGTCAGCAGGGCTTGGTTCTGCAAAGGGCCCCGTACGGGTGACTCATGGGACATCTTACAAAGATGGGATCCCGTCAGCAGGGACAGAAACGCTAACGAACCCTCTCATCTGTCAAGAGACCACTGAGTAACAACTAAAATCATGTGTGACACAAGGTCATTCACATAATCTGGCCCGTTTCTGCGCATCTTCTGTCCCTCGGGAAGGAGTGTCCCTGTGCTGGCTGAGCAGGCATCGCATTGTCCGCTCGTGTTGTCCTCTCGCGTGTCCTGGGTGTCTCTCGTTGTCGCCTCCTCACCCTCATGTGCAATTTTGTTGTCAACTGGTGGAAGAAAAGCCTGATCTGCTCCTTTTCCTTCCCAGCAACAAGGCAGCTTCCCTCCTTGAGTATCTGTCAGAAATTTGAGCAATGAAGCTGCTAAGTGCATAAAAGCACTCCCCGGTGCCCCGGTCAGAAGAGTTGTGTGCTGCAGAGACAGACACAGGACCAGCTGGATCTCTGCGTCTCTAACAGCATGGAGGGGGCCTTAAGCCCCCACAGCCTCTGGAGACACTCACTCAGCAGATGAGGACAGCCAGGGAGATGGCGAGCAAAGCCTAGTGATGGGGAGAGAAAGAGCTGCCTTGCTCTTGGTGGTTGGCTCCAACCCTGCCCTGGGGTCTGGTCCAGGGTCTTCACTGTGGTCATGGACAGTTTGCATGGCCCTGGCCACTGGCTCTGGTGGTGCCCTGGTGATGATTTGGGAGCTTTCTCCCCCACAGAACCTGATCCCCTTCAGCAGCCCACCTGCCCCTCTGCGCAGGCACTGCTGGGTACCGAGCGCCCACACGAGCCGCGCGAGGCAGGGAGTCTCCCAAGCCGCGTGCCCATCTCTCATGCCAAGCTTTAACTTCAGCTAATTAAGTGACTGGCTGACAAACAGATGTATGAGAAATCAATGTGGCAGCTTTCTGTGGAGTCTGAGAACACATGCTGGAAGGGGCGGCACTAGTGGATGTGGCTTTGAAATGTCATCTCCAGAACATGCGTGCCTCGTGGCTCTTCTCTCGCTGGCCCTCTGGGTGGGAAGTTCTTGGCTGTTGGGGGGTCAGGGCTGGCAGCACCAGGCTTAAGGAACAGGACCTCACTCCCGACTGCCTATCCTGGGTGTTGTAACGACAAATCTGCAGTTGAAAGCCCTCCAAGCTGTTCATGTAGTTCTCCTGGGTGATCAGTGGAAGCTGGATGGGTGACAAGCTGCATAAGCGCATTGTTCCCTCTGTTGATTCAGGAAGAAGTGTCTGTCTGTCTAGGCAGCGACAGCATGCCATGTTCTCATGGGCAAGCTAGTTACTGACCGCTATGGCCGTTGCTTGGTTGGTTGTGTGTTTAGAGATGATCATTTTCCTGGCCCACTGGAGACACCATTACTGGCCGCACCCAGTACTTCTTAGCTGTTCCAGCTCCAGCTCGCGGGTGACCTGGGCACAATGATGCTTTCTTAGCTGCGAGATCTCTGATCTAGGTGCCCAGCAGGATTGGGGTGGGCAAGGTCTCTGGATCGGAAGGTCTCTGGATTAGAAGGTCTCTGGTCCAACCTTTTCTCAGACGGCCAACATCAAAGCTAAAGCAAGTTGCTCGGGCGAGCTTTGAACATCTCCAAGGACGGAGGTAGCTGGCCTCATTCTTTCACTTGGGGGAAAAAAAAAAAGAAAATAAAACAGTGTTAAAAAGGCATGACTACGCTTCTGAGAGATGCATTGTGCAGCGGTGAAAACCACCTTTTGCCATGCTGAATCTGAGCAGCAGTAGGAAGTGAGCGCTGGACTTGACACATCTCTGCTTCTGGAGATCTGGCCCTGTCAAGAAGTGCCACGGAGGATGTCCCATGTCCCCCAGCATGTCCTGCCTGGATCTCTCTGGAACTGATTGCTGATTCTCTGGAAACAGCAAGTTCCCCTGATCCTTGCAGTGCTGGTCGCTTGTCTGAGTCATGAGAGGGGTTTCTGCCATGTCGTGTAACTGAGCAGTACAGTGTAGATTGGGGATGGCAGGATTTTTGCGAGTATATGGAGGATTTCCACTGGTGTGCCATGACTGTGCAGATATTCGGGTTCTAAATGAATGCAAAGGTCCATGTAGGTTGTCACCAGTTATTCCTGGTCCCTTCTGATCCCACAAGATTCAAAAGGCTAGTGGAGATAGGAGGGCTGGGAGTCCCAGCTCCCTACACCTCTGCCCAGCGCTGCACCCAGCTTCTTATGTGGCCTTGGACAAAAAAATACTTTTTTGGAGAGAAATATTCCCCTGTTGGTCTCTTTTCTGCTCCTGTCACCCTGTGCTAGACTGTGCTAGCTCGTTACCTGTCCCTGCACATGCATGAGATTATTCACAGGGTGCCTTCCCCAGCTGGCATTTTTCCTCTAAGCATGAGATCTCTTCTTGCCCTGCCTTTGCCATTGTATAAAAGCCATTTGGCTTGCCTGCTGACAGGGGACATTCGGCCCTGTCCTTCTAGTGCCGTGTCCCCGCTGGGGTCACTTGCAGGCAGGCGTGTGGGTGCTCTCTCTTACCCTTTCCAAAGGTGTGCCCAGAAAACGCAGGTGGGTTGGCATGCTCGTGCCAAGGACACATCACCTCCCAAGAGCAGCTATTTACTGTCCGTGGAGCTGAGCTGGCATTAGCAAGGACGTTGTTTTCCATGGCACATGAGATACCGCAAACGCCAAAAGCTTACCCAGGCTCAAAGGAAAATGGGAGAAATCTGCAGAGCATAGCTAAATACACCGAAACCTGGTCTGGCTGGGAAACCCCTTAGACACGGATATCTGGGGGCTGGGAGAGCATCAGTTGGAAACACTGTCTGTATGCCCATACTGCTCTTATATCCTTCTACTCCAAGGTACTCTTGGCAGTTGTCAGAAGAAGAGGCTGTGCTGGATGGCCTTTGGGCCTGATCAGGTATCGCAGTTCTTCCCTTGGTGAGCCATCCTTAGAGCACCACCAGCCGAGAGGACTTCTCCATGGGCTATTGTAACTAAGGGTTGTGTGGGAATGCTCTGTTAAGACCTTTCGAATGAAATAGCATGGTCTGGAACAAAAACTAAATCCTGATGGAGAGCACTAGGCTTGGAGCGAGGCCAGAGATTCATATGCCGTGTTCATGAAGATACCATCCTTCCCTTGCTGCTGCTGGGTGACAGCAGGAGGAGAAGAGCTGGAGCTGCAATTCTGCAAGATTTGTTTCATTCTTTGATTTCCGGTACATGGAAATGAGATGAAACTCATTCCCTCAGCAATTGCCTCGGCTACAGGCTCGGGGAAGAGCAATTTCTCTTTCAGAAATGCAGAGCTGGATGCGCCGTGGATGCCCTCAGCCTTCATGCCAGAGCAGGGCTCTTTAGCTCAGGCAAAATGGACTCAACACCAATGAAGGAAGACCCCAGCAGCAGCAGTGGTTTGCTGCAGACTTGTCCCATGGTGTCACTGGGGCTCCCTACAGCGGGCAGGGAGGAAGGCAGGAGGTCTGCCAAGCCTGATGGTTTGGGCCACCCCTCAGCAGAGGGACCTCCAGCCCCATGCACCCAAATCTGTTGGGGAGATGCTCCAGAACTTGCTCTTTCCCACCTGCAGTGTGAACAAGGGACAAGGCAGGGAAAAAAAATCCCAGCTTTTTCAAAGGCTGTTGTGCGGCACGCTCATCTGATCGTGAGTGTTTGGCTTAAATACCCAGCTCCAGCTCCTGGAGACATTAGATTATGGCAGAAACACCACTTTCATCCCCAAATCAAAGCTCGTCCTAGACCTCTGTGGGGATTTGAGGGACAGCTTGGAAACACCATCTAGATTGACCCCAGATGCACACGAGCTGGAGAAAATGCATAATGTTCTAGAGGCTGCTTTAATCCTCTGTTTTAATCTTCTGGGTTTCCCCTCTGTCTTGTGGATTTGGGACTCCTGGCCCCGCAGTGACTCAGCAGTGGGGGTTTCAGGGTGCTATACAGTGTCCCTTTTGTTTTCTGTTCACACAAGCACCATCACTGTCTTGTGCTGAAAGAGCCCCTGAGCCACAGGAGGGAGAGAGATTTTTAAATGCAAATTTCAGCACATGGGCACTGGCTGGGGACTTTGGGGTCTCGGCATACTTCATCCGACTGTGTCCAGCTAGGAAAACCAAGGGACCACATCGCTCCGTGAGCCTTAGCACACTTGTCCTGGCTCTGCCAGGCGCTCCTGGTCTGCTTCATTGGCTCCGTGTATTGCACCGCGAGAAAATAAGCCTCGCGCACCGAAAAAGAGGACCTCCGAAAAAGAGGACCGCAGGCAGCAGGCTTGCAAAGCCGGGCACGGGACGCAGCGGGAGCGCGGGCCGGGGTGAGGGCAGTGGGAACGCGCAGCCTGCCGCGGGCAGCCCCACGCTGGCGTGACGCATCGTCACAGCCCAGGCCACCCAGCAAATCTCCGCCTGGGAGAGGACCGAGAAGCAGAGACCATGTCAGAGGGGCCAGCAAGAGCAGGGTGTCATCAGCGCACGTCCCAGGTTACTGTAGAAAGCAGTCCTTACTCCGACGCAGGACAAATTGTGCCATTGCCGCCTCCTTCTCCACTGATCAAACCCTGCCCCGCGGCCACGTGCGTGCGGGACCCTGGGGCAGGCTTTGCAGCAGGCAAAAGGCGGTGCGATGGAGATCAGGCACGCTCTAAGAATAGCCCGCATTATTTTCACGTACTTGCCGTTTCTCAAACAGATGCTATCTCAAACACCATTAGGAGGAAATCCTTTTCCTCCGGGATTGCAGTCTCATCCCAGGGACGAATTTGCCTCAGTGATTCTTGCGGATTGGAGATTCATCCAGGGAGCAGACTTGCCGTTTGTTCTTCCCACCCTTTTTCCCCAACAACCTGGTATGGCCGTGCACGTGTCTACCCAACACAGAGCACTTGCTCGCTCCTTGGACACTTGGAAAACTGCGTAACAGCAGCACCTGCCGGCAGTGGCACTCGAAGCCCCGAGGCCGCATTATTCAAGGAAATCCTATTGGTGTTGGATCTAAGCATCAGGAACAGCTTTTTTTAATTGGCACCCAGGTGGGGTTTTTTGTGAGAGAGAATTATTTAGTGGAGCTTTGAGGAATGCCACACACGGCAAGCCAGAGCGCACCCATAGGAAGTTTACATCTTCATACCTCTGCTGCCCTCAGAATTGATGAAGGCAGCTTTTTTAATTAACTTTCCTGAGAAAGGCTTTTTTTTTTTTTTCCACACATGGGAGCAGGGTGCAGTGTACATTTTAACGGGAGTTGTCAGGAAAATTATTGATTTTGTTAGTAATGTTTTTGAAATTGTGCCATTCTGTTAATTCTGTCAGGTCCTCTTTGACAGCGTGGCTGAGAGCATTTTTGCATCCTTCATTAGTTTTTTAATACACGATAATTTCCCCTAACTCATCAATGCAAAGCAAGATCAACTGCGTGCTTGGTAACCATTTTTCCTATGTACAAACCTATTGCAGCAATAATTATAAACAGAACAAATTATTACAGAGATTCATTATAAAATACAATTACACCGAGCTGTGCTGCATTGTTACACTTTTCACAGCCATCGCTTGCTCTTGAGTAAATGGTTTCATTATGAGCATGAAGGGCAAACTTAATACACTTCTGACTCACAGCAAACAGCACAAGAAATCATCGTGGCTGTTCCTCCAAGTGCTTGGCAGTGTTTGCTCTGAATGAGAATAAAATGCCAAATGCTTGTCAGCTTAACAGAGGGGCTCTGGGTGGCGGTACAGACGTGCAAGGAGGGGAGAAAGCCAGAAATTACGGCAGCGCGGCCTGAATTTCACTCCCCTAGAGCGTGGCTTTCTTCCATGTTTATGGGTTTTCAGTGCTGGGACCTGCCAGAAGCAGCAGATCCTCCTTGATCGTATATTAGAGCAGCCCCGCGGCTGCTCTCGCTTGTGTGCTGGCTGCCCCTGGAAAGTGCGGAGGAGCCAGGGATGGGACAAGGGACGTTCCTTCAAAGGATGGGACAGATAGGCTTGGGCGGGGGGGGAGTGACCGGGAAGCTTGTTGAAGCAAGAGCGCTCAGAAGCGGGCAGTGCCATCAAGTGTGGGGACACAGCAAACCCAGCCGGGAGGTCGGCATCAAACAGAGGGCTGCAGACAGCCATTGCATTGCCTTTTTGTTTCTTCTTGTTGTTGCCTCCTTATTTTTTGTCTGGGACAAGGTCAGAGGCAGGAGGAGGTCCCATTCCGGCAGCAATGCCATGCGTGCATGACAGTGAGCAGGGCGCTCCGGGCAGGAGCAGGGGCTGCTGGATTTCTGCCCCACATCTTGTCTTCGCAAGGACTTTGCACTGTAGGAAAGACCACGTAGTTCCCCCCGCCCATGCACAAGCCCCTTGTACCCCAGGGGTTTGGTCACCTTCTGGGAAGTAGCTTTTGGCCAGGTGTTTCTAGGCTACGTATGTGAGTGCCTGAAAAGAGCTGGCAAACTTCTCCCATGCTAATATTTTCCCCTGGTAAAGCAATTCGTTCACTCAATTTTCACTCTGTTGGGTGCCCCGAGGAGCAGATCTCTCTGCTGGTGGCCAGAGCCTCCTGCGAGGCTTTGGCCCTTCGTGGTGGGTGCTTTATGGCTGCGCTCTGAGCAGGGGTTCTGCCTCCACGCCTGCCCTGCTGGTGCCGCAGCGGCAAATTCAGCAGCCCCAGGCCATGTGAGGAGAGACTTGCTGCATGACCCTCCAACAGGAGAGAACCAAACCTTCAGGGCCTGGGTGAGGATGCGCTGCTTGCAAAGGAAAAGAAAAAAAGATAAATCTCACCATCCGTGAAGCTTTCCTTCACCCTCCCCTAACCAGAAAGACTGTCTTTCCCTTATGTTCCCTCCACAGAAAAAGTCCTAACTCCAGCATCCCTTTCAAGCTTGTAAATTGGAGCCTCTAAAGCCCAAACCGAGCAGCTGATCATGATGTTGTGCATGGATCTGCTGTGCCTGGCCAGACAGAGCCTCTTCTGTGCGCGGGGGCTGCTTTAAGCAGCCCATCGTGCTTCCAGGGGCTTGGTCTGTGCTGGTTCCCGGTGCTCATGCCCCCGGGAGCCTACGTGGTGTGTGCAAGCTGCCAAGGGGCTGTTCTGCACCCTGGATTTTGGAAAGGGACTTGTCTTGCTGCCCCTGGACCGAGGCACCTCTGGGGGAGGCTGGTCATGTCCAGCCATGGCCTCTGGCCGTGCTGGGGAGGCAGGCACCCTGCGAGCTGCTGGTGCTCTGACGCTGGGGTCCATGCTCATCCCGAGGCAAACTCGGCCCGTCGGCTCCTGCCCTTTGCTTTCGGCTGTGCTGCCCCTCCAGCCTGTGCTACCAAACCCCCTGTCTTCTGTCCGCAGCCCCCTTCTCCTGCCCTTTCCATCCTCCTCCTCCTCCTCCTCCTCTTCCTCCTCCTCCTCTTCCTCTCTCTGTCTCCCCTCCTCCCTTTTCCCCCCTTACTCTTGAATCTCTATTTCTTCTTCTCTGTTCCAGCAAAACGATATCAATCAAGGTGATAGATGATGAGGAGTATGAGAAAAACAAGACCTTCTACCTAGAGATCGGGGAGCCCCGGCTGGTGGAGATGAGTGAGAAGAAAGGTGGGGGACGTGCTCCGGGGCTGAGCCCAGCCTGTGTGTCCCTTGTCTGGCTCACTCATGCCTGGCACCTGCAACACCGAGCTCACATCCCCAACGCCTATGGAAAAGGGCAGGAGCGAGGACACTTCCCACCCCCCCCTGAACTCAGCCTTTCCCCAGCCCACCAAGGTCCGACCCCAGCCGGGTGGTGGGGAAGCTCCTGCCCTTCCCCATACGCCCCAGGGGGGATGTGCAGCCGCTTCCCCCCACCCGACCATCTCTCCGGCACCACGGCCCCCCGGGCGGACATGAACTGCATGCGTGTGTGATGCCAATCATGTGTTTGCCTTTGTCTTGTGTTCCCACAGGAAATTCATTACCCTTAGAGTACTTGACCGTGAGGAGTATGAGAAAGAGTGCAGTTTCTTCCTTGTGCTTGGGGACCCGGTGTGGCTACGACGAGGAGTGAAAGGTGTGAGAGTAAAACCAGACCAGCTCTCGAGACGCTGCCGTCCGCTTTCTCTGTGTCTCCCTACTCTCACACTCCTTTCTCCTCGCACTTTGGCTCCCGGCCGTTTTGCCCTCCCTCCTTCAAAGCTTGGCCACTGCACCTTTTTGCTCTGTTTTCTTTCCTCTTTCATTTTGGGAGGACTCCGTCTTGCTCGCCAGGGCCCCCCCGGGAGCAGCTGGGCAGGGGGACGACGAGCATCGCCAGCCCCCAGAGACATTTTGAGAGCCCTGCCCTGCCACGGCGCAGCTGCGCCTTCATTTAATCGAGGAGAAAAACTCGGTCTTGAGAAGTAAAAAGGCGATGCTGCATCATTTTTATCGGAAGATAAAATAGCCTTCACTTGAAATAAAATGCATGGCCAGAGCAGTAATTTTTGCCTTTTTATACTGGCATTAGGACCTGAAAATAGCTGAGAATCATGGCACAAGCAGGTAATACCGTAAGATGCAATCAGTCTAGAAGAAATCAGGTTATACTCAAATAAAGTTTCATGGCTCTGCACTGGGTAATAGCTTCTCATAGGAATAATAAAAACAATTTCCTCTTTCATCACATTTCCAAACCAACTGCAAACCTTCCCAAAATACAGAGTTCACTTATTTTTTCCGTGCATTTTTTTTTCTGCTAGGAAATTAAGTGAAAATCGATGGCAACAGCTAATTCTGCGCGCTATTGGCGGCTGAGCAAAAAGCAGTTTTAGAGTTGCTTAAGATAATTAGTTGCCCTACAACAGACCCCTATTAAAGCCTTTGTAAAAAAATTGGCAGTGGTATTTGGTCTGTCTGCCTTGGAGCTGCTTTCTAATTTCTGGGACATAAGCTCTTCCCTTCAGCAGGCATGGGGCTGTAATATAGTGTTGGTTCAGGGCAGAGAGGGCCCCCAGCAGTCCCCACGCTGAGTATTTCAGGCTAAAAACACATGCGGCAGCGATGCCACGTTCCCCTTCGGCACGGGTGCCGTCTGGATTAGCTGCATCATCCCCTCCATCAGGTTTCCTGCTGGTTTATGTGGCCAGCTAGCAGAAGCAGGGCTAAAAAAATCAGACACACTGGGGTGGCCCAGGCTCTGCAGGTGGGATTTGTGTCATTACAAGGTGCCGGTGGCATCTATGGAGCGTAGCCAGCGTTGCCAGGATAAAGTGACACGTGGACAGCACAGCTCTGCGGCTCCGGCTTTGCCCAGCTTCACCGGGACCAGCCCGGGCTCAGCCTTGCCAGTCCAGCAAAAGCGAACACGCTTTCCCGGCCCCAGGTTTGAGAACTCACAAGATCCTGGCTGAAATTTTTAATTAAAAATAAAAGGAAAAGGAAACAAAGTTCCTCATCTTACCGGTCACAAAGATAACTGAGGAAACCCGAGGGAAGCTCAGCTTTGCAGACTCAGTAGCTGGAAGGCAAGTCAAGATTTTAAAGGATGCTATTTGCTGCTTTGGCCATGCAATGATTTTTTTTTTTTTTTTAAATTCGTTTTTTGTGCTTGGTTTTGTACAACAGGCAGCGAGGCGGGGCAAGCTGTGTGCTTGGCACCCTGGAGACGAGAGCATCTCTGAAATGTCACCCTTGGGCCATGTAGCCATGGTGGGGTCCGCACCTCAGGGGCCAGGGACCCACCAGTGCGCTAAGGGAGAGGCTTTTCCTTTTGTTTTGGAGACCTAAAATGTTGGGCGACAAGATCCTTGAGCCAAGCCTTGCCACAGACTTTTCTTCTCTCGTCGTATACGCCAGAAGCAGCTGGAGCTATTGCTCCCCGCTAGGCAGCTGGAGGAGGTCAAAGCCAGTAGCCGCTGCACATGGGACGTCTTGTGTCCTCCCCTGGGGCAGAACTGCCTCTGAGGCCAATGGAAGATCTTGCACATACAATTCAAAGGGGAAAAATGAATTTTTGGAGCGTGCTTTTTAATCCCATATCCACCCCATGTTTGTGGTAGTTTTTATTTTAAATCCACAATCCCATGAAACTTTTCTGTTCCTTCTGTTTTTAGTGCCTTTCTCTCAACGCTAATGGTATCCTGCAGCTTTACAGATCTGAAATCTCTGCCCCGGGATCTGGAGTCTTTCTGTGGATATCCCTTTTGATTTCATTATTCATTTACTTTTCTTCTTCTGTGTTTGTCTCTGTCTGTCTCCTTCACAGCCCTGTTGTTGAATGAGCTTGGTAAGCGCGCATTCGTTTTTCTTTTCCATTTTTTCCAGTTTGTCTGCGTATTTTCGGAAGACAATTGATTTTGTTTGACATTTTTCTTTGCTCACGACATTCTCTTTTAGGGTGGTCAGCACTATTTAAGTAAGCTCAGGTATCTAACGCCATATCTTTCCTTGGAGTAGAGCCCCAAAGTCACTAATGTTAAGAAGCGGTAACCTGCTGTGGCCAGGAGCATTTTTTGGGAATGGCGTTGTCACAGCCATAGTAAACCCGCCGACACCCCGAGTTACAAACCCGCGCCCTGCAAATTAACCCATCGCCCCTTACACTGGCCTGGCAGAAGCAGGATTGCCTGGGGACTTAGGGATGCCTGTGGCTGGATGGGAACATTCGCCAACCCTTTTTGAAGAGACGGTGCGAACTTTGCCTCCAGTCTTGGGGAGATTTAGAGCCCACCCAGCCTCTGAAATTCCTTGCTGGCCATCCCCAGGACAGGGTGGCCAGGGAGGGAAGCAAAGCCACCCTTGTTCTCCCGATCCCCAGGGCAGGCTCGCACTGGTTTTACCCACTCCGCAGCATATATTAGATACCAGGGGGTGGCAGCTTGCAGATATGGGCTGAAAAGCCTGTGTTCGGGTCTCCCCACACCATCCCTGGGGTGCGTGTCGTGGAGTAGCCCCCCATGTCCACAGTCCCTGGCCATGGGGCAGGGAAGGACCACCCCGTCCCTGCAGGCTGCAGGGTGTCCTTGTTGCTGTGCCGATGCTAATCCTCTCTCTTTCTCTTTCTCTCTCTCTCTCTCTTTTTTTCATTTTTGGTTTCATCTAGGTGGCTTCACCATCACAGGTATGGATTTCTGCTCTCCCCCTGCCACCCCCTTTCCCTCCTTTTAATGGCCGTATGCTCACCCTGCTCTTTCCTCTTGGTTTCCTCTTTGCTTTTGTTCTGTCCTGGAGGGAAACTCTGGAAGGGTAAGAAGGTGCCGTGCCGCGGCCCCACTGCCCCGGATGGTCACACGAACACCGTGTCCTCTCACAGAGTGCATTGCCTGCCCCACACACCCCTAACCCCCACTCCGGGGAGGGAGAGCCCTCACACCTGAAGCGACGGGCAGCACCCCCCCCCGATCTCTTGGAGCAGGGTGGGGGGGTCTTCTCCACTTGGTCCAGCCTCCCCCTCCCTGCTGCCCGCACAGGAGGTGTGCAGAGGGCTCTGCACGGCGCGGGGACCCCGTCCTCACTCCCCAGGGTGCCCGAGCACTGCGGGAGGTGCGGGACCCCGTGGCTGCTTCCAGGCACGTAGTCCCTGCCCTTCCCATCAGCGAGACCCAGGGTTTGCTCAGCCCTCGTTAGCCAGCCCAGCATCCTTCGTTAAGCCGAGCACTGCAGGGGGAGAAGGTCCCACGTCCCACATGTTGCGGGGCAGCCCCTCAGAAGGCCTGGAAACGATAATTTAGACTAACGAGGCTCTCCCTTTGACCAGCGGGAGGAGAAGGGCTTTCCCGCAGCACGGTGCTGCCTGTGCAGCCGGCAAGGGAGTGACACTAACCCCGTGTGAAGTAGGAGTATAGTTTACTAACCGCACGGTGGTGGTGGTGTGCTTGGGGCGTACAGTCCCTCCTGCTGATGTCCTGCTGGTCGCTTTGATAGGCAAACCTATCTTCAGGAAGGTCCAGGCTAGAGATCATCCTCTTCCTTGCACCGTGGTCACCATCCAAGGTACCGGCAGCGTGACGCCCGAGGGCCATGGCAGTCTAACATGGACTGACTGGGGTGTTTGCCTACTGACAGTTTAACTGTTGTCTGCAGTGAATCCAGCCCTTTTTAACCCTGCAGTCCTTCTGCTCATCCCTGGGGTGGACTGGAAGGGAGCTCAGTGGGGGTCTGCGCAGGGTCAGTGACAAAAGCCATGCTGCTTGGGGTCCCTGTGCCCCAAAGGTTGCCAGTGGAAGTGCAAACCTGCTCCATTGCTCCTGTAGTCTCTCCGTTGCCTCCTCTCTCAGGGTCTGGGGCCAGGCTCCTCACACCTGCATGGCCCAGCACTATTTCTTCCAGTCCCACCATCGCAGCAGAAGCAGCTCTGGCTGCCAGCCCCCTCCCCAAGGTGAAGCCCTGCTTACCAGGAGCAGAGCCAAGATTTCATACCCATCTCAGCTCAGGGGCTGTGGGCAGCTCTCTCTGGTTGTAACAGGCTGATGGAAATGTCCCGGCCATGGCACCATGAGGACCTGGAGAGCTGGGAAATGGAGCAGCCTTAGTGATGATCCCAGCGTCCCTGTGGTACCGGGCAATAAGCTATTCCCCAGCCCTGAAGGTGAACTGGACTCCTCCTGAGGTTGGACGAGTTGCAGACCTCTTGCTAGCATTTTCCAGCAAAACTACCTTGCCTGTTGCTCCATGATCTCCTCCTTCTCAGCTGCTCTGTCGCTCATGCTCCCACCCGGAGGCTTCCTGACCTCCCCTTCTGATGGGAAGTCAGCTCCAGAGTTGCCAGCCGGACCTGGCTCACCGACGGGCTCTTTGCTTTGCAGAGGAGAACGAAGAAAAGCAGCCACTGACCAGCAAGGAGGAGGAAGAGCGCCGAATCGCGGAGATGGGGCGCCCAGTCCTGGGGGAGCATACGAAGCTCGAAATCATCATTGAGGAGTCCTATGAGTTCAAGGTACTGTCCATGTCCCCTGTCCCTGCTCTTCTCCCGCTCCTTTTGGGCTTGCACAGCATTGCCAAGCACATGTTAATGGCATCGCAGCAAAGCGTGGCAGCTCCTGGCATCCCAAGGTCTCAGAGCAGGGCCAAGGGTCACTTTCAACGGTAGCTGAGCCCAGGCATGACGAAAGGGTGACGGTCACTCCAGTGAAATGGCGGTGGGTTAAAATACACCCTGCATCCTCATTCTGTCCATTAGCCCACAGCCATGGTCCTTGGGGGATGACCCCAGGCTTTCTGTCTCACTCACAGACTGTGGTTAATATTATACAAGCATATTATGGTAAGCCTAAGAGCCAACTGCGCTCCAAAACACTGCAGGTTGCTTTAAAATGTAACCTCATTCTCACAGCGACGTGCTACACTTAGAGGCGGTCTTGAGTGAGCCCCGAGCCTGGGACCGGCACAAAGGGCTGGTACCCCAAAACGCAAGTAATGGTTGTGAAGCTAAGCTGTCGTGAGTGCGTGTGCCAGGTCAAGAGCTGAAAACTGTCCATGTCATTATCTTTTCCATTTTTGTGTAGTATAAAAAAATAACAGACCACCCTGAACTGCGGCACAGCGGTGGCTGCCTCCCGTCCATGGTTTTGCCGCCTGCCCTCAGTTGTGTGTCCGAGGCATCACCGCCTGCGGGCAGCCCTCGGGCTGCCGGCCCAGGAGCATCTCCTGCCCGCTGCTGCCGCAGCACCTTCCCTGCTGGCACCGAGCTCCAGCTCCTGAGCAGCACAGAGAGCTAGAGTCCAGCTCCGCAAATGGGCCTTGATCAGGTCCCCGTTCGTGCTTTGAAGCAGCCCAGTAAAAATTCTTCCCAAGGCATTGGGAACAACAGGAGCTGTGGCACCTCGGCGCTATTTGCTGTTAAACCTCCGCTGAGGTGGTTCAAACTCCCATCGTGAGCAGGTTTTGAAAGGTCTTTTTGAGCAGCAGTGAGGGGAATTGGAAGTACTTACATTTGCTTTCACTGCTGGGGCTCTTGACCTGAGCTTAAAATCTACTAAGCTTTTTCCATAAGTGCACGGCTGTAAGCACTAGTGCCGGTGGGTTTCAGCCCAGCGTCTCCAGCCCGATAGCCCCTAATTCTCTCCTCTGCGTCTCCATCCACAGAACACGGTGGACAAGCTCATTAAGAAGACGAACCTGGCCCTGGTGGTTGGCACAAACAGCTGGAGGGAGCAGTTTATTGAGGCTATTACTGTCAGCGCGGGTGAGTTTGGGCCACAGCTCCAGGTGAATTACGATCACCCTCGCTCGTGTCGCAGCTTGGCTGTAGCAGTGATACAGACCATAGCGGAGCAGCAGAAGGCAAAACAGGTGGTGGAGTTATTTACAGCGTCTGCATACACAAGACAGCTGATAAAACCCTTTCGTGAGATCACCTTGTCTGATGGGTAGGAAACCTCCTGCATTCAGTGTGCCTGCAGCACCCAGCAGAGAAACACCCTGGCTGTCACCAGATGGCAGAGGGGAAAAGCCACTGCAGTGAGAGAGATCTGGGAGGCGAACACCGTGGTTAAATTCAGAGCGGCATAAACGATGCTGGTGTGAAGCAGCAGTTGCACCCATCCCTGCTGCTCCCCGTACTGCTGGGGTGAGGACAGCACGGTAGCGAGAGTGCCGAGCCCTGAAGACAGCCACTGAGTCCCCCTCTCTGATGGGCCAAAATTTGCCCTTGACCCCCTGCTTTCAGGAACTCCTGCTGCTCCAGCCAGCTGCGGCTGGAGGTTATGGCTCAGCAGCCCAGTAGCTGCAGCAGCATGTGGTATCTGTGGTCATATCTGATCATATCTGATCATATCTGATCGTACCGTTCCTCTCTTGGAGAATTGCCTTTCCCTCAGAAATGCCCTGTTGTGCTGTTGTCGCAGGCGCCAGTGCCATGTTTACCAGTATGCCCAGTAGGGGATATATTAGCATTCCCACACCTGTGGAAGATGAAAGAAAGAAGGTCTCCTCCAGATGTGGTTTTAACAGCTGGAGACACCATAACTCACTGGCTGGATGTTACAACCTCACAGCCCAGGCTGGGCCGCGTGTGTGTACGCATTAGGGCAAAATCAACCAGCTTAAATTAAATCACTGGGGAAGGCAATTTGAGCTCATCTGTCTAATTGTGCATTGAGATGCATGGGGGAACACTCGCGCTGCCTACCTCCAGCTCTGCCGTACAGGGTAACCTCTGCCCAGCACAAAGTAATTAAAAGTGATGGCCGTACCATTTACCCTCCGCCTCTGAAAAGGAGGACAGGACATTGCGCAGCAGCTATCTCCTTAAATTGCGATCTCTCCTCTTGTAGCATAGTTATTCTTAGAGCCTCCAGCCAAGAGCCTCCCATTATTTCGGATACAGCATGAACATATCATGCGAGACAATCCTTGCTGCAGGTTTTGCGGCTAATACGGCTAAACTAATCTATGCCAGAATCAATTATTTAATTGCATCCCATATTAAAGCAAAGATTATCACTGGTACTTGGGTCCCATCTCTGTGACACGTGTAAAGACTGCAGTTATGCGAAAGCCCCGTTGCCACCGTGTCTTGACTACACAGCCGTCACCGCTAACAGGATGATTAACAAACTTTTAATAAATGTGGCATATTTCAGTGGACATGAACTGTCCCTTGCAGTTGGGGAGCAGTAGTTTGTCTCTGAGCTCTGGACCTACTTTTTTTGCCAGGATGTAGCTCCTCGAGCTTTGTGCCAAGCAGGTTAAAATGCGTCAAACACTGGAGTTTGGGTTTGAGTTTTTCCCTGCAGCCCACCATGGAGAGCAGGTGAAAGTCACAACATTCCCACTTCAAAACGTAACGTCCCAGCTGAGAAAAGAAACATTAAAACCCCATTTCCCACCCGGTGAGCATCTGATGGCAATGCTGGCGGGGAGGCTGAACGAAGGAGCAGCAGGAGGTCAGGTCTGTGGAAGGTGCAGCTAAAACTGTGCCACCCTGTGCCGTGCCATCCCGTGCGGTCCGCGGGGCTGAGCTGGAGCCTCTCACCCGTAGCTGCCTTCGGTGTGCACCCAACAGACCATACAGTTTCTTCGACAGCCAAAAACATCCATGGGGTTTGTCAGCCTGTTCCTTAACGCGCCCCTGGGTCACCACCCCACCTCACTCTGTGCTTCAAGTCACTTTCACAGGATCTGGCCAGCTCTTCCAAAGAGAGACGTTATCGCTGCTCAACAAAATGACAGACAGATCTGGATGAGTGTTACGACAGTGGCACTCACGTTCATTTTTCAGTCTGTTTTATCATCTCCATAAAGATTTAGATCCATGACAGTCCTGCTGCCATGCAGCTTGGGAGAGGATTAAAATACCTGCTGCAAAATTACAGTGTGAGCACAGCAGTGTATCCTGCCAGTACCAGCCTTTGTGCAACGAGCAAAAAAAAACAGGCCAGCATAAGCTTCCCAGGCTGAAAAACTCTTCCTTATCTCCACGACAATGCACAGGAATAGGGTATTTATATCTGCCAAAATAATAGCACCATGCCACTGATTAGCTCCTGTTTCTGCCCTAGTGAGTTTGAAGCTTTAAAGCCAAGCAACACACAATTTTCCATCAAGTTATTGTCGAGGCATCGAGTTTCCCACTGCCTCTATCTTATGTGTTGGTCTTGGTCTCCAAAGGTGCTTTGAAGACAAACAATGTGTGCAAAGTTGCAGCCCAGCAGAGTGCCAAGTAGGATTTTTCCCTGAGTGGTCATGGCTTTATTTAGCTGAATATTGAAAACCTCCGAAGATAATGTCCATCAGCCAGGGTATGTGTCCCAGGGCTGCGCTACCCTCCTGGAGGAGATATATCTCCCGATGTTACCAGCCAAGCTGCAGTTTTTGGCTGTTGCGCCTTGTTGTATCACTTGTTGGTGCAGAGGGGAGTTTCGCTCCATCCTCTCGGCACGTGCCCTCCGAGTCACTGCAGGCTGTTGCTTGGTCCCCTCCTGCCTCGTCTCCTCCTGATTCACCAAGCCAGCTCCTTCCACCTCCAGCGTCCTCCAGGCTCCAATCATCTTGGTGGCCCCACTGAATCCCCTCCAGCTTCACCCCAGCCCTCATGTGGGATGCCATATCCCCTGTGTACAGATATCTGCATTAGAGGTTCTCTCTAATGCAGGTATCTGCCTTGCTCTCTCTGGCTCCATCACTACCCTGTCCCCCACAGCCCCAAGGATGCCAGCAGAGTGCGAGGTTTACACGAGCTGGGCCAAACCAAGAGCAGTTTGAGTCCCCTTATAGGTTACCAAATCTCTTGAGGGTCGTCACAATCTGGGTGATTCCTGGGCCTTTTTCTTTTCCTTGGTCTTGTGTGCTGTGTGCGCTCTCAGTGGGACCACAACGGGGAATAGACCCAAGAAATGGAACTTCAGTGCACAGGGTTTTGCCTCCGCTTTCCTATCCCAGTGGCACGTCTTGATCCCCCAGTTGGCTTTTCATCGCCACCTTTGTGATGAGGCGGAAAGCAATTGTTACGAACAGCAGCAGAACAAGCAGCTCACCAGCGGCTTCCCCCAGTAACTCCGTTGTCATGGCACAGAGCCACCATTTGAACATGGGGTTAATTGATACCCACGTATTGGTACACCACGTACAGCAAGACCATTTTATTCTCCCCGTGGGAGTCTTTATACATTTTGTTATTCAATCAAACGTCTGCATTGTGGAGGAAGATGTGAAAGGAGGAATGTTCACCCTGGCCAGCAGTGGGGCAGATAAAAAACAGCACGGTCTTGTTCAAAAGCTGATGCCAGCCTGATCAGTACTGTGGCTGCCGGGAGAAGCAGCTTTTCCCAGGCACAGAGCCATCATCCCCTTAAAGCCAGTGTCTGGCGAGGTGGGACCTTGTCCCCTCTCCCACTGCAGAGACCCAGGTTTCACTGGGTATGCTTGGCTGCTCTGGGATTTGGTCCCTTTTTGCTGCCATCCTGAGGTGTCCTCCCGGGAAGAAGAGCCAGGCTCACTCATGCCATCTGATGGAGACGGACTGCACATTGTGTCCTCCCCTTGGTAAGGAGCTTCTGCCAAGAGCTGTGCAGGGGGAGCTGGGGGCCCACATCCTTGGAGGGAAAAAAAAAATGCACAAAAGGCAATGACAAATCAGCAACCTGAGTGCAAGGGATGTCTTTAACACAACTTGCAATGGCCTTGGAATCGCTGACATCCATGACTTAGAAAACCATCCTTGTTCCTCGAGGGGGAAAAGAAGGCTCCCACAGGTTTCATTAGGAACACATCACCTCCCCTTCATGCCTGGGGGTGGTTCGAGCGCCAGCTGGAGGAGTTTTTGACTGTGCCACAGCTCTGGGGTCGTGCACTGTGCCAGCCTGGGGGAGCTCCGCGTTGGCCACACCACCCGCCCAGAGGAGAGGCCGGCCGGTGGGCTGGCCGGGTGCCTGGTCAGAGCTGCTGGAGGCTGGATGCCAAGTGGCTTTGGAGAGACAGGTGAGGTGCCAACACCTGGCGCAGGGGGAAGGGAGAAACTGAGACACCTGCCTGGATCCCCATGGCCCTGACAGGACCAACAAGACGAAAATGTGCTGGGACGGTGGCGGGGGAAAGGGACGAGGAGCCAGGGGAGGGGGACAGGACAGTCCCAATGTCTGCTGAGACCTTTCCCTGTCCCAGAAAGCATCTGGTGGTTAAACGCAGGCAGAGGTGCTGGTGTGAGGCTCTGCGTTTTCTGAAGTGCAGGTTGGTTTTTAAGACTGATGCCTTTAGAGGGTGTCTCTGTGCCGTGGGAAGGAGCCAGGAAAGGCCATCGAGCCCTTATGATGATTGCCCAGAAAATAAGATATTGGCAAGTCAAGGCCTTCTAGAGCCCAAATCATGAGAGACGGCATTTGGGGGGCTGCAGTACGCACAGGAGTTTTGCCCAACCTCCTCCAGGATGGGCAAGTCTAATCAGGCACGGGTGGTTTTCTCCAGGGGAAGACGACGATGACGATGAATGTGGGGAGGAGAAGCTGCCCTCCTGCTTTGACTACGTGATGCACTTTCTGACCGTCTTCTGGAAGGTCCTTTTTGCCTTCGTGCCCCCGACAGACTACTGGAATGGCTGGGCTTGCTTCGTCGTCTCCATCCTCATGATCGGCCTCCTGACAGCTTTCATCGGCGACCTGGCATCCCACTTTGGCTGCACCATTGGCCTGAAGGACTCAGTCACTGCGGTCGTCTTTGTCGCACTGGGGACATCGGTGCCAGGTAAGGACAACAGCAGGGTTTGTTGTAAAGGTCCATCTCTGCCCAGTCTGGGTTTGGGCTTGGGCTGGGAAAGCTGGGCACAGCAAGGTCCTCAGCTGTGCCCTGGAGGACAGATCTGAGGTGTATGTGGAAGTTGTTTTTCAGTCTCAGGTGGGCCGGGAGGATCAAACCAGGATGTGGATTCATTCCCCCAGAAATTATTTCAAGGACCTTCCCCTTGCAAAGACTGTGAAGTATCTATTTCTGTGGACAGCCTCCACGGCGTCCACTCTCAAAGTAGGAAATTGGTCTTTGATTAAAATGCTGTCTGTGTTGACAGTCCCACATTGTCTTTCTGAGCATCTGCTCCTTTAACTTTGCCTCCCAGGTGAGTGAGGTGCTAGTCTGTGCTCAGGGTGCTCTGCCCAGCACGGACACCTTTGCGTGAGACCAGGTTCAGCTTTGGTTCAAATGGATCGAGGTGAGGTTGCTGAGCTGGGGAAGCTCTTCAAAATGGGACTTGTGAAGCCCCTAGAAGGCTCCGGCCCCACAAACGTTTGGAGACGTGTCTCTGAATAGTCACCCAGCCTCAGAAGACAGCAGAGACCAAGGACTAACCAGGGAGAGAAAAAACCCACGAGTTTCCATACCTACATCCCACTTAGTCCTCTCAGTGCACATCGACTTGCTGCAACCCAGCTTGCTTTTCTGCTGGCTCAGCAAAGGGCCCCTTTTAGGGATGAACCAGTGCACTGGCGTGGATGGTCCCAGTGACACGGTTGCTCTGGGAAGTCCCATGTCAGCTCATGTGAGAGGGCCTGTGCCTTTCGCTCACCCTCTTCCATGGGCTGTGCCGGCCGAGCATGGCCTGGTTCCCAGACAAGGGGCTCTAACCCAACCCCACCACCCCCCACGTCGGTCACATCTTTCCTCGCCACCCCCAGACATCCACTCATCAGCACTCGGGTGCTTGAAGATCTTGAAATTGTCCTAATGCTATCAGAGCCCAAAAAAAGAAGTGGCAGAACCGAAAGGAAGAACAGATTTGGGCAAGGAACAGAAGAAGGAGCATTTTTTGGACCTCTGGCACTTTTAGGCGTGAGGTCTGTAGGGCTGTCTCACACCCTTGACAGCGAAACTCTTCCCTCCTGCTTTTGCCGACAAAAGGTGGCATTTAAGAAGTTGTTTTTAGGATATATTTGGCTACTCTTGTTTGGACTGGCAGATGTTCTCAGACCGTGTCGTGTTAGCTGGATGCTAGTTGGGCTCCTCCACGCCGGGGAGGTGCAGGGTGCTTTCCAGGAGGGGGATGAGCGTGCAGTGAAATCCAGACTGCCGGGGACCTTCCCTGCATTAAAAGCACGGCTCGAGCTTGCGGAAGCCCACGCGGTTGTTCCCACGCTCTGGCTGGGGCTGCCCTAGACGTCCCCCGTTCCTCCTCCCAGAGGTGGCAGTGCCACAGAGGTGTCAGCGCCAGCCCACAGCCACATGACTGCACCATCACCCAGGCTGAGAACAAGGGGAAATGCCTTTTCCTTCCCTCCGCTGTCAGATGCATTTCCATGGCAGCTTTTTTTTTT